>VXBU01006350.1:97894-207938 GCA_013400315.1 Bombycilla garrulus
TTAACAAGAGTTAGAAACATTTTCCCATATCCTCTGATCAGCCCCAAGTTTAGGGAGCTATTATAAAAACAGACAGAAGTTTCTTCTACATTCCTATGTCCCTTAGGCTAAGATAGGCCATATGCCCCATTTTAATGCACATCATAATTAAAAAATGAGATAGCAGGGTTGTTAATTCCAGTCTTTCATGTGCCCTGGATGATGCTCAAGGCTAAGAATCTATGAAACACTCAGAAAGGTGGGATTTGGGAAAAATTCATCCTATGTGTGAGTTCCTGTTGAGTAGATTTGGAAGTTTCTTGTCCTGCTAACCAGCAGAGTACAGAATCTTATCAGGCAATTGATTTTCTGCTAAACTAACTTTATTAGTCCTGTATTCAGAGCCTAATTGTCCTAGGAACATGGAGATATCTCTCTGACAAGGGTCAATGTATGCCACCCCTTGGGGGAACCAGCCCTCAGGCCTGATGTGAGATGATCTCATTGCTGCTACACCTGGCTTGAGTGTAAACAGGGCAGCAACCACTGGTCATGGGGCCTTCCAAGAAAATATGAAAACCTTATTGTATGGTTAAAAAAATTTATTTTTCCTGCTAACATCCTCCTGCTTAGGATCCTTTACATCCTAAATGGAGAGAAAAGGTGCAAGGGCTTTTCTATGGCCTTATGTCCTACATCCTCCCAAAAGTTCTTATTGGCCTTTTCTTGCTGTCTGAAGCTCTCTGCAAAGATAAATGCTGCAGTAGAACACCTATTATGACTATTTTAGAGAACTTATTGACATCAGCATGATTTGATAGACCAGGATTTCGAGTCAGAGAAGAGTTATTAAGTGTATAGGAGAATATAAGCTTTGAGCAGGAGAAGGCAGGATAGAAACTATAATACAACTTGAGGTGGATTTGTAGGTAAACAGGATTGGCAGAAGAGTTATTATTCAGCTGAAAAATGGAATTCAATTCTCAGGTTTGGTTAAGGAGAGTTTTCCAGGTGTTTAGTGTTAATAGAAATAACGATGTGGGAAAACAGTAAGGGATTTAAACTGGGAATGTCAAAACCTTCAGTATTCATGTCATTACTGGCATAAACATTAATAAATAACAGATTTACTTTAATTCTGTTTTCTGAGAGTGCAACAGCCTCTGGAGTTTCTTAGAGGCTTTCCCTTTAATGAGCACCCAGATGTCCAAAGTGTTATGGGAGCACTTTGCCACAGATATGCTACTGAATATGAACCAGGAAGTCTCAGGATGTCGACAGGCTTGCCCTCACTTTCACAGAAAATTAAAAATCAGTCACCACTTCCACTGCATACAAATGGCAAAATAACATTTTTATCTGAGATCACAGTGTTGTTTTCAGAAATATATCCTGAAGTGTTAGGAGATCTAATCATTGCCTAAAGGATCTCCAAGAGGCAGTTAAGCCCATAATTTCTGTTCCAAATTAAAGGAAATGAAAAGCTGCTTAGGAGTTCAAATGCTAGGGGAGGTTCTGGGGAGTCTTTGCTGGGGTGTGTCTGTGGGAATAACAGCTTGCATGGAGAAGAAAAAGGCAGTAAGGCATGAGAGACAGGTAAGGTGAGGGGGAATGGGGCAAATATGAGCACTTAGGGTAAGGATCTGGCTAACAGCATGAGGATTCAGTACCATCATGTTCTGATCTTCCATATTATATCAGATTTTTCATACTGACAGAAACATTGTGAATTTCTTCTAAACAAGGTTGCATCAAAGAAAACCACAGTTTACCAGGTTTGTCTTCCCAGCTGGAAACCCCTGCAAATACATAGACCCTTGAATCAAAGTAGCAGCAGTAGCATTAAGGCCTATGGAAATGGTGACCTGGATCTAGATGGAGCATTTATTTTACAGATGTGTTTTGTATCTAAGCTGCTGCAAAAGATTGGTGACTAAGCTTGTTATTACCAAGTGGCAAACTCTTTTGGGACTTTCCTGAGGAGCAGTTATCAGAGGAACAAAACTCACCAGGACCTTTGGCACCTGCTCATAACTCAAGGTGCAGGCAGTTTCTTGAAGGACACTGTTCTACCTTCAGCTGAGGTCTGTAGCATTTTGCTCACTCCTGCTGAAGCACGAATCATGCTTGTTTTCTTCCTCTAATTTTCATCCTTTTTCTTTCTGCCTCTCTTAGTCCCTGCCATACCATACTGTAATTTTAATTCTGTAATTTTTTATTGGTTGGTTTCTCAGCACAGTTAGGTCATCTGACAGCAAGGACCAGTGGGCAGCAAAGCCAGCACAAGGAAAGGGACAGGAGTCTGTGCCTGGCTGTAAAGTGGGGCCATCCCCTCCCTTTCTCAGCTGTTGTTAGGTGACGGTGTTTGCTCACCCTATATAATGTAACTGTATGTGAAAATACAAACACATTCCTCCTCCACCTTAGGTGTAAAAGGAGGGGTAATTCTTGTCTAGCAGCTGCTTGGGTTGTACCCATGGTGGAGAGGAGGTTTTGCTTTGGGTTTGTTGCCATGTCTGTGCTTCCACAAGTAAACACAAATGAGGAGAAGCTCTCACACCTCACTGTTACAAGCTGGACAGCAGATTAGCAGGAGGCAGAGGCACACACAAGGCTGCACCAGGTCTGCTGGGAAGGTGCTGTGCTGCAGTATCTGAGTTCCAGTGAGGGCCGGACAGGGGCTGCTTCGAGAATACATTTTTTTTGACATTGAATTTTATTCTCTAGGAGTTTGTCATCTAGATTTCTACTCTTTGAGCACAGACACTATCTGAACAGACAGCTAGGTCCTGTCTGCACTATGTAAGCAACTAAATGTAGCATAATATTTTTTTTTCTTCTTCAGGTAGGATGTGGCTGCTTTGTGTTTACATATCAGCCAACCCCATCTTTATGGATGTAATAAAACAGTATTTGAAATGGTCTGCTAAATCTTGCTTTGCTTTAAGCTACTACAACAATTTTATCCCAGCTATAATGTATCAGGAAGGATTTTAACTAAGAACGATTGTTTCTTGTACAAGTATATTTTTTGTTAAAATACAGATGGAGATAATTGACAGAAAAGGTTACAATCTCAATGGTCATAGAAAGGCACAGATTTAGCGGAATGAAAATAATTACACTAACAGCAAGTAAGAATCTGGATCATACTCATTTTTCAGTTACTGAAATATAGCATGAAAGAAGCTCCAAAGGTCCATTAAGTGAGGTTTTCTTCTGCAGCTGCAAAAAGTCACAAATGTCATCATGTGAATCTTTCCATAAACTATGGAAATTTGATTTCAAAATCATTAGGATGTTTTGCATCTCCCTTTTTGGAAGACTATTTAGGAAGCTCAGGCTGCCTGTGTTTGGAAACATAACTTTTAGCTTAAATTTGTTATCAGATGCTGCTTATCCATTTGCTTTTATGACAACACTGTTTTTAATTTGCTAACAATTTGTCTCTTCTGTTTGCGGTATTTATAGAGATGAGCCACCATCACTCTCAGTCTTTCTTCACTGGACTAGGCAAGCCAAATCTTTCAGGCCTCTTGGCAGATGAGCTTTCTAGTCTTCTGTCCGTCTATGAAGCCAGTTCTCACCATCACACTCTTCCCAAGAATAAATCTGACCTGACTGGAGTATAACATGCCAGGGGACCATCTGTATGCTGACATGAGCATTTTTCTGACTGTTGGCATACATAATAGGATTCATCATTTTCTTGTTCACAGCCTGGACGATGGCAGCTCTTGATAAACCTTGTGTTTAGTGAGTATTCTTGCGTTCTCCACCTCTTTTAGTATTCTCAGAAGGTAATCTTTCAATTTACAACTTTTTCTGTTCTGTTTCTGTTACTTGCTCTTCAACCCTTGCATCTAGTGATGTTTATATGTTCTATTAGTGTAGTTCTCAAAAGTACAAAGTTATTAGTTCATTCTCTTCTGTTTTGTGCTTGTCCCTGCCTTTGTGTTACTAACAGATTTCATCACTGTCATCTTTCTTAGGATGTAGGACATATAAAATCTGCCTGGATTCTTGTCTTCATCTTTAGATATGTGTTTCAAAATCTTGAAAGTGAACAAGTTCTGCCCAGAAAAGTGATAGATGGGGCAGTAGCTGGAGTAGATACTGTATCCAAAAACTGGGCACAACAATTAAAGGAGAGAATGTATTTAGTAAAATTTCTGAGAAAAATATTTGTAGAGAAAAAAGGAATTTGGCCACAACAGGGAGAGCTGCTCCCAGAATACTAGAAAAATACAGTAGATACTAATTTCAAAAGAAATGTGATTCTTATTAAAAAGATGGTTTGGATTTCAGTGTGGTGGGTAAGACGTGTTTCACTGAAAACTGACTGCACCAAGTAGGTGGAAGAAGTAGAAACTGCTTAGAAACATAAAATGTGCTATAGTTAATACCTTGAAGGAAGACATTTTTCTCACAGTTGAAAAGCTTACTTGAAGGTACTATTTTCTATTCCACATAATTCTATGAAGTTAGCATGCAGAGCATGTGGATGATATAACAGGCCGTAGTGAAAGAATATTATCAAAATTCAAAAGTTAGGTTGTGCTACCACGGTGACTGCTTTGTTACTCGAGCCAGTTTCCTTACGTACAAACATTATTGCAGGCTAATTAATGGCTTAAAGGCTCTGTTTTTTCCAAAGGGCTTCTTCGTCACTCCTAGAGCAGGATGGGCAGCGCTCACAGCGCAGGCAGGGAGCCCGTGGCTTGTTTTCGGCTGGCTGTTCTGTGTGTGGCGGCATGCCTTATAACCCTCCTTTAAAGGCAGAATTACTTGTTCCCGTCTGGGCTTCCCTCACTGCTTTGTGAGACTGTTTTTTCAGCACAGGCTTGTGGATTTGGATGGTTTGCTTTTGCTAAAGCACAGAAAAATTAAACTGAAAATATCCGCTGATTTTTGGTACACAAATAGAATGCTGAAGGAATTGGTTTATGACAGTATCTTACAAAACTTTCTATACTCAAAATGCAGCTCCCACTAATTTAATTTGCAAGTCATGGGATTTTTTTGAAATCTGATCCCTAGTGCTTGTTTTGGACAGTCAGACTTCTTAGCTGCCAGTGGGGTAGCCCCCTTCCCTCAGGAGAGCCCAGGGTGGTGGAAGGACCACAGGAAACTCCTGGTTGGTTTTTTGCTGCCTTTCCCCACAGTACACATGCTTTCATTAGCACTAGCTTTATGCAAGGGTGGAGAGGAAATGTTTACTGCCTTTCTCTTCAGAGGTCTCCATTTTGTCCTGGTGTGCACATAATAGGGTGTTTTGCAGATGTAAAAAAATGTCTTAGAGCGGTAAAATGATCCCTGGCCATGCCTAGTCCTGATTCAGCTCTAGCAACAAAAGGAGACTCAATGCATATACTAAAGTTTGTTTCTAACTGCAATGGGCTGCTTCATTTGAATTGTTCCAGTTGTCCCTTCCTCCCTTTCTCAATTCCTCCCTAAGAAAGCATGTTCTTTGCTTATGCATAGAAAGGAAAGTTTTATTTTTTTGTACCCTTTTGAAAGTCTTTCAGGTTCTGTGTTTGAAGTCATATTTGTAAAATGTTCAGAATTTTCCATATTCTTGTACCATGTATATTTTTTACTACTAAGCCATCCTACATGAGTTAAAATTCTTACATTTTGTAGTATTTTAAAGGAGATAATTTTGTCATTAATCCAAGAACTATGCAGCAGGCTATTTTTTTTACCACATCACAATTCTTCTCCTACTCATTCTTAAAGGAAATCAAAAATACCAGATGCTTTCCCTGCAACATCTGGCTCCCTGGCACAGGCTTCTGAAACAGCGTTTGTAGCCTTAAAGTCATGTCTTGGTTTTGTCATTTAGTTTACTGATGGGTTGTTGGAGTCACTGGTGACACAGGGACTGGTTTGCTTTGACAGCTCTTTCAGTCTGAAAGGAGATAGCCTGGCAGGCCCATTGGGATTCTGCTTGGAATTTTTTGGTGCTCAGGAATGTGACGAGCTCAGCCACCTTGGCTTCCTGTGTTACAGAAATACGTGCAGCAGTTTAGTGCACGTGGACTCAGAAGTGTTCCCTGCTCAGCCTCAAAAATGAGGCTACTCATGTCTCAGCAATTAGCTGTATTCCTGCAGAACACACTGTCAGGCGTTCAAAGTCACTGTGCCAGACTGTCCTGAGGGAAGGAGACAAAGCATAATGGGAGGGAGCTAGAAAGGGCCATTCTGCCATGCTTTTCATCTTTTTTCATATGTCTCTCTTTAGGAACTTTATGCATAAAACCTTGCTTTTCTCACATCCTTTGCACTGCTCTTTGATCAACAAGTTATGTCTTTAGATGTGTCTCTCATGGGGTGTACATAATGCAGCAAGCCCCATAGTATACCTGTTTTCCTTATATTGATTAACTGACTGTTTGATAAGGTGACTCTCATCTAGGATTTAAGTGCTGTACATACTAGAAGCCATGACAACTAAGGTAGAATTCCAGATAAGTGTCCTAAGTACTAACTTTTACCTGTTTCAGGAGAGAAGATCTTTTTATTTCCTCCCTTAAAGAGCTAAAAAAGTTCTGTGTTCATCCCAAAAGGGAGAGAAACAAACATTGTGCTGGTGTGGAAAAAAAACCCTTTCTCCCTACTTAAACGGTAAAGCTGTTTTTATCAAATGCATGTGCTCCTGCCAGAAATATGTCTCAGATAGGGGCACAAGCTGCTCACTTTTCATCAAAGAAGCTGAGGGAAATGGCTCCATGGAGCATGCTTTACAGTTGCCTGCTGAGACCTCTGAGACTGGATCTGAATTTCCTGCTTTGAAACATTTTGCTGCCCCAGCAGAACGGTTCATGGAGCTGGCATGAGGCAACCACACCTCTCTTCTGGGTTCCAGCATGTTTTCCCATATGGGCAGGATGTGGCTCTCTATGTCCTGTCTCCTCCTAGTTGTTTGTTTGTGTAATTAAATCTTCCACACCAACATAGAGTTCTTGCATGCTTTTATGTAAGACATGATTTATGGTCTGGAAATACCAGCATCCCCTCCTTTTGCAATGTGTAAGTGCTCCTCGTGTCACAGTTGGCACTACCTGTGCAATATCAAAAAGCATACAGAGAGGTGTTATTCTGCTGCTTTTCACCTGCATGTGTGACTGGTTCTGGGGTACTTATTTTTCAAGTACTTCAGTGGGGATTTTAGCCTACACACAGTGAGGGTTATAAACGGTGTGGACAAAGCAACAACCTCATCTGTCCAGCGTGTATGCTGAAGGCTGGTCCCCTTTGTAGAGTTCTCTGAAGTACTCATAAAGAAGGCCTTGAAATTAGTTTGCTTTGATAAATTGGCTATAAGTACTACTATACAGCATTTCCAGGTCTGCTCCAAGAGTTGCCCAGCTATCCCTGTGAGGGCAGCACCACCCACTCCTCTAAGAAAGTGTGAGACAGATGACAGAACATCATGCATCTTTCAACCATCTGACTTTAATCCCCTGCCACATGGGAGTGAGAACCCTTAGATGTTTTACTGGGTCATTTAGTTTTATGCCAAAAAAGCACAAGGTAATTTTTTAACGTACTAAATAAATTGTCACTAATAAGACTTCTGGTATCTTGGAATGAGAAAATGGTGTAGTGAAATGGGAAAGTAGCAGCAAGAGAAAATAAATCTAGAGACCAGTGTAAAAGAGGAGGGAATGAAAAAGAAAAAGGGAAAAATGAGGACAGCAAATGTAAATCAGAGGTGAGGCTGTAGCCATGAGGTCTGCTGCATGTAGGTGTAAACTTGTTTTATGTTCCTCATCCTCTGGCCAGGTGAGGCCTTACTAAAGTTTGCTACTTTTTAACCTAGACAAAAGCACTTGGAGGAAAAGTGGATGCATTTTCCCAGCTCTGAACAAGCATAAGCAGAATTCATTCCCTGACTACAGAAGTTAACTAAGTATTTTGTCTTGAGGGATGGTTTAATGTCCTAATCCTCATTTAGGGTCAGAAGTCTAAAGCTAAGTCTCCACTGCCTTGCAATTTTTTGTGTGCTGAACAAAATGGAGTGGAACACAGACTGGGACCCAGGCTGGGCTATTACAAAGGCACAGTAAAACATGCAGGGTACAAATCTCTTTGCTAACAACATTTTCTAACTGCCCTGCCAATGAATCCCTGCAAAAGAGTGGGAAGGATAGGAAGACCAAGGAGTCGAGGATTCTGTGCAAGTGAACCCTGCAACGTAGATCTGAGCAAAGGCTGTGAGTAATGTTCTGTGCTATTTTACAGATGTTAGAGCTTTGGTAGAAGCATTTGTGCACTGTAGTATCTGTGTCATTGTGAGATATGTGAAATGGACTGCTTGTTTTACTTCACTACATAAATTCAATACTGAATACAGTTTTTTGTTCTGACCAGTACAGATAAGGAGCCTGCCACTGATATATCCTGGGGATGAATCAGGGCGGTGGTGTGACAAATTCTTTATCTGCTCCACATATTCATAAAAATGTCCATTTCTTCTGGCTCAAAGTTGCCAATATTGGGAGCCCTGCTCCGTTCTTCACTCTTGGTACCATGTCAATGAGTAGAATCTCACTTTCAGCAGATTTAATTGTTATCTTGCTAAATATGATACTATGGCAATATGCCTGCCCCAGGATTCCCTTAGCTGCTAGGCCTGGTGCAGCTGAACTAATAGAAAAGGCTAATGGGAAAGTCTAATGACTATTTTTAAAGCTTAAACACCAGTCATTTAATCTGACACTCTGCAGGCTGCCAGTTATTTCCTTGGGATTTTCAAAGAGCAGTTAAATGCAAAATAAAATTTGCAGTCAGTTGAGCTGGTTTATAATTTTTGTGTAATGCTGGAAATCTTCAAAACCCCTTGAATACAATATTCAGAAAATGATATCTCACTGGCTTTTCCCCTCCCCTTTCAAAAATTCAATGTGCACATGTACTGCCACGATGCATAGGAAAAAACCTTATGGAGCAATCCAGCATACACAATCTGTCAGACCAAGAAGAAATAAAGGTCTGTTGTTAATTCAGACAAATGGTCAGCAGCTGCAAAATAGTTTCCACAAGAAACAGAGCAAAACCCTCTCAGTTAAGGATATAATTTTTTTATGATTTTCTGTAGCCTTTTCCAGGGCCAAAATATACTGCAAATATTCCTGTGTAGCATTTATTTGTATTATCTGCTATTCCAGTGCTGTAAGCCATAGCAACAAAAAGTCCCTTTGAAAGTAAGAAAAGCCCAGTGATATTTATACTGTTTTCCAAAATTTTAAACAAATTAATTACCACAGAGATTTTGTTACAGAGAGTTAAATCTGCTCCAGCAGCATCACTGGATGTGAGTATTCTGCATCATAAGACTTCAGCCATGGTGGTGAGTATGGGTGCACTTGCCAGCAGAGGCTGCCTCTCTGATCACAGTGGGAATATGGTCACCAAGTCAGGGAATCTCATCATTGCTTTCCAGGACACACTCTCATTGTAACAGTGCTTCCCCTAGCTGAGTCACTTTTTGTGTGACTCATAAGGTTATCCTACATCTCTAATATTTCGCAACTTAGGAGAACAGGGAGAATTTTTAAGAGTTCTGATTCAAAATATGTAACAAAAAAACCCCAAACCTTAAACACACTGTTATTCAGAATCTTTGCTCCTGTTATGATGAACTCACAGCCTCTGATGCAGATTTCTGTACCTGAGGGATAGTTAACAGGGCTTCGGCAGTATCACAACTTTAATCTCTCTTTGTGACTTTACAGATATCGGCAGAAATGATTGCCCCGAAGATCAGCCGGATCAGATGGTCCTTTCTTAACCTGTTAATGTCAGCGTTTGGGTCTGTGTAGCTCAGCTCTTCATTTGCAGGTGATGTAGAAGCAAAAGCCTCATAAATACCACTTAATTCCTATATCTTAGTGACTCTTTCTAGGAATTTTGTCAGAACAGTGTCAGCATTCCTCAGCACAAATTCCAGAGTGTAGTCCGGGCCCATGTTATTAACATTACACACAGTGAGCTGAGTTTTACTCTGCAAGGTACACTGAACCAAATCTATTTTGGGTATGTCTTCTCTTAAATCATGATTAAGCCAATAGGCCGGGAGGAACCTGTAAGACTATAAGGTCATTGGAGATTTAAATATTCATATTGCTGTTTGTAGTCTAACAAGGAACACTGCAAAGTTTTCACTCTTTCAAAAAACAAAACAAAACAGAACAAAAATCCCAAGCAACAACAAAATAGTCTTTATCTGTCCACCTGAGACATGTTCAGTAGAGCTCAGGTGTGAATTTGAATTTTGAATAATCAGACATTTCCTCGAAGTTTAGAAAGTGTGGGATCTTACCCTTGCCCACTGCTGACTGCAGTGCCTGGCAAATTTAAGAGTTTCTACATAAACCACAGGATGTAATTGTTTCATTCTCATCTATGAAAAGATTTTACAGGAAAATTCTCTGAGCTGAGTGTGTTGATTCAGCCTCAGAGACATGTAGTCTGAGAACTGTATGAATTCTCTAAGTGAGAGCTGACTGTGAGAAGTAAGAGGATTTAAAGAGACCTTAACATTTAGTAGAGGCAGAAGCAAGTAAGCTGCAAGCACAAAACATTTCCAGAACTACATCCCCAGCATCCTAAAACTGCTTTTTCCAGTTATTATCAGATATTTTGAAGATCATAATTTATGTACAAATTAAATTACATCATGTAAGCTACAACAGTACCAGAGACTTAATCACACATTCATGTAGTAAGCGTTTATGGCTGAAATTTCATGGTCATCTGATTTAAATACTCAAGACTAGTCCCCCAAGAGCTGTGGGTGTGTGAATATGTGTAGTCCCCTCAACTCAATAGGGTTTATGTTGAGATAACTTCAACCCTGTGGTCTGGTACCACTGAGCTGATGGGCATTTTGCTTCTGAAGGAGAGGTGGTTATTCACAAGATCTCTGATACATGATCCCACAAGGAAGGTGAACTTTGATATATACAATTCTTGTTTAAGTGTCTTAAAATATCTCAAGGTGCGAATTGTTTCAAAGCCATTCTCAGGAAAGGGTCAGCCTGCTCTGAAGAGGTTTGAACTAAACTGTGTTGTTAGACCTTCATGTCAAGAAATCCTTTAACTCCCCTGGACCTTTCTATGCATTTTAGTCTCGCTTACTATACATGCTTCTGCAGGATAGCAGCTTTTGATTCCTCACTGCTTCCAGTATGTAGTCACTCACGTTCTGGTAAAGAGAGAAAAAAGGAGTATAAAAGAGAATGCTGATTAAATAACACAAGATAAAGTTCTGTGTAAAGCACTCATCCTGACTCCAAATCAGACATAGGGAGTGCCTTAGATGGCTCAGGGAGTTATGTCAAGAACATGATTCAATTTCTTTCCCACAGTTATGTCTGTTGCTCTCATTCTTGAGATACTAAAATATTCAGTTGCCTACATTTTAAAGGGAAAAAATATGTTACAATTCTGATGAAAGAAATTTATTAAATGCTTTTGCATATAAGTGTAATGGGCCAAAGTAGTGGGGATTAAGCTTAAAAGTTGGATGTCTGGCTCCAAAGATGGGATTTATGCTGATGGATTCCCTGTGCTTTAAATGTGAGAGAGTCTGTGGTTTGTAAGGAGGATTTGTAAAGGATAGGACACTGTATGGAGGAAATGTCGGAGACAGCTCTGCCTCCAGGAAGGTCTGTCCCTCAGAAGCTAAACTCAGTGCTAATACAGGTATTTCTGTGAAAATTAATTCCCCGCCCAAAATCACTTTTGGCACTTTGGTATGTAAGACAACTGACCAACTGCTCCTTTTCAAGGTGGCAGTAGTAGATTAAATGTGTGAAAAAGTAATGGACAACTTTTTATCTTTCTGGGAGCTGTGATGAGCAATCACCTTAATGATAAATTGTGCTTTCCTGTGAATTATTACTTGTAAACTTGCAATAGTCTCCACCACCTTCTGAAACTTGTGAGCTTCCAGTTGTTGAAGTGGGCTGAGTTCACTCTAGTTTCTTGTGAGACCTTCCTTCCTCTCTCTTTAGGTGCTGTATGTTTAAACCACAGAATTTCTCAGTCATTTCTCAGCTGAGAACAAAATATTTTAAAAAAAGTGGAAATGTTCATTTCTGTTTCTCTGCTGAGCAAACACTAACCATTTTTCTTATTTCTTTACGGAAAAAAAAAAATAGAAGCTAACCAATCTTGACTTGTTTCATGGGAAACTGCAATTTCATGGCATCATGTTTTTCCTTCTTTTTGACATGGTGTGTGGCTGTACAGGATAGAGCATAAGATTTTTCTGTCTCCTCTCCCAGCAGTAATATAAGAACATTTCCTTTTTTAAACTACTGCTTCACTTAAGTACTTCTTAACTTTGTGAGAGGGGGTAGAGATATTTTTCTGAGGTTATGACTCTACCCGGAAAGGGCAGTGCACCTAATGCTGGCGTATGTGTGGTGTGCTGAGAACATGTGTCCAGTGTGCTATGTTTTTTCCTTCTGTCAAATAATGAAGGCATCTGTTTGAAGCCTTGAGTCAAATAAACAGTGATCCCACAGCAGGTCATTGTGGCTTCTGTAAATCCGTCTAAAGCAATGGGACCTCACGCAGTGGATGTACATCCAGGGCAGGACACTAGCAGGAATGCCATGTGTCAGGGCTGGTTTGGGATTTCCCACAGAACAGCTACAAATAAAACAGGAAAATTCAGGATGGAATTCTGAAATGAAAATGAAGTAGAAAGCTCTGAACAAGCCTACAATATATCCCTCTTTTAAGTGAAATTTCTTTAAAATTCTGAGTTAATTTTTTCTCAGACACATTTTCCTGCCCTTAGTAAGTTCCAACTCATATAAGCAGACTACGGAATTTAATCAGCTCTAGTAGTAAAATCTCATTGAAGACATAGTTGTAATTCTTCTACAATTATATGTTTGGAGCTGATAGGCACAGATATTTTTGTCTGATGCTTTACCCTTCTAAGGAGTTCGGTATCACTTTATTCCATTACAAGTTTTATAAACTGTCTATTTCAAAACAACATTTGGGATTTTAAATGTACTTTCCCCCACCAGCCCCCAGATTCCTCAAACCCTGAGCTACAGGATAAAATGAATAAATATTATAATTGCCCTACCATATTAATGGCTTCTGAATTTAGCAAATAAGTATTGCTGTAGTTTTCAGTATGGGTGAGCAATAGATGCAGTAATTTGGAGCTAATCACATTAGACATCTTTCAGAATCTACTCCATCAAAAAACCCTCCAAGACCAACATGAACCTAATTAGGCATAAACAATACTCTTAATTAAATTTATTGTGATTCTAAAACAGTTTTATAACATCTGCTATAGTGTGATTGCTGTCTTAGTACTGAGTATGAGAAGTGATTCTAGCCAGCAGCTACAGGGGAATTCTGCCTGGAGTGAAATAAAGCAGGCCCCAAAGATAGGCAGGTTGTGAGCCACAGCAGCTCAAGCCCATCTCTAAGCATACCACCATTTGACAGGGGGCTTTGCATGCCCATATGCATCTCTGCTTTACGGAGATGAACTTGCCCTGTGGCAGTTTTGGACACTTTTTGCCCCAAGCTGTTTGGTTGGCCCCTGTGCTGGATCCTGTTTCCCCACCAGAGAGCCAGCAGCTGGGAACACCAGATATACTGCACTGTCAGTCTCACAGGTTAGATAAAGCTACCCTCACTATCCATCAAATTAGGCCAAACTTTCAACAAAATGGCTGTGTCACCGCCACATAGTCTGGTTTTGTTGTCTGGGGAAGGTGGTCTTGGGCACTGGAGCAAAGTGAACTTCTGGGGAGATGATAACTGATTAAAATCTATATATTTTCCAGAGCTGACCCCTTAATTACCTGATGGTGCTTTATACTTCTTTACGAATTTTTGCTTTCTGTTAATTCTTTTTCTATTAATTATTTGTCCCTCATTTCCTAGCAGGCATATTAAACTTGAACCTACTCTTACATAGAGTTGCACTTGTGTGCTTCTACTGAGTTCATATTAATATGGACACATCACAGTTAAAACAAAGAGCCTGGAAACTGTGTGGTTTTCACTTCTATTTTTATCTTGGTAGTTTTAGCTGAAGGAGATCTTCTCTTAAGTAAAACAAACTTCTCTTTATAGCAACTAAAATAACAGCATCCTACATCAGTGGCCTTCTTAATTTGAAACTATACTTTCCATGAGGGTGTCACAAGACGTTGACCTATTGGTGTTTTCCCTGTGACCACATAAAGAAATTGAAAAGTCCTGTTTCCTTGTCCTTGTTAATTTGTGCTCTATATTACTTAAAAAAAAAAGGGGAGGCATGCGACATGTTAATGGACCCTGAAGGAGAAAGTATTTTTATTTGCGAGACCCCTTAGAAAGTTAGAAGTCAGCCTTAAAAAGCAGACCTTTTGAAACTCTTTATAAAAAGAAAACAAGATTCTTTTCAGTCTTCATGGATATCAAAGGAATTTTGTATGTGATTGAGAGCATCTGGCTCTAATTGTATCAAATAGCCTTAAGCATCTGACTTTAACTAGAGAAGCTGAGAAATTCCACCATGGGTACCATTTTTTCCATATACCTTTCACATGCAGAAGAAATGAGGATGCTGTTTTTATTTCAACAATCAACCTTAAAAAAGGAGAAGCATGACAGAAGCAGAGCATCACAGTAAGTTTTTATTTTGGAAAAACACTCTGTTTGGAACAGAAGGAAATTGGAGCCTCTTTTTAAACAAATTGTTTTGGCCTAATTATTTTGCATTTTCAGTCTCGGACACTAAGAATGCAGAGTATTATGTATATATTCACACTTTCTTATTAGCAGAATGAGCAGCATAGGCTATATTGCACTTGGTTTAGTTTTCAGTTCACACATATAACAACTCTACCAAAGTGCCTTAGACAATAGCATTTCTTTACAGCATACCTACAGGCATTCCTGAAATTTTGTATGCTTAGAGAATTATATTTTAGAGTTAGGATAGAGGACTGAGAAAAAAAAAAAAAAGAGCATAAAATGAAATTTAATGACAGGCTGCCCTTTAAGACGAAGACCTTCCTTTCATTGAAGTGTTCATTCATTTCCATGGATGTGAGTAAACAGAAAGGAAATAGCTTTTGGCCTGATGAGCACTGGGAGGATGTTTCTGTACAGGAATACTTTGTATGCTGTACATCCAGACAGTTTTCATTGCACTGGCTGGAAGAGATTGCCAGGCATCAGTGTTATTAGTGAAAAATGCTGAAGCTGGAGAAGATAAATCCTCACCTAAATTTTATAGCCCAAGCATTTAGGGAGCCAGTGAAACTGTGGTACAGTTTTAAAGTAAAGAGATCATGAAAAATCTGTGTGCAAGCAGAAGCTGTCAGTATATACAAATGGTTTAAGCTGTCCAGAATTATACCTGCTGCAAATGTAATTCTACAAATTAGGAGTGTAGTGACCCTAAGCCAGTGATGATATTATTTCGTATCACCCACTGATGCAATGACTGACAGTCTTGATTCACACAGGAAAACTAACAGCACTGCTTCCTAGTCAGCTTCCTAGCCCCTGCTTAATCTGCCCTTGCCTTATGATTCTAGGAAAAAAGCCTGTGTCTGTTTATACACAGACCAGGACACCCCAACTTAAGCAAGATGGAATTAAATGACAAAATTGGAGGGCTGTCTGCTTACTACATTATTAAAGATTGCACTCACTGCATAATAGCTTAAACAAAAGCAATAGAACATGACAATATTTTTACTATTACTTAATTTCTTATGGGCAATCCTTTCTGTTTACAGTGAGTTGCGTGATTCAGACAAGTCTGGGCTGAGCTGTTTGTCCTTGTGGTATTTCAAATTTCACACCTCATGCTGTAAAACTTTCCAGGACCAGCTCTGTGCTTTAAAGTATACGGTGTATGGCAATAAACATTAACAAGTCATAAATATATTTCACCCAAAAAAATGTTTTCCGTATTATACTTGCCTTAGTCTGTGGTGATACTATTCATTATACTGTAATTTCAAGAATGTGTAGGATGGCAGATAGCTCAAAATCGTGCTGCTTTGATGAAGCAATCAGACTTTATGTAAAACTTTTGTCTTAAAGCCTTAAAACAAACAAATAGGTATTGAAACAAATTATTGTGGCTGTGTGTTTTTTAGGTCTAAATGATTAAAAGGTTTTTTGCTACTGTTTCACCATGAATGAATTACTATTCAAATATAATTGTCATGACATCAAACAAATTCCAAGGAACACAGCACTTAAAAGTGTGATTTTCAAGAGCAAATATTTTTATGAAGATAATGCTCTTCATCTTATGTTGGCAAGGGCTGGTCTAATGAGAACAGTCTTTAATTATTTGCCCTGGATGCCAGCTGTCAGTGTATAGATACCGTATATTTAATTATAGTGAGCTGAAGATAAAAGTGCAATACCTCTAATAGATTTTGCAGCTATACAGCAGCATTTATGTGCCTGTAAAAAGCTTTGTTTCTATAGATTGTGTGAGTACAGTTAAAATCACAGCCGTACTGATTTCAGAAAGCCTGTCCTGAGAGTCACCTGCACAATGCTGGCTGATTCTCATCAGGGTGGTGAGAAGTTTCAGTGCAGGCAAGAATTAAAGGGCACAATGGGGACCAGGTAATATATTTTTTTTTCTGTTTTGTTTTCTCACTGCCTGTAATGGCAGCAGTGTCTTCTTTCAGCTCACCCCATCCATGCATTTCTCTTCCTTCTGTTTTTCATGTCACCCCGCTTTTCCTCCAGAGCCCCTGGGTAATGTTAAACACTCTGTTTCCTGTCTTAATTGGTGTGGCCTCCTCACACTTATTTAAGGTTTCGCTCCTGTGATTAGAGTCTTTGTGGGCTGACTCTAGAGAGTTCCTTATACTTGCTGGGAAATAGATTGTCCCTCTGCATGGGACCACGTGCATAACTGTGCATTCAGTGCAAAGCCTTCATAGTAAGAAACTGCTTAATTGTGAAGCTAGTGAGTAATACCAGAAAACTGAAAAAAAGGCACATACTGAGGCTGATGTATGAAGGGGCAATCCCTTCAACAGAAGAATACCTATCACAAGAGCTTTGTTTTTAATTACACAGAAAATATTCCGAAATTGTCTAATTGATGGATGGGGAGCCTCAACAAAGTGCTGAACATAAGGGAACCTGACATTAAATGGTTGGTATGATGCCATGACCTTTGCTGAATTTTATTTTTATGGTGAATTTAAACCATCAGTGCTGCTAAAATTGATTCTTAGAGGAATAATGTGCAATAATGGAAACATAAAATATAAAAGAATGTAACTCTTGTGAATGTGGTCAGATACTATGTTTTATAGTTCTGAAAATGATAAAAAAAAGATTTATTCTGTTTTGCTTTGAAATTCCTCTATGCACAGAGTGGAATGTTCTCTAAGAATTTGTGGGTTACTTTAAAGAACAATCCTCTAGCTCTCCTTCATTTTAAATCTAGGCTTCACAGTATATTCATTTTCTCTCTTTCATCTTTTCTCTCTGTGGAAGGAGAAAATAAATACCACTGATTGATGTGAACATTTGTATTAATCTTAAAGATGCTGACATTCAGCAGGCTTGATCTTCTCATTTTGTTAAGTTGCAGTAGTGGTAAATTATTAGCATCCTTCAGAACATGCCTTTGCAGATGCATCTTAGGTAAGATAAGTACCTTTTTGGTTTTTTTAGATTTATGTGTATTTGGAAGATAACTTGTACTGGCCTTTGGTTTTCTTTCATATATGTCAAAAGTCTCTAGCAAAGTGAAAACAATTTGGGCACTAAAGTATGCCATACTCTTAAAGAACCCATGTGGTAGGAAAATTATTAGAATGAAAAATGGGCAAGTAAAATAGGAATTCTGCATTGTTGGAACCCAGGACGTTCCTGTGGCATCTCAGAATGGTCCAGGTCCTGGTCAGGAGGCTTTTCAGCCTTGCCAGATGTGTCAGAGACCCTGGATTGATACTGAGAATGCCTGTGGCTTTGATTTTAATCCATGAGACAAATTACTAACTTATAAGAAGAATTGCAAGTCACCAGAGTTTAAAGAGTAGAATAGCAGTAATTATAGATGAAAAGGAAAAGATTTGGACCCATGTCCAGGGGGGTTTGAAATTCTGGCTGGGGGGGTCTGGGAGTCAAGATGGAGAATTTTTACATGTGGCATGTTATCTCTTCTTCTTCTTCCTAACCTCCATCTTCTGGGTGATGTTGGCACTTTTGGATTGGTTTGTCAGAGAGCTGGACAATGTAATGTAAGGGTCACGGATTGGAAATTAATGGTAAACATTTAATACATAGTTGATAGTATAAAAGAGTAGAGCTGACCTGGAGTGGGCACAGTGTGCCTTGATCTCCCATGCAGGGCAGAGTGTGCAGGGCACAGTGTGTCTCTGGACGCTTTCTGTGTCAACCCTGGCGGGGCAGAGAAATCTACTTTTCATAAGGAACTAATAAACTGCCTTGAGAACACGAACAAATGACTCCAGACTACTCCTTCAGCAACATGGGTTGGAGACCTGGACTTTTCTGTACATTGCGAGGTCTCCCAGGATGGCGGAGAACCCCACTCTGCATGGATTATTAGGCATTTCCCTGGAAGGTAACCTGGTGAAAAATACAAGCAATTACTGTGGGCTGCCTTAGGTGTTTGATAAGTCCAGTTCATAAAGTCCATTAAGGGGCCCTGGGATGTGACACAGACTGGGTAAGTGCAATGTTTTTTTTAACTAAACGTAGGATCACAGAATCATAGAATGATTTGAATTGGAAGGGACCTTAAAAGGTCATTTAGTCCAATCCTCCCTGCAGGAGTAGAGGAATTCTCAATTATTGGATCAGGTGACGAATTATCATCATCACATCTGTTACATCCTTGGGAGTGAAATACAAGGAGTAGCTAAATAAGAAATCTGTGAGTGAATCTCAGAGGATAATCCATTGTCTCAGCTTTATCTTGGTGTTGTCCTGACCTTATGTCACTTAACCTTCCCAGAGTTTTCAATACTTTGTCACCCCATGGTATGGTTGTAGTTTAAGGATAAATATTGAGCAGTGGGGGGAGCAGTGTCTGAGCAATACAGTGACTATTGATGATTTCCAACTGACTTGAAAAAACACATGATGAAGTATTCTTACAAAAGGGGTAAATCAATTAGTGACCCTTGTTGATTGGTTAAGCCCATCTGACCACAGATTGCTAGAATGTGATCAATTTAGGAAAGCAGTATTACAAATGGAACAGAGTTATGATCACCGTATTCAAGCACTTTCTCTAGGGAATATTTAATATTTGTTCCATGTCTGCACTACGCGATGAAAAAATATAATGTTTTGAGTTCATACATGTTCACAGTCCTAGAGCAAAATGACAACAAAAGCAAAACAAAACCAGATAATTCTTAATATGGAGTGAAATAAAATAACAAAAAAATCTTTATCAGTTATGACCTTTTAAAATTCAGCTTGTTTTGTATATATTAAAAATTTTATGCACATTAGGTAGGAATTTGCCTAATTTGTATGAAGATAATCTAGGCTGTGAATCAGACAAGATGACCTAATGCTTTGATCTATAGTAGATTCATTGGTTCTCAGACCACAATTGAGAGGCCATCTTTCCTTTGGAAAAATCTTTTCCTAAAGGACTTTGGCAGTTTGGCAAAATGTTGATGTTTAACTGAATTAAAATTGAAGACCATGGCAAGAAGGTAGGTCAGCTGTCTGTGCTTTCACTCCAGGATGCCTCATACCAATGTTATACTTTTGGGTACATCAGTTCTCCAAAGAATCAATACACACTTATGTCCTGGTTTCCTTTCAAAGGATAAAATGGAAAGGATAAATGCTGACACTATTACACAAGTCCAGCAACACTCAGGGAACTTCTGCTTAGCTCTTCTTGAAAGGAGAGCTGGCCTATGGAGGAAGAGTGAAGTCCCCTTTCAACATAGCATCTCCTCTTTGCAACATCTGGGGATACACTTAAGCACTTTGTTCGTCCCCATACCTCGTTCCGAACACAAGAATATCAGTTCTTTGCGTGCTTCTTTTTTAAACAAGAGATTTTCTAGGTTCAGGTGGGAAAACTAGATTTTATTCTCTGCAACTACTCTCCTTCTTGCTTCTAGTCAATAGTGACCAGAGAACCAAGGATTTGCATCTTGGAGAGGGGCAGGATTTCATCCCTACTCCTCTGCATTTGCAGACCCTGTTAGAACTACGCTGTAACTGAGGGCACCAGAGCAATCATGTGCTCCCTTCTAGAAACTCAACAAAACATGGAGTCTTTCTCCACAGGGAATGGTATTCTCAAGATGTGACTGAAACTCAGTACAGTACATCTTTAATATAACCAATCTTTGACATAAATACCTAACTAACATGGTTTAAACTGTCAATGAAATGGTCTTTAATTTGGGTTAGAAGCTCAGATTCTGCTACATTCAGCTGCTCATTGGACTGCTCTGCATTATTCCAGCAACACAAGTAGCAAGTGAATATGCCCCAGCACATTCCTTGTGAAGTCATGGATTTATTTAATAATTACTCAGCTAACTTGATTTTATGAATCATTTCAGTGAGAGAGGAGTAATCTGGGGAGGTGTGCAGTATGGCAGCTCCAAAATGACCTTTGCATGCAGGAGCATCATGCGTTACAGAAATCATGACAAAAACCCCTCTGAGTATTTTCTTCAGTTTGACTGCAATTTCAATAGTTTCTACTCCAAAATACACAGGCCTAACTTTTCTCCAGTTTTCTATCGGGCTTACTTTCTCATTCCTTCTCACTGTTTTACCTCACAATTTAAATTTATAAGTACCCTCTTGAAGGTTGTGAAAATTCCGTCTAGAATAAGCACCCCATGGAGTCAATTATTTGCATGATTTGAAATGAGGAATTTGTCATACGTAACCCTTTTATCCCATCCCTTAACCGACAAGCTCCTACAAATACGTTTGCTTCTTAAAATTGCCTGTCAATGTAAAGGAAAGTCTTGTTAACAAGAACTACTGCAAAGAAACTTATACTTTCTTAACATCATATTTTGGGGTGTTCAGTTTTTGCGCCATATGTACTTTGAGTTCTGGTAAAAGTTCTGTCTTATTTCTGAGTCAAGTATTTCCCAGGACTTGCTCTCACATGGGAAAATGGTTACTAAAGTGCTATAAAAATGGCGGATGCAATAAAAATGACAATGCATAAAGGCAGCTTAGAGTAATATGGAACTAATTTATTGAACTTAAATATAATTTTCCACACCAGACATTTTATAATTCAGCAGTTCTAGAAAATACATATACAGCATAAAAATAACAAGGCAGATACCTTACTGAAATCAGAGCAAATTTGTTAATGGCTTCAGCGGGAAGGTGCTGAGGCCAGGGATTGTTTTTTAAAGACCATTAATAAACAGAGAAGCACATTCCACAACGTGATGATTAGAAGCACTTGGCAAACCGAGCACATAATTTGCTGAACATGGAATTTGTACTGTATGAATTGGGAATGGGAAGCTGCATTTTAGTCTGGATAAATTTGAAACCTTTACAGGGAACAGACTTTAGATATCTTTTTACTTTCTACTATTTAAGTCTAGTCCACATATTGTTTGTAAACTGCTTTAATTTTTGACAGTTTATGAACATATGATAAACTGGTCTGACCACTAATTTTTTAAGGAATGTAGGCATATTTGAATAATATAAAATTATTTAACTGAACAAGGTCCTATAGTGCAGTCATTAAACCTGCTTAAACCCCCAGTGGATAAATAAGCTGCAGGCCGCTATTTAGTCAATTGTTGGAATAGAGGGTATGTGCCTCTGTTACTATTGGCAAAACATGAGGTGCAGAATATAATCTCTCAAGATAAAGTAACTACATTCTTTTGCAATTAAGGTGAAAACCAAATCCTAATTATAAAGTATTTGTAGTATTAATTTCTCATAGAATGGTAAATACAGCAGGAAGAATTTACACTATTAAGACAAATACTCAGTGAAGCCTAAGGCATTTTGCACAGATGTTTATGGACTGAAAAAAGGCAGAATTTGTCAGTGCACTTCTCTGGCAACAGGTGATTTTCGTTGAATTTAAAATTACCAGACAGGAGGTTTGGGTCTTAGATCTCCCTTGAATGAACTGGTCTTTGCAATTTTAAAAAGTACAAGATACGAGAATGGTGGGAGAGGGATGCAGCAACTGCATCTTAAGAGAATGGTGCGCAATGCTGGACCCTCCAGGGACAATGCATATATTTCTGGGAAATATTTTCTTGTAAGAATGAGGACCATATCTGACTTCAGTATAAACTACAGGCTGTCAGCCCTTAATCTGAAACTCTCTGTTGTCTCACTTAAGGCACTTGAATTAGCCAGTTTTAGGCCAGCTCTACAAATGATATTAATTTTGTGCTTATCTTTGTTAAATTTATTAAAAATTAAACACATACAGTGTCACAGCTGTCAAAAAGGGGATTTGCATTAATAAAACATAAGTTATGTTTATCCTGATATTTGGCTTCTCCTCTGAAATTGAGAATTAGTATAATGAGGGATAGAGGCTGTTCTTTTTCAGAGCCAAGCTAAATCAGGACAGAAGTATATGGACCTGTAATTAAACATTTCAGTGGTTGGCTTCAAATCAGGTGATGATTTAGAAGCGGTCAAATAATGAAGGACAAGTTCCTTGTTGGATGATATGCCTGACATGTTCAAGAAATTGTCCATATAGAGTCTGTATCTGAAATATTTCACTTCTTCTCTGGAAGAAGGCAGTTGTTAAACAAAGGTTATGCCTCCTTCAGCAAATAGCTAGAGATAAATGATTAAAGCAGCTAAAAAAAAATAACCTTCTGACTTTTTGGATAGTGCCATCTTCCATGATTACAGGATTTCTTGAAATCAGTTTGAACTCCACAGGTTGGAACAGTATTCCAGGTGTGCTCTATTACATGTAACTATTTTAATAATTCCCTCTGTTACCAGTTATTTTAGGGCTATAGTAAACCATATACTGTGAGGAACTGTGACCACAGCTTCTTCAATAAAGTTTCACATGAAGAATTTGCTTTGTGCACTGTTTGACTGGAGCAAAGCAACATCTATAAAAGGTTGGGGGTTTTATATTGACTGTGTAAGATTGCATGTAATGGAGTTACTTTCTCTGTAACAAAAGACCTGTTTCTCATATGCCTTTGTGCGAATGCCAAAAGCAGTTTCTCATTTTATCAAATACTGAACAAATATAGTTCTGTTTAAATCAGATAAGTTTTAATGTCATTAAATTCTGATGTATTATTTAAGCCTCATTGCCTTGCACTACTTAAAAGTAATTGGTTTTCTTCTTTTTTTTTTTTTTTTTTAATATTTCCTTTATTTTTAGGAGAAAGCACCCTAAAAGGAAAAACAAATGAAATGGAAATTATGACAAAATGAGCATAACCTTTAAAATATTTAACCTGTAGAATTCACACTCTCTTGAAGAGCTGAAAATAATGTACAATTTAAATTTCTTGTTTCCTATACAATGAATCACTTGGCCTAATTATAGGGATGTTAGGGCAGATAATAATCATAGCCTTGCTCTGTGACGCATTTCTGATCAGAAGCAATACACATTTCCCAGTATCTTTCTAAACCACGCAGCCTATGTTGTGTGGGTACAATGCACCTTATGCCTGTTGAATATACACATATATACACAAATACAAAAAGTTAATCTCTACAAACAGAATGTGCAGAAGCCACAGATGAGCAAAGGGGCAACCTAGGTGACAAAGCAGAAAGCTAGGGCCAAGGTAGCTTTAGCATGCATAATTTATTCTAGGCAAGGCCTAAAACTCATGGAGTATTTTATTTTTACAAAAGCCCCCCATGCATTTGTTGCATATTTGGTGGAGGATGTTTTTCAAGGCACATTTATGGTCAGTGCAGAAACAGTGACAACACATTTGTACAGAGCATTGAAGTGGCTTTCAAGCTGAGGATTAGTTAACTGTACTTTAAAATGTTAGCCTCATGGAAAGCATGAGTGTTGAAACAGACATTTCTGAGGCATATTTGTTGAGAGGCGTGCTACAGTGCTGTAATGGCTACTCAGTCAGATGGGTGCAAAAGTGCCAGGAGCCAGCCAGTTGCTGTGACAGTGAGCCTGCCATAAGGCATCTGGTACTAGTTTTGGGGCTTTTCATGGATTGGTGAAGTCTCTTACTCTATGTAAGAGAGTATATGTAAGTATTACTCTCACTAATGTATTTTTCCAGTTATAGTTTCTGCTGTTTTCCTTTCACAGTGGTCTGTACCTATCCAAACCTGACTCAACCAATGCAAATGGAATTTCCTTCCTATCTCCCTGGTTATAAAGGATTATAACATTTATATAGACATAATAGACATTATAAAGTCATTTGGTGTAATTGAGCTTTTTCCTTATTTTTGGGGGGAGAATATTTAAAAACTGTGTGTCCATTTCAGGTTTTGGTGGTATTAATGCTGAACAAACAAAACTAGAACCTGGAGACTTAAAAATTCTCTCACATGAATTGCTGAGATTAAAAGCTGTTCATATCAGACAGGAAACAGCTATAGTGGCAATGCAGACAGAATATGTAAAATGCATTTTGAAGTTATTTTCCCTCCCTCTTCTGTTACTCAGCCCCTGTGGCCATTCTGAGTTTTTAATGACAAACTGCTGCCTTCAGCTGCTGACCTCATGCTGCTGTCAGGCTTTGGGCACTGCCTCTTTCCTTGTCTTGGTGCTGTTCCCCAAGGTAGCTGATGGAATTTGAAGTTGTCAGGTTTTTGTGCGTAGCTGCGGCTGCAAATGAGGGTGTCTGAGCAGTCAGCATATATTGTACTTACTGCTCGTGTGAGAAGGGCAGAAATCTGATATGGTCAGAAAGGAGATGAGCATCAGAAGTTGTCATGTCCACATCTGTTAAACCAAAGCAGGCTGCAAGTCACGTCATTAATCTTATGATAGGTAAGCAGTGAGTTTTCTCCACACTTGATTATATAAAGTCAAAGTGCTTTTTTTATTATTATCTTAACAGAAGGTTCTTCAATTACCAGAATCATACAATATTCTGATTTGTAACGGATATGCAAGGATCATGGAGCCCAGCTCTTAAGTGAATTGCCTATACAGGGACAGAAGCCACAACCTTGGCATTAATATCCTGCTCTATCCAGCTGAGCTACTCCTAGTAGCACCAAGCAGCTTTAACAAAATCCTTCTCCCGAGTAAGCAGTACATCTTAGACTCTAGGAGATTTAAATTTAAGTTCCTTGTTTCACTTATATATGTTCCCATGAAATGCTTTTGTTTTAACAAAATGAACTGTTGCACTGAGAAATTTCTGACTAACTCTAGTCATAATACATTTAATACAATTAAACTCATGTATAAAGAGGAATAATTTTGTAGACTGTGTTCCTGAATCTGTAATGCTTCAGAAGAGCTAGATTCACACAGTGTTTCTTCATTTTCTAGGAGAAAGCGCAGTAATCCTGAATTATGATATACATGCAGCATTTTGATAATTATGAAACTGAAGCCAATGTCATATTGCACTTAGTTTAAGCTACTGAGTCCTAAAGTGTCTTCCCAATGTTATTACTCTCTTCCCCACCATTCCCCAAAAAAGCAGACAAGTCCTGCACAACAAAGGGCTGCTAAGGTCTATGCACAGAAAATTCTTCATGCATGAAGTGTGTGACACGGACAGTTGTGTAGGCTTTGAAATGATGACTTGCAGAGCTCCTGGTGGAGGCCACCCAAATGCTGAGTTACCTGTCAGGGCAAGAATGAAGTGCAAAAAGCCTGCCTTTCACTTACTGTGTCGATTTTGCTGCACAGATACACATTCCACCTCTACTTCTCTTGCTGTCTGGCAGATTATGGGGAGAGGTGTGAACAATTAGCTAATGAAGAGCACGCTGTGTCTAGACAGAGCTAACTGTTAGCAGATGAACACTGCTTATATTTGTGAGTTAGCTGAGTGACACAAGCCAGATAGATGTGCATTTCATATCACTGGACTTCAAATTACTGTCTTCCTTGAAGTCTTCTTGTTCCCTTCATTGTCAGAAGATCAGATCATGCCAAGTTCCAGCTTCATCATTCCTTCAGTGATGGGGAGGCATGATGATAAAACCTTTGATCTACTTACCATCTGCACAGGTTTTCCTTTTCTAGTCTTGTATTTCAGAAAGAGAAATAATATGTACTGCTTTTCATCCACTAGGGGTTTAAATGATCAAGGCTTAAATATTGTATTATCAGCAGTGTGAGAAATCAGAACTAGATTTGAAGACAGGTGTTACCTTGGGAGAGAGCAATCTACAGATCAGTTCCTGGCTTTGTTGCACATTTCCTGTTTGACCTTGGGCCAGTCATTTTGATTCACTTTTCTGTGCTTTCTCATCTGTAAAGTGTGGAAAAAGGTGCACCATGCAAGGGCAATTATGTGAAAATTATTGTGTTACTGCAATCAGGGGAAGGGCTTGCAGATATTCCTGTCAATAAACTTGCATGAGGACTTTTGTAGTACATTTCTTTTATGTAATGATTTTGTGGAAGGTAGACACAAGCGGGAGTGACAGTAACATGGGAGTAACAGTTTGTCATTTCACATTTATTGTTGTTGGCAAGGCTTGAGACCTAGATTGCTTTGCGGTCTTAAAAGTATAAAACAATGTTTTAGCAAACTTTCAAGAAACCATATAACTGTAATCCTTAAGTAGTACCAACTAATGGAAGCCCTTAGGACAATTATCATGTAGGAGAAGAGTTTGAGGCATAAAGAAGAAATTTGTGGTCCTGTCTGGTTTAAAATTAAATGGGTGTGTTTTTAAAGGGATTGCTATTAGGAAACATTTTGACTTTTCTTTCTTGCTATAAACAGATGCTTATTCATATTACACCAGATTTACTAGCTAAGGCTGCTTTTCATCAGCAAGGCATAAATCCCTTTTGACTGACTGGCAAGGCGCAACAATCAAGCTGGCATACAAAGGGCAAGCTTGCTTACTGTCATTGCAGTGATTTTATAGTCCTACTCCTGCAATATTCCTACTGACTCTGGTGGACCCAACTTTGTTTTTATGATCTGTTCACAAGGAGAAATCCTGAGGGTTTGTACTTTTTCTGTACTGAGAGCTGGATGCAAACTACACCATATACAATATAAAGCAAACCTCGCAAAGACAAGAAGAGACTGAGCACACCCTGTCTCTTTCGTGAGCAATACTTCCTTGAATAAATTACACTGAGGATACAAAAGAAGAAAATGTTATGACTTTGCTAATGTGACGCTGGATTCTCTGTGTTTGAGTGTCTATTCAGCCCTCTAGGCTATATCCTTGCCTGTGAGTGACCTGTAAAATGATGCAACAAACCAGCGCATCAGAAATCCCTAACAGATTGATAATGACTGAAAGTGGTCTAGGCTCTAAGGCTGATGTTGTTTATTAAACTGTCGACTGACTATAAGCAATGGTGGTGTTGGTAGGTGTGGTAATTGAAATCAAACACCACACAGCCTTTGTGGATAGGCCTTGGAAATAGAATTGCAAAATCCCCTTACCTCTTGGGGTAATCTTTTCACCTAAGAGCTGGCATGTTTCCATTAATTACTGACACTTGTACTTTGCTGAAAGAAGCCATAGACATAAAGTCTATTGCTGGCCCAGAATGAAATCCAGTCACACTTTTGAGCTGAAAACGTTAACTTTGGATATTTACAGGTAGATGTCTACATCCTAAGTTAGCACCCTTTACTGGCTTTTATAGCTGTCTGAAGAAGAAAACACACTTTTCAGTCATGATATACCTAGTTCATTTCACTCCTCTTTGTTAACATGAGACAAATACAGAACTAGAAGTACCATGTTCTCTCTATTGACTGTGATGGAAGCCAAAGGTGAGTCACTTAGCTGCAGATGGTAACACTGAAACCCCCCTATAGATTACGCTAATGTGGCTCAAAATGTTTAAGTTATTTTGCAATTTGGGAATCATGAGGATTTTTTAAGGTAAATGCAGCTTTCAGATGTCTTCTACAAAGGTCACAGTGACAATTGAATTGGAGGATGTCTCCCCTGCTTGCTGAGCAAGGTGAGGAATTCCACTCTACATGCTCATTCTCCCTGCGAGAACATCAGAGGACCTGAGAGTAAAACCTGTTCTCTAGATCAGTCTGTTTGTTTGACATTGTTTGACATATACCTGCTTTGACAGGAAAACTGGTTGTTTGTTGGTTTTTTTTTTTTGGTTTTTTTTTTTTTTTGTTTTGGTTTGGTTTTTGTCAAAGTTTTCCAATTTTGCACATTGCAAAGGAGTAGAAAGAGGTCAGCTACGGTCAGCTACAGTTCAGTAGGAAATTAGTGTAATGCCACTGGATTCACTTTACCAAGGATCACTTACGAACATTTAGTCAGAGTGAATTTCTCTTCAGTCTCATCAAGGCTGATAAACTTCATGGGAAGACCAAGACATTTACCTCTGCTATTAAAAGCTTGAGATTTGGAGAGCACTTAATCAAAGGAGCCCTCACTATTTGTATTTATATAGCATACACACTGAACTTTAGCTTTCATGTTGTATTCTTAACATATTTGAAGTACAGTAGTTGAAAATGGGAATAATTTTTTTTGTGAACTACATGCCTGTGGGGTGTAAGCTAAAATGCCTTCTTTGATCTAACAGTGAAGTGAATTTCTGCCATGGACCACACACTTGAAACAAAGCGAGCAGTGAAAAAACAGAAAGAAGGGTACAAGCACTAATGCTAAGGTCCATGTACAGTGTATCTTTCCCTCTCTACTCAGCCCTAAGACTATAAGGCAGTTGCTGGGTCATTTAGAAGAGTTCTGCATTGCTGTGGAGCACAGCAAGACTTTGAGCTTAGAACTAATGCATATTAATAGAGAATAAAATTATTCCTTATTGCTTTGGTGCTAGGGTGTCCGTGTTTTGACTATTTTGTAGTCTGTCTCTAAATGCTCTTTGCTAAGAGGTGGGAGAAATCAGTTCATTAGGTACCCTCTTTAAGTGGGTTGTTTTTCATTTCTCTAGATGACAGGGTAATGGATTTCAGGATTTTCAGTTAATACAGGGTGAATTTTCAGGCAGCTTCTTTGTGGTAGTGGGGGGTTGGTGTTGTTTTTATTTTTTTTTTGTTTGGTTGGTTTTTTTGGGGGGGTTCTTTGTTTGTTGTTTGTTTTTATATGCTAACCTTCTTTGTGGCAGACTAAAGTGTAGGTCTATGGTTATGCAGTGTGGGCATAATCTTTAAAAATATTTCCATTAAGATGCACAGAGATATACTCAACCCTGCTGATATTGTCACTGATTTCACTAAGGCTATATGAGGGCTGAGTTTGCCTCTGTTTGAAAGTCAGCTGATAGTTTTCATCATGAGGAGTAGGCTGAATAAATTTGTGTTGCTTTTTTGGGATATCCTGCCTTTCTCCTCCAGAAAAGTAGAAAATGTTGCTTTAATAGTGATTTAATTATGTTGCTTCCAACTAGATGCAAGCCCTACCTTGCCAGCTTGAAATGTTGGGTGTTTTCATCATAGATGAAGCATAAATAAAACAAAGACCTTATGCTAGAATGCGAACAGAGGAGGATATTAAAAGTGCTCTAACTGTGATCAGAGAAATTCTTAGCTGTCCCAAAGTGACTTAGGCTTACTAGTCTGATTAATTTTTTTACAGTAGTTATGCTCCAGAACTGCTTAGTGTTTTTGGAAATCCAACCTACTCCCAAATACAAGTACATGGAAATAAGAACTCTGCCCAACTCACTGCAGTAAATTAAAATCAGATGTCAGAAGACAGCCTCTAGCTGTGTGCCTTGCCTGTATTGTAGATAGTATTGCCCACAATCTCCTGTAAAGGAGTGTTTGAATTGCCCCAGTGATTTCTGCAACCTAGTAAGATAAAGAGAAATCAGAGCTGGTTTACCTTACATGACCAGCAGAAAACAGGAGGTGAGTTGTAAGCAGCTTAGATGATGCTGTCCTTGACAATACCAGAGAGCATCAGGCATTGGGCAAGCAGCTCAGAGAGTGAACAGCTCAGCTGTCCAACTTTGAAATGCCACTACAATTTTGTCAGAAGCTCTAATTGAAAGAGCTTTAGCTATGCAACCATTCATAGAGGAAGTCACCATCTTAGCAGAAGACATGGTCCTGATCACTTGCTCCCTTACTTACTGAAATTTTGCCCAAATAAGTTTGTATCTGAGGAAGAGGACAGAAAAAGCTTCATATAATTTTAGAAAGGCAGAAATCTTCCTTTGCTGACAGCTTTTGAAGTTGAGTCTCATGTAAAGCAAAAAAGGTAAACTAAAACAATGAGTACAGACAATATCATGTACTGACCTCAACTTAATAAAGTGATTGATATTAAGAGGACATTAAAATCACCTTCAGCACCCTAAACTGTCATTCTATTCTTTTTCCAATACAAGTGATTCTGAAAAACCTCTGTGGCCAATTAGTCGGTCTGGCCAGAATGACAGAGCCATAGGAAAGACAAAACTTGTGTTATGCCCATTTCGAGAGCTGCCTTACGGAAGCATAAACCGTACAAAGCCCTGGGACCACCAGCTTGTGCCTTTGTGAACTGGCACAAAATCTAGGGCTGACTGTGACAGTGTGTGTCTAGACAGAAATGTGCAGTTAAGAGAAGAGCCCACTCCTCCCACCCTCTGCCAAGCACAGGGAGCAGTATGCTGACTCCAGAGACAAGGTTTCCACAAGGTTAAAGAAGAGAAAGAAAGAAAATATCAGAAATTTACCTATTTTTCTTCTTCCTTTGAAGGAAGAAGGAGCATTGGAAAAAGGGAGAGAAGGAAAGTATGTTACTAGAATTTAATTACTGGTGAAGATTTATTTTCTAGGGATGCTGTTGAATAAGCTTCAATGACCTATATCTAAACACTAAAAGGCATAAAAAGTGTATCAGGGCTAAGAAAACTGGAAGCTAAAAACAATTAGAGAGTACAGTTTTAATCATAATACCATTTGCAGTTTTAATGCAGTTCTGTAATGGTACTGATAGTCACTCTGTCCCTGTTCTTCTAACTTTGTTGGATAGCAAGGTGACTTTTGAAAAATCTTTATCCTTTGAGGAAATAGGTGGCATCACTTTTGACACTTAACACAATATTTGGGCTAAACATCTAAAAATAAAGATCAGCAAAATATCTCCGAGAATTCAAAAGTCAGAAACGCTGATATTTGCCTCTTTCTAGTTTGAGAGGCCATCAGCTAGGAAAAAATATATGTTTACTTTCTCAGTCAGCCTTGAACCTAGAATCAGTCCAACCTCTAGAGCCAGATTTAGAATTGACTTCTAGGTCTGAAAGGCTCTGAAAGACTGAAATGAAACAAGAGATTTAAACTAAAAAGGTGGAAACACAGTGCTTTCATTGCTCTTTGTTAACATGATTTTCACATAATTAAAGCTGCAGGTGTACTTTTGGTTCTGCAGGTATTCTTGTGTGTGGTTCTGCATAAATAATATGTTTGCAGTGCTTGCTGGCAAATTGTTCATTATGAGCTCATTTATTTGGGTTCCCTAGTTCAAATAGGAAAACAGAAGCAAAATTCTGGCTTGATTTTCCTTGTCTTGTGTGAAAAACCTACTCAGAGACAAAGGAGATGTTTTTTTTTCTGAGAGGGCAGAATCTCCCTGCTTTCCTTTCAATATGTCAGAGAATTCAACTTCTCCAGCTAAGCAATACTTGAGAACTATTAAAGGAGATAGGGATTTGCACACCTTAAGTTGTCTATTTCCTGAAACTCAAGAAAGTGTCTTTGTTAGAGCTACACAGCTAGGTTTTTCCTGTACAATGAGTCTGGTCATTTATGCTATGTAAATCCTGAATAATGGTAAACTCTGTGAATTTGATCTGAGATGAAAGCTGACTCCTTCAGTTTTCTCCCACTTAATCAAAGATACCTCAATACTTCAGATGTAAGAGGTGTGGGAAAAGGAGAAAAATTTAGGAGTACAGTGCCTGGTTAATCAGAATTTTTTTCATGTTCCTGCAAGGCTTCTACCTTGCCCTGTATCAGTAACTCAGTTTCAGCCTCTAAATATACATGTGCTTGAAGGCTTCATCAGGTGTTTTGTACCAGGGCATGCTTTTTTGCATAACAACCAGCACACATTGGTTAGTCCTTTGGGTCCTCTGACCTCTAATAAGATAAACTGTAGCAGCTGACAATTTCAGTGATCTGGATTCAAACATTGAAGCCATGGCTTAAAATTTTAAGGCTCCATATACGCTATTTAATTTCAGCAGAAATATATTTTTTGCCATCTATATCCTTCCCATCTCTCTCCATTCCAAAAAAGGCAAATTTAAAGCAATGTGAGAAACAATAGCACCTCTGTTATCTAGCTTCAAATATTTTGACTGCTCATTCTATTAGTCTACCTCAGAAAAGACTGCTTTCAACGTAATTTTAAAAATCCAATTTTAAAGTAACACACAATTCTGCTTCTGAAATACTGCTAAGAAATGACCCAATTAAAGAGCTGCATATCAAGACCACGAGTGCAAACCATCTTTTTGAATGCACTGATGAAATTACTTTTCTATTGTCATTAGATACTTTCTTTCTGACAACCCGTTAATCAAGGAAATAATCTTTTAAATATGTGTTAAACCATAGCTATGCCTAATCATCCCATTAAACATCATCAGGTCATTCTTTGCAAAGATAAATAGCTTAAAGAGCATTCTTCCTTTGATCATGTTATCTCCTGATGCTTTTGATAGGAGGGCAAATGCATCCTCCAGATTTCATCAGTCCAAATCTTCAGTGAGCTGCTGCATTATGCCTGAAGTTTCCTCAAGTGAGTGGGGTGTGCAGCTCTTCACAAAGTGAGATGTGCATGTGAATTTTAATGTATGACAGCCTGTACTAATAGATGTTCAAATGTGGATCGTTTGTCAATGTGCAGTGGGTATTACAGCACAGGAGAGGGAAAGATGTCCCGTTATGGCAATAGGCATAGGGCTAAGTCACTAAGAATTACTTCAGCCACTGCATAAACAAAAGTGATATTTTCCTCAGAAGTGTGTTAGGTTGAATCAAGTTGGACCTTCAATGCCCAAGGAGTTGGCCTGCCTTCTAGCTCAGTAGGGTGGTTTGCAGTGACCAACCTACTTCCTTCAAAGCAAGGGGGTTTAGTCCTTCTCGGTCAGCCAACATAACAAAAACAAGGCACTCAAGCCCCTTCGTTTGGGCCAGTTGTCTACTTAGGTACCACAGTGAATAAATTAGGCAGTGGAAAAGCAGTCATTTTTACCCTTTCTTCCATTATTCTGGGATAGTGAGAGTTCAGGGAACATTGTGTCTTGTAAATTGAAGAGTTTATAGAATCATATCATAGAACCGTAGAATGGCCTGGGTTGGAAGTTACCTTTAAAATCATCTGGTTCCAAGCCCCCTGCCATGGGCAGGGACACCTTTTACCAGACCAGGTTGCTCAGAGCTGCATTATCCTAAGTCCTTTTCTTTGCGACACATCCTGTCTCAAACTCTGAACTGGGAGAAGTGCCACTTTCTGTGAGTTGATTATGCAAAGCTGGAGGTTCTTTTCCAACTGCTTTTTTATTAGAAGACAATCCTACTCTGGGCTGCGAAGAAAAATGGGGAAAATTTCATCTTGGATTGGTGCAGAAACAGATATAAGTGTAAACCCCACTGCCTACCTCAGTGTGAGGAATGTAAGCATGCATTCTTTATTGATAAGGTACAGAGGAGTGCGTGTGCCTGCTTTAAGGCTGTGAGGAAGAACAAAAAACAGAGCCAACATGATGACAGAAGTTATTGCAGCTTTGATAGCCCCACTTAGACTGTACACTGTAAATGCAGGCACTTCCACACACTGATGTTGAAAGGATATTATTGCTGGGCACTGAAAGCCTATCTTTGGTTCTGTCATATATTTCTAGAAGAATAGTCCTGGCAGAGCACTGTGATGCAGTGTGAGCACACTATCAGAAGCAAAGCTCCAGGTGAGAGGCAAAGTCCACTCTGCCACACAGGCACCAGCTGCATATTGCTCAGAGATGGATGCCAAGCAGCTTGGCAGATAGGTATATCAGTGTGTCAAGGGGGGTAATTACAATATTTTTGTGGTTTCAGAACTGACAGTACAGCTGCCCACCTGCTTTGCTTTGTAGCTATTTTATTGATTTTTCTACACAAAATCAAAGATGCTTGCATCTTTTTACATTGTATTTAATATTTTATAGCCCAACTTGGCACACTGGAAGAGCAGGTGGAAGTAAGGTAATTTCCCTCCTTGCTTCAGCAGGGGTTTTGAAATAAGAGAATTTCATCAGCGTATCCCAAAGCATTAAATGTCAGTGGAGCACAATGAAAGCTGGAACTGGATCTTTAGGAATGCTTAATTAACACTGTGTGGGACAAAGTAGCCTTTTACATTAGCTAACAGTTTTCCATTACTCTTCATTTAAACTTTTCAAGCACTGGGTTAAAAGGTGCTTGTCTGAATAATTTGAGTGGTAAAATGTCAAGGATGCTTTCAACTAACGTGCATTAGGGGAAACATGGCTTATGGCTAGCTGGGGCAATAAAGTCTAACCAGATGAGCTGTTCTTGTCTGAGTTCATCCGTCTATGTTCTTTGGAGAATACATATGACACAGCCTGTTATCTTGTAGCATTGTGTTGTTCAGGAAGATGACACTCTGCCTTTCAAAAAGCAGCTGTTTCCCTCTTTGTTCCTGCAGCAGGAAGCTTGCTTTCATGTCTGCCTTTTCAATACTGTTGTATGATGACATGATTAGAAAGGTGCAGGTTCTCTACTGCCTGGGATAGGGAAAAAGCCACTTCGCTTATATTTTCCTGCTTTTCTATCAAAACTTTTTCAACTGCTATTAAGAGGAGGTTGCTGCTTAAATTATGGCCCTTTCCCTGCTTCCAGACCTGGCTGTGCATTTCTGCAAACACGGTTGCAGCAGTGCTAATGAACATGTGGCCGGGCCATGATCTGGGTCAAGGAACTGACCCCAGCAGAAATTAATCTGTTTTAAAAAAAGGAAGTGTTTTTGAAGCTGCAGCCTCAGGAGCTATGAATTGACACCTCTCACCTTACTGGATTCAGGAATGTGCAATTTCACAGTAAGGATGATTGCTTTTTCCTTTTCACTGCTAGGCATTTATTAAATTCCAGGTATGCAAAGTGATACTAGCAGTGGTTTAATTAAAAAAAATGTTATGAGTGCCTCTGGGATAGGGGTGGACCCTCTTTATGTGAGATGAAATATGTCATGGTCTGAGGAGGAAGGGAGATCATTTCAGCAGTAGCGAATGAGAAGGTACAATAGATAGAATCACTGACTACAGTACTGTATTAACTTAGGAAATATAATATTAATATTATTGCAAATCATGCTAAATTTCTGTCTGGTTCCATACCCTCATGGTTGTCTTTAAGGTAATCTCAGAAAAATAATTTAACAATATATAATTATAGATGGATTATTTCTTGCACACCATGCCTCATGACATTTTCCTATCTTCCTCTGACCCATGTTTTGGTCTTCCTGATTAGTAAATAGCATTGTATCTTCAAGTTAAAGAAACTGTTTTTCCATCAATTTGTTTAATAGCATTCAATGCTTGTCTTAGACTGCTGACATCTAAACACACCATAGCAACAGGTTCTGTTATGTAAATTTCTAATATATAAAAAGAAAGAGCTTTTGGTTGTTCAAACTTGCTGTCCAATTTTGTGTGTTTCTCATAGTTCATATTTTATGAAAAATTGTGAGTAATCATTCTGAATTTATTTTCACTAGGCTATTTGCACCTTCATGAAGCCCTGACAGTTCTGTCCTCAGTCATCTCTTTGTAATGCTGAGGATTTTCAGCCTGTGTAACTTTTCCTCAGACAGAAGGCACATTTCTGTGTCTTGTTTTCACACTGGCAATTTCGGTACATGACCTACATTGAACAGAGTCTGGTTGCCGCTCTGACTTCTGCCCACCTAAGAGATGCTGTGAAGAGCTTTCAGTGGGGCCTTTTGTATCTCATCCCCCAGCAGGGACAGGGAGCATGGGTGTGGGTGCTGTGTCCAGGCAGTGTGCTTTTGTCCCCTGCCGTTCACTGTGCACTTGTGAACGCTGAATTTCCTTTGCTGTCTCACTGCCTTGTCACGCAGCAGCTCTGTATCGCAGCTGTGCAGTGGTGAGGTACAGCTACAAAAATGCAGTCTTATTTTTAATGCCACGGATAACATTATCATTAATGAGCATCTGCTCTGACCATTTCCATGTAGTTTATGAACTACATGAACATATGTGAACACAGATTCCAGTGCAGTCCCTGGGTGCAATCTGCATCCCTGGCAGGCCCCATCTGCTGTGAACCCCCCTCCCACTTACTATCCCTGCTTCCCTTTCTCAGTGAGTTATCTCCATCTCATGATCTTTGTTTTTTTAAACCTGTAACATAGGAAGCTGTAAGGGAGAACCTTTAAGGAAATTTTAGCAGAGTTGCCCAGGCCCTGAGGCCACCCCTGGGACTCGTTGTCCCTGTCTTGCCCCTGGGGCTGCCCATTCCATGCAGGTCCCAGGGCCCCATGTCAGCTGTTGGAAACCTCAGCCCCTGCTCCACTGATGCCACAGCGGGCCCAGTGTCCAGGACTCAGCCCTGCCTGTCCCTGCCATGGACCATGCCCACCCTGGCTACACACTTGGCTGTGTCCAAGCCTGGCCCCAGCCTCAGCTGGTCCATGTCCCCCAAGGGAACCGGGATTGGAGCTGCCCCAGCACCTCCAGTTTCCCTGCTCCTTGCTGAAGCAGTGGGAGAGACCCCTGCCCGTGGGCTCCCCCACACTGCTCTGCCCTGACAATTGCACTTGTCACTTCTCAAAACTGTCCTGTATAACTTCCTTTTCCAAAGGCTGGATTGACTGCTCTTACTGTGTTATGTAATTATCTACAAATGCTATTCTTATTGTAAATGACCAATTTAGCTAGTATGGAAATCAGTCAAATTTGTCATTTTTTTTCCTCCAAAACCTCATTCAATCTTGAAACAAAGCTGTTAAATCTCTTAAAACAAACCTCTTAAGCTCTAGGACCAAGTTGAGTGACAGAGCTATGCACTGCAGTTAATAGCCAGGGTATTCATAGCCGAGACTGTTTTAGGACAGCTGTGACAATGTTATCTGTGATTACTTTTTCTTAAATTTTTTTTCTTAAGCTGTTGATATTTTAATTTTAAACATCTCCTCAAACTTCCCTCTAGCAGAACCCTTGCAAAGAGCTCAGTAGCAAATGCTGATGCAAATCATTTATCTTTCATTATACTACTCCTTAGAGTGCCCTTGTACTTCAGATCTGAGTGCTGAAGACTCTGTTGTTACCTGGTTGGTGTTTTCAGAAAATATACAGCTTCTATGTGACTAACAAGCTCTTTCTCAGAATAATTTTTGACACTGTGCTACACATTTACCAACCTTTTTATTCTTCTCAGTTTTCTATTTCTTTCATGGACTACTATTTTTAAAGATGTCATGATGCCTTTCATGGTTTCTTGTACTCTCCTTCTTAACTAGACTAACTTTTCTTAAGGTTTCTAAAGTCTTTTGATTGTGGTATGCATTTCTTCTGAACATCTCATTTTTATTTTATAAACTGTCTCCAAGGCAACTGTAAGCATTTTTATCTTTTTAGCTACTTCTTTTAATTTAACAAGTTTTCTAATTTTTAGTGAAATCTTTTTTTTTTTTTTTTTTTCCCCAGAAGTAAGCTACTACAGTTTAAGGGTTGGAAGTTGGTGGAGATTTTGTGGTTTGTTTGGGTTTTTTTTGGATTTTTTTGGGGGGCTTGTTTGGTTTGGGTTTTTGCATTTAGCACAAATGCTGAATCTGAACAGAGTGAATTGTTGTACTGAACAGATCCTGGGCACAATTCACCACTAAAATATGGGTATTTCTTTTTTTTTATGACTTCACCAGCTAGTTACTTCAATAAGCAATTGGTTACAGAATCCAAATATTTTATTTCTGCATCACATCCTGCCATAAGATCTGAAGTCTACCTTTGTTATCTCTCATTCTGCTCTGTCACTGGCATAACTCTGATGTATATATTTCAACGTCAATATAGAACTTTAATGTGTAGGTATTGCTTATACTTCTCAATGCATTGAATTTATTCACTTTTATCCCTTACAATACAGTGCTCTGAACAACTGCACACTGTTTTATCATTTGTGTACACTGTCATCCTTATTATCAGTAGTGTACAGGTTGCCTTGCTTTCATTTGACTTCTGAATGTGTATTACATGGAAACACGTTTGAGTTTATTTTACTTTGCATTTGCTTTAAAACACTCACCTAGTGTTTTTTTCAGCCGTTGTTGATAATCAGTTAACTTCTACAAGGTCATGCCTGAATAAGGCTGCTCTATTATCACCTTCCCTTCTTCTGCAGCTTAAAAACCACCCTGAACATTTCACATTTCTGGGAACTCTGGTTGCAGATTGTCTCACAATCATTTTATATTTAAATCTGTGTTAAGGTATCTTCCCATTCATAGGAGCTCACCCTTGTTCGTAGCTTTAGCACTGTTTAGGTGAAGAGTTTATGCAAAGTATCAGCAGAAGTTTCCAAGTCATTTGACCATGGAAGAATTGTTCAATGAAGGCAGATTGCACTTAATAGCCACCTCAGCTCTTGTAATAGTGCTAAGCCTCTCTCTGCCTGTTGATGACAGCTTCAGCTTAATTGCTGGCTACGTTTTCAATGCATTGCTATTAACCAGGCACTGGTTTCTCTGCAGTTGCCTGGCATGTCAAATAATTTCTTTACAACAGAGCTTATCATTGTGATGCCTATACAGCCCCACTGATCTTTCCCAAAAGTCCCTTTAGCACTTGTGCAAACTTAAGTCCATTCCCTGATGTGCTGAGTGCAGTAATTGCTGGAGATGAGGGATAACTTGCTGTCCCCCACCTGCCTGGCACGCTCTGACAGGCATATCTGGCAGCTGGGTCACAGTATACGTAACTGAGGGAGGGTGGTTCATGGGGTTTTATTTATTTCATATTTGTGGTGGGGCATTAGAAATGGTTGAAGAAGTGACAAGGTGTCACTGTTTTCACTGCCTCAGCTGCTTCTGGGGGCTTATGCAGCTGCACAGCTGGATGTCCAGAGGACAAAATGGAAGCTGTACTCTTGGCTCCTTTCCAACTGGCTCCATACTTGAGAAACTTCCATGTGATAGTTAATGTAGCACCTGCTCAACAAACAAAACCCAAGTTTCCCCTCCTCTGCTATACTGTACATCTGTTATTTTGCTGACATGGAAACTAGCATAACAATTAGATTCATTACTTGCCCTCTAAGTTGATTCCAACAAAGCTGAAAAGACCTTAGTGTGTTTTCTGAGCGATTGTTTAGGCTGCAGCACAAATTAAGTGGTTCTCCCTTCAATGAGATTTGTTCTACATTGCAATTGCACTTGAATACATATGTTAGTGCTCAAGGTAAGATTGAGAGGCAGCGTTTTCTCCTGGCCAAATATAGACTCCAGCTCTCAGCAGAGGCATGATTACTTTTGGAGTTCTGGGCCCAGATCTAATTAGAGATCAGAGAGAACAAATATGCAAATGCCTGAGGAAGACGGGCACAACCTCACCTGTCCTTTGCCCTTTAATGCCTTCTCTGTTGGGACTCACTGGGACATTCCAAGTATCCCAGCATTTTCAGACAGCTGCTATTAACAAAATAATCTGCCAGAGAATGTTTTCTTTTTCTCCACAAACTTGGAATTTCTCCCTTCAGAAAATCCTACTACTTCAAGGTCAGGACAGGGAACAATCATTCTTGAAGGAATGACAAGGTTAAAGTCCAAGTTCTCTCCCACTCCTCAGGTCCCCCACAGCTGTTATTTACTACTGCTGTGTGACTTTTAATAACCTGCACTCCAAAGACTTGCATTCTGTGGGGTTACTCACGTGCTAAAGACAAATACACGCCTAAAACTGGAAGCTAAGTGGTTAATTACTAGAAACTGTCTCTTTCTGACTTCACTTTAAGTAATTTAATAGTTTTGTATATTTTAGACATTCTGCAAGTCAGACCACTCCTTAGCTTTGACCACTCGTTATCTAATGAGGATTAGATAATACTCTGAAGCACAAATCTAATGCATGTTGCATTTTGCGAGGTTTTGATTCCCAGTATAAGCGCTGTTCTCTGCATGGTTCCCTAAAAGTTACATTGTTCTGAAGTTGCTATTTCGCAGCATCCGGGGACAGCATGGTGAGAAAGATGCAACGTGCCATCAGTTTGCCTTTATTTTATTCTTTTGCATCATTTGGTTTAGCTTACTACTAAATTACCATTTTATTCTGTGCCCTCATCAGGAAATTGTCCCAGAGATACTTTCAGAATGTAAACAAACCCATTACGTGGTCAAGTTTTTCTGATATATCAAACACAAAAAAATTCCTGAAGACTCTTGTGGCTCTGGAAATTATTGGAATACCTTAATCTCAGTTACACCAAAATGAGAGTTCCTCAGAAAGCATAAAAATTTTCTTTTTGGAAACTCTGAATACTACAGAAAGGGGCTGAACCAGAACATCTCTGTACTTTAGCATAAACTTTCACTCAGATATCAGTATTGTTCTTCCTTCTTACCTGTTTTTGGCATGGCTGCCCTGAACTAAAAGCAGTAGTGAGCCTTTTCTTAATGCTCAGAAAACTGTCTCGATGAAACCACTTACCTAAGATATAAGAAAATCTTAATGTAGTCCTAACAGCTGGCAAACAAAGAATGTGGCTGCTTCCCTGCAAGCCTTCATGCTCAATGAAGCAGCTCCAGTTCATTTTGCATTCACTTTTGTTAGAAATCCTGAGGCCTGGTTGTTTATGAAATTTGAGCACCCTATTTTGACATTTAAATTATTTCGGCTCCTTGGAAAGCAGGGATTCACTTAAAGCTCAGGCGAAATTTATTTATTGTGCTTCTGTTAGAGAAGTGATGTCATGACCACAGTGGCTTTGTGTCAGGAAGGATTCTGTGTTGTTCCCTGCCATGCAATGAAGTGCAGCAGGTGAAACAGAGGACACTATCTGGGGACAAGAAGCCCCTTTGAGGCTGCTTCTTGTGAGCAGCTGCTGAGGAAAGATACAGTGCCCACCATCAGCTCAGGCGGACATTATGCAGCCCTGTTTAATCTTCAGGGCATCAGTCCAGCCGCAGTGGGACAGAGAAAAATCTTTGCAAGTGCTTTAGATAGATCTCAGCACAAACCTGCAACTTAGTGACTCTTGCTAATTAGGATTCCGTGCTACTGTGTGGTTTTATATCCTTCCTACCAGTAATGCCAATCTATGCTAAAAGCAGAATTTGTTCCACAAAAAAATTTCCTTTTGAAAGCAGAATGGTAGAAGAGGCACCCTTGCCATTTTTTCATGCTGCTTACACAATGGTGTCCCACTAAGATGGAAACATTATTTTTCTTCCCTATTATTTTTCTTGCTATTTTTTGCTACCAAGTGTAATAGGAGAGCACGAGCCATCTATCTTTTAGAAAGAACTTGGGGCTTAGTTATTCAAAAGAAAGCAAGATACAGCTTTGCATAACTATTGAGGTTCTTTTCAGAGGTTAATTTGTTACGTCACATAGATTATCTGCTCAAATACTGTACATTCCCTTATCCTGAGGCACAGAGGTTCATTAAATGAGCTATGTAGTGAAAGAACTAGACTTTTTCTAATACAGTTTCTAAGCCTCCTGGCAGTTCTGTGCAAAAAAACATCCTTCCCATGCTCTCAGTTATGCAGTCTTCCAAAGGGGACCCACTGTGCATCTGTCATAAGCTTTTTCCAGTGTCACTAGTAATAAGGATTAACCTCTCTATGCCTAGCTCCTGAAAGTTGGCTTTTTATGGAGACATAAAGAATGTCTGGGGGCACAACGCAAGGCTATACTGGTGCAAGATCCTTGGCTTTAGCACCCGCATTCCCAGGTGGCTGGACAGACCCTGAATTAGTTGACCTTCAAGGTACAGTGAAATGCCAGTCTGTTTACTCAACCTTGTGCCTAAGGGAGGTAACTGCAGGAATTGGAAACATATTAAATAACAGTGCTCAAGGATGAGACACTATCTAAGCTGACACTTTGTCAATTAACTGTGCAAATTGTCTGAAAGCTTTTCATGAGTAGAGAAAGAGTGTGAGGTGGATTATGCAACTAGCCGAACAACAACAACAACGACAACAACAACAAAGAAAAGAAAAAAGAAATAAGTAAAGTTGTATGTTCCAATGACAAAGTTGGTGAACTCCTGCTGAACTGTTAGGAAACCATTGGAGAAGTATCATCTATTAATAATTATCCCATAAAACTGGACTACTGAAGTTGAATTATCGTAGCCTACTCCACAGTATTTGCAGTGGGACAAATTCACTCTCTCCCGGCACACAAAGCAGCACAAGAAGCTGCCAGAAACTAATGTTTCTGAAGGTTCAGCACTGACTCTCCCAGACAGAACTATGACACTTCTCAAACAAACAGACTACTCTTTTCACCAAATGTGCCAAAGAAAAGCTACTCATGCAATGGGGAAGGGGCTCTGAAGATGCCGGAGAGTGAAATCTACTCACTGGTGAGACTTGCTCAGTAACGATCAGAGCTTGAAGATGGGGTTTGTGAAGTGAATGAACTTGGTCAGCTTGTGTACAATATTTTTGTTTCTCCACTCTCCACCTTTGTTTATACCATTCTTCTGAGCTATAGTCCAGAGTAGGGGGGGGAGCTAGCAACTTCTCTGAACCTCTGTAGCCCCAAAGCTGAGCATAGTTGCGAGCATTTTGCTCATGGACTTACTCCCTCCTACTTCCACGGTCGTGAAGAAATTTCCTGTTTGCCATTCAGTCACATAGGACAGAGCAAGGTCAATGTTTCATCCCCAGAGTAGTTAAGGGTGCCAGGACCAGTGAGTAATGCTACAGGCATTTGTCTGGACATCTTTGCTGGTTTGTGATGCATCCTCTAGGGACAGTCTGCTTGTTAGAGCTCAACTTTTCCTTTTAAAATTCTTTTGGTTGACTCTCTTGAACAAATATTCTTAAAGAAATTGACTACTTTGGTTTCTTGAAAATATCATTTATGCAAGCAGGAATAACTAGTAACTGCAGCAACAGAACTGTTTTGCACAAATGTGACCTAAATTTCTTTAACCTGAGGCTTTAGTTGGTTTCAATGCATGAACCTGAAGGTAAAATGAAACTACAGTATTTCATATTGTTTTATGAGGTACTTCCACCTCTTTGAAATCCCACCAGAAAAACCAGGCCTAATGTATGAATCTGTAACCATGAAAAGCTAAAGTATCACAAAGGAAGGTATTTATATATATAAATACCCTCTTACCAGTCTATAATCTCCATATGAAACCTCTGATGGTATCCTTATTTGTGATTAGAAGTGGCTGGACTAATCACAAATAGCAAGGGATGTGTAGTTTTATTCAATTAAGCAGCATGTTATAAATTACATTAATATTTTTCTGTCCTTCTGAAGGACCTATGTAAATATAACAGTGTTACTAGCTGTTGTACTCCTCACTGGCAGCTCATCTCTTATTCAAATGGATGAGTAACTGTGGGTGGAATTCTCAATTCTTTATTCTTTCCAAGTTCACTGAATTATTCTTTACCTCTTTTTTTATTAAAATGCTCTCATTATGTATTCAATGTTATGCATTCATATCAAGACATCCTCTGTGTTTTTATAAAGTTACTAAAATGAAAGCTAATTATTGACCCTATTAAATAGCAGCTGTATGTAGATCAAGAGTGAGATAGATTAATGCATCTTGTCTTGTTTTAAAGAAACACATACCTTCCAGATGAGAATCCAGTGGCTGGGAGTTAATGCATACAGAAGCCTACAGTTCTTAGCACTACCTTGTCTGAGTAAATACATGTTCAGCCACCACTGTGTTAATGGATTCAAACACTCCTAATGATTCTGGAATTGGTTTATATACTGAGATACCTGGACTACTTTATTTACTGGAGTGGTTAGCTAACAGGCTTTGTTAAGCCTAAAGGCTGTGGGCTTTTGTGCATGCATGCGCTAGACATCCACTGCAGATTCTCAAATTGCATTGACTTTGTTGCCAAGATGGCAGGCAGCTGTCAATGTGGACACTAGCAAACACAGATGGAGCGAGTCATTCAGGAAGGGGTATGATATTTGACAATTCAGACTTCCAAGGGGCTTAGCAGGTCGGCAGCTACCATAGCCCCACGTTGTCTTATTCTCAGATCAGCATAACGAATTATGCCTGGGAGACCAAGTTAATCCCTTTCAGGTTCCCTGGACTGTAGATCTTTCTGAATTTTCCTTTCTTTAGCCCTTTAGCCCTTTGTTTTCCTCCTGCTTTGTTCTGAAAGTTAGCTACAACAGCACGAATGTATTAGGCTACTTGGAATACTGTCTTCAATTCATCCTGTCCTGCTGGCACACGGTGCAAGCTGCACAACGAAGAAACCCCTGCCTCACTTCTGGAATAAGTCTACAAGAGGATTTATAAAATGCTAGGTCTGCGCGTGCACATATGCACACAAACATGCATGCATAAGCTGGAGTTGCTGTTGTCTTGGTTTGAGAGTAGATGCAAATCTACTTTTTGAAGCCATCATTTGCCAAAAGGCTGCAAAATCTGCCCTTGTCAGTTCAAGGAGTTATTAACTACTGCCCAAGTACTTCCACGTCTCCCAGCTTATGGCATGCAGGTGGCCTTCTCCAGCTGGTTAGATGTGCCATTCATCACTTCAAAAGCCGTTACAATGCCCTCTTCTCCACTCAGTCAGAAGGATCCCACCCCATTCCTGGAAAATTCAGCTTGGGGCATGCACTCTTCTCCTTGTATGAACAATTCCCATTATGTAAACAAACAAGGAGGTATGAGATGTTTGAAGATTAATCCTGTCCCCACTAAGACACATCTGTTGTCCATTAGATTAGACAAAGGGGCCTCAAATACTCTCTGCACCTTGGGCCTTTGTCAGTACAGCTCTACCCTGCCTTGACTCTGCAGTGATTTCTCTCAAGCATGTGACCATTAGCTAGACATTGGACAGTAAAATGCACTCTATATCCCCTGCTGTGATAAAGCAGTGTCTGAGTAAATTTTGGTGGCTGGACAAAATACTGGCCTTATTACACCTTGACTGTGGTGGCATAAGCTATCAGCTGCAGAGAGTTGTTCCATGCTAAGTAGGCTTGAATATCTCATTTTTAAAATACATAAATATAGAATTCCTAAATTAAAAACAGATTTGGATTACCACATAAAGATTAAAGGTAATTTCAAGCCTTTTACCCTTCTTCAGCATAACTTCACCCATTTACTTTAGGACTAGAATTCTCCAAAACGTCTCTCTTTTATATCAAATTAAAGTGTTGTCTTTGACCCTGTGTTTGAATTTGATACAGAATATTCAATAGCCACAAAACTCTTGGTTTCCCTACTCAAATAGTTGGTGGGTGTGTCATCTGCTTTAGGAACTATGTTCAGAAATGTTGCTATCTACTTTTGAAGTGATTATTCCAAAACTGTGCCCTCATGAGACCGTACTGATTATAAAATCATATCAACTTTATAATAATGTCAACTATAAGGTTAAAAGTTGATGGTCTCTGAGATTCTGATAACAGTGATAGTGCTCCAGTGCTTTGGGAACCCCTTCTTTGCTAGAAGGAGACAACACAATCTTTGTAGCAGAAACTAGGCCAACATGAGTAATTGATTTTATTGGTTCAGCACTAGAATTTATAAATAAAAATAAAAGTAGAACAGATCAAAGGGAATTTAAAAAAATTCCTTGACAAAGCAAAACACCCAAAATTGTCATTTTGCATTGCATGTGTTGTTCTATTCAACTTGAAATGAAATACATAATTTTTTCAGGAATATGAAAAATAATAAGCAAAGAAGGATGCATTAGTGTTAAAAAATGTTCAGAAAGAATTCCCCAGCTTCACTTAGATGATTAGATTAAATACACCATGAGTAAAAGTGAAAAGCTGAGAATGGCCAAACGATATCTGAGAAAGGAGCTTGGAGCAGCGTTTAACACTAATACACTTGGGTCCATCATTCTTTAATACATAACCAAGCATAAGAATGGGTCTTAATATGATGGAAAGTGTCTCCATGATGGTGTAAATCACAACAAACAAACAAACAAGCAAAAACAAATCATAATGCTTAACAACTAAGTTTCCTATGTTGTGTTCAGTAAGACTTTCCCATCTCCAATTAATTAGCAGACAAAGCAGGCATTTTCAGTGTGGTTATACTTGGGCTTCTCAAAGGATTTGCACATTAAAAATAGAAAAATTCTCATGTTTGAATCATCAGAAGAGTCATGCTTAGTATCAATCTGAAGCCATATCTAGTTTCAGGGGGACACTGTCTTTATGAGCCTCATAATGGAAATTTGAACAAAGCTTGAATAAAGATTTTGTGCTTGTTAATGCACATTGCAGCACAGCAAGTTGGGAGGAAGGGAATTGTAGGCCATATCATGACTATATATGAACAACCATACTCCCAAAGTTACTCTCCTGTTATTCCTTGTTTAGTAACTTGTCCTAAAAGAGGAGGACTTCAGGTCTGTTTAATGTTACTTGTTGCTTGAATTTTATTTAGGTTTAAATTACAGAACCAGAGGGAAAAAAAAGAGACTTCAAGTAATCCCTCAGTGAACTCCATTGTCCCCAAACAGCCCATGTTTCTGAGACAATCAGTCTGTGGTGTGGGCAACAACAGAGACTTTGATACTACTTTTTCAGGTTTATTTGCTATGCTCATTTAGCTGGTTGACTGGTTTCACCTCTTTTCCTCTTTTGTCATTAGTTGCTATGTTAGGGAGATTGTTTGGTTTTTGTTTGTTTGTTTTCCTTAATTGATTCTGTGCTGATTTTACCCTGCTCACTTTTACTGTAGGAATCTGCTTCATATAAGTATGATTATTGCTCTATGACTATGGTTGCCAATATTAGGCCACATTCACTATTAGATGTTTGCAGGAGAACTGTTAAAATATACATGTATATAATCTATAGACAAAATACATACTGGCATCACAGTTTCTAGTTATTCAGTCCACTTGTAAAAGAGTGTATTTTAAAGTATGAGATGATGTCAAAGTGGAAAGGCTGAAGCTCAGTGCACCTGAAATTAGTGACTGGATTCGGTACAATGGTTAGCAAAGTTATTATACCTGAAATCATGAATGAATATATTCCAATATTGCTTCCATGACTCAGGCTTTTCATTTTGTAGAAGAAGTAAATTAAAGAGTATAGTCAGACAAGACCTGCTGAGTAGAGGCAAAGTTAAGAATTTTGTCATGTTTCGTTGAAAAACTTTCCAGAAACGGTGATATAGTGCGAAAAGAGGCTACTTGTGACTACAATGAATGACTCAAAGTGTCAGCAGAATGAAGGGAAATAGTTCTGCATTCATTCTCATCAGGCTTTGTCCTTTCTTAATGTTACAAGGATGTCAAGAATGTCAGAAATTGTAGTTTTATCAGTTTGTCTGTTACATAATTTATTTCTTCTTCTTTAGAGGAAGGGAAAGATGAATAAATCAAATTGACAGGATAATCATTGAACTCTACCATTGTGTTAGACTTTGAGAGCTTTATTTCCAAATGTGAGAGGAGTTAACTATTGTTTCTAATCTACTTTCAAGCTCACTTCATGTCCTCTTTCCATATTGTCTTAGTCAGTAAATGTTATTTAGCAAGTCATTTACATTTTTTGGGACCGATTTCTTGCGGAGTTTCCCTTCATACATCTAGCAGGAATCACATCCTCACATATTCATAATTATGCTATATGTCAATCTTGTAACACAAAACTGATTTAAAAGTGAAAGGCAACCATTATTTGATAAAATTTTGTAATGTGTTGCACAGAATTACACAGAATTTTTGAAGGTAGAAGGGATCTTTTTAGACCACTTAGTCCACCCTCCCTGCTCAAGCAAGATCCTCTAGAATAGGTTGCCCAGGTTTTGCACATGCCTAAGAATGGAGACTTCACAATGTCTCTTTGACAGGCTGTTCCAGAGTGTGAACACTCAACAGCAAAAAAGTGCTTGCATTCAGAAGAATTTAATGTGTTTCGCTTCGTGTGAGAAGGGTGTCTCTTCCTCCTCTTCATATACTGTGTGTTAACTAAAGGAAGGATTCATCTCAGCTAAGTCAAAGGTCCAAAAGACAGGTATATAACCTATGTCTCAGTGAGTGATCTCATCCTAGAATGGGGGTCTAGGCAATATCATAATGATGGCCATTTTTATATGGGTTTTTTTAACTGATTATTAAGGCAGTCTATGACAGTAAGTATAGACAAAAACGATTATTTCTGAGGAGGCAAAGTTAATAAATTTCCTCTCTCTCTTCATGTTTGCTTTTGTTTTGCATGACGATGACCTCATACATACATACATATATACATATATAGGTTGTATATATAGGATATTTACAACCATTTGCTACCTTCAGTGGTTTGGTTATAAAGAGCTTGTTATTCCTTCTTCAAGCTACAGTGGTCAGCTATGGTTCAGCAAAAAAATGCATGCACTGTTGCACTTTGGTACTTCCTGAATTTCTGAATGACAGTAATTTCAGCACAAATAATTGAATATTTAAAGTAAAATGAAAAATCTTATCGGTATTAGAACTGACCTTCTGGAAACAAGATGAAAGGTGGCCAGCTATTATCTATATCAGTCTTCTCATCCAAGATAATAGTTCACTTATCATTCACAGGTGAAAATGTACAGTTTTATTTGAATGGTGGCTTCCATCTACATGTAGCTCTAATACATAATATATAGGTCATCTGATGGAGTTTTCTGCTTCTTATGGGACATTTTTTTCAAGAAAGAGAAAGTGATACTTTGTTGAAATATAATCAGCTCATGACAAGGGTTATGAAGATCTGCAGAGCTCAGTAGAAAAGATGAATAATGGCTATCTTTTTATATGTGCCTGAATGAATGGGCTTCAATTAACAGTTTCAAGGACTACAGTTAGCAGTACATAAGTTGTATAAAGACAAAATCAAGCTGTGAGCAGGGTCACATTTGAATCTTTTCTAAAGACCTTATCAAAGTTACTAATTTCCAAGGATGTTGAAACATTATTTGCAATGCGTGCAGCTTGCCATAGTCAAACAATGCTGATTTCTAGTGGTGTGTAACAGATGACATTGTAAACTCAGTAGAATTCTAAAATAGTTTTAAAAACTCAATTTATATAATATTATATGGTGTTGAATGCTTCAAGGTTTTTTGGGAAATGTCTGTGAGGAAAGAGTAGTTGCTGAAAGTGGCTGTGCAGCTCTCCAAGTACTAACAGACAAAGGAAATGTGCACAAGGTGTTAGGTGGGTTTTCCATTTAGTCACCTTTTTAGCCAAAATTCCCCTAAAGGACAGCCCAAGATTCCTCCCTGTGCGTTTTCTCTTTCTGGACAGCAATGACAGATTATAATTATGTTGCACATTCCGTTTCCCAGTTATCATTGTCAGATGGAGGTGACAAAGGACCACACAGTGTTACTGGGGCAGTTTTCTGTTGGTGGTATTTTTCCTGAAGATGAATATGGGCTGCTGCATGGCTCTAAGAAAGAAGAACAGGCATTTTGGAAAGCCTGAGACCCTTGGCCTTGTCCTGAGCCCAACTAAGATCAGACTTCTGGATTAGAGAAGAGGTGGCACACAGCCTGTATGGTCCTGCAGAAATGTGCAGTGCTGCAGGCATCTTGTTCTTCACCCAGAGCTCTTTCCTGGTGGTTTCTGAGGGATTCTTATTTTGACCGGTGATACTGCACTAAATGGGCCATATTAGTTTGAAAGAGCTTAATCATTCAGCACTCGCAGATACAAAATCTATTTCCTGTATTTGCAAAATTCATTGCAACTCATTCATTTGAATAATACCATTTACTGATCAAGTATTCTCCAAGATGAATAATGATGACACAGAGCTGCAGTGTTCCTAGGCTGTGATCAGTTTCATTTCACTCAGAAGCAGTGTCTTTCTTTATTGATCTAATCCTTCTGACTTTTCATCTGTGACAACAGGGAGGTATGGATCATCCTTCGTAGTAAATAGCCTGAGTCTGATTTTCTATTTCTGTTTTTAAGAAGCCATCTTCCAGTGCAGCATTGTGCCTGGGAGAAGGAAGCTTCCTACCAGCTTCCTACCAGCTTCCTACCAGCTTCCTCTGGTAGACTGGTGGCCTTGGATCCAACAGCCTAGTCTTTAGATCCTCATTTTTCTACCAAACTGACAAAATTTTCTGATTGCTGCTTTAAGAATTACCTCACCCAGTAAAACAAAAGTTAATTTGCATCAGTGCCTGATTATTAGGAGAATAGTCTGGTTTAGGTATACTGGGTGGGGCATTAACAGCGTTTAGAGCTTTTACCTTGGATTTGTAACCTTGACTCATGTTGACCTTCGAGATACAAGCAACTCTTCAAAGCCTACCTTAGCAAGCTTTAAATGATAATTCAGCGATCATAGCTAAATGTTGTCTGCAGAGGACATACCTGAATGAGTATACCACATATTGACTGAATAAAAAGTAGATGGAAAGTTGCAATGCCATTGAATGAACTAGGACCATAGCTGTCATCATCAAAATCATAGAATCTTTAGGGTTGGAAAAGTCTTCCAAGATCATTGAGTACTACTTTTGACCAAACACTACTATGCCAACCAAACCATAGCACTCATTGCCACATCCAGTCATTTCCAATCCTTAACCCTCCTTTCAGTGAAAAAAATGCTTCCTTGATGTCCAACCTGAACTTCCCCTGGCATAACTTGAGGCCATTTCCTCCTGTTGTGAGTTGCCTGGGAGAAGAGGCTGCTCCATACTTTGATACAACCTCCTTTCAGGTAGCTCTGGAAAGTGCTAAGGTCGCCCCTGAGTCTCCTTTTCTCCAGGCTAAAAATACAAATGTCAGAAAACCTGATGAGAAACAAATTTAAAGCATACATTAAGCTCCTAACATTAGATTTCTAACAAAAAAAAGCACATAATCTTTCAGCTAAAGATCCTGACTGTGGTTCTAACTCATGACATGAATTCTGATAGAGATGGCAAATAAGGTAAGTATGAGTCAGGATCTACAGGGATTTTGTTCATAAGCCTTGNTGGCATAACTTGAGGCCATTTCCTCCTGTTGTGAGTTGCCTGGGAGAAGAGGCTGCTCCATACTTTGATACAACCTCCTTTCAGGTAGCTCTGGAAAGTGCTAAGGTCGCCCCTGAGTCTCCTTTTCTCCAGGCTAAAAATACAAATGTCAGAAAACCTGATGAGAAACAAATTTAAAGCATACATTAAGCTCCTAACATTAGATTTCTAACAAAAAAAGCACATAATCTTTCAGCTAAAGATCCTGACTGTGGTTCTAACTCATGACATGAATTCTGATAGAGATGGCAAATAAGGTAAGTATGAGTCAGGATCTACAGGGATTTTGTTCATAAGCCTTGAGGAAACAAGTGTGAGAGCAGGAGCTCTATCACACTTTGAAATGTTCCTGGGCTGATTTAGATTTGCTGTCTGAGGTGGTGGTGAGGACACTGTTCTTACAATTGCTTCCACACAGGGTAGTTTATGGTCCCTTGGGATTTTCATTGCCTCTCCTGCAGCAAAAAATGAGACAAACCACATCTCTCTTATTTTCAAAAAACTTATATTTGAGGCTGAGACATTTGGCCATCCATAGAGGGGTACCACTGCCTACAGCATGCTTACTGTCTAAATTTTGATGGAAAAGCTACTTTGGGATGTAACATTTTCTTCTAACACTTTCCAGAAAGTAGTTTAAGGTACGGATGTAGTTTCTTTTCTTTTTCATTTCCAAAAGCACTTGGACTAGCCTGGGAAAATTATCAACTGCCAAAACTAAAATTACAACCAGAGTATCAGAAAAATCTTTTTCATAATTAAATGTAGATAACACTCATCATGTCACATATATCAGAATGAGTCATTAAAGTTCAAAGCCTGGAGAAAGCACAGCTAAGGCCTGGTTAACAGTAGCATGCTTGCAGTGATGTTACATGGAGCAAATAATTTACGTGCTTTAAATGCATCCAGGCTAGGAACTGAGCTGAACTGGGAAGAGGCTGAAAGTTGTATGGTTAGGCAAGAGGCAGCAGTCCAACTCTAGCAGCTGGATTAAAAGACCAACATGTTTTGCTTTTCGGTCATCCAAAGTTCATCTCTGCAATTCACTCATGCAGCCGCTGCTATGAGGGATTTCTTCGATAGGAGCTGGGGGGGGGGCTTTCTGATGGGGTGGGTTCCCAGGGACAGCTGAAGGCCAGCCACCTGCTCTCCAGGAACGTGCTCTGCCCCTGGTGTGTGAGGAAATCCATCAATACGTATTCCTTCTGCATAATATAATGCAAGTGTGTGGAGAAATAGCAATTTAATTAAAGTCTGCAGACGATATTATTCACTCTGTTAACAAGCACAGGTCATTTTACCTGTGAGGAGCTAATTTCTCTAAATCAAACATCCTGTATGTCCCTTAAGTGTTTTCATCATTTCATAATTGGATCTCAAACTGTTTTGAAGCACCTCTCATAACCAAACCCTTGTGCCAGCTGGATGTTCCTCCTGCGGGGGATGGAGTGCTTGCACTGGAAATCCTGCTCCAGTCATCACAACAACGTGGAGACCGGTTTTGACTGTAACACTTGTGAGTTAAACTCCTCTCCCTCTCAGAAAGCAGAGCTGGATTAAGTGAGTAAATACCCACCTCCACTTTCATCTCCTTGTGCACATTTAAATAACTCAACTCCAGTAATTACCCAATATAAACCACAGCTCATAGCTGCCAAAAATTCCTGAAGACAAGAAGTGAATGTGCAGAGCAAGCATATGGGACCGAACAGAATAACACCCCAAGCAGGGAGAAGAACCTGTGTGTATGAGGCTTATGTGGTTTGAAGCAGACACAACTGCAGACTGTAGTTAAAAGGAATGATTTTTCACATCCCTTCTTCTTTCTTGGTTTCCCAAGGCCCTAGACTTAGGTTTGTGCCATATCCTTTATGCTGACACTAGTATTTGTGAGGATATCCAGACTGGGGGATGTGAGGAAAAGGATTCTAGCTGAGATTCATTTTTGACACATTACCTTTTATGTCTCTAAATGAGTAATTTTTTTAATTGTCAGGTGAGAAAGAAATAAATTCACATTCTAAATTTCAAACTAAAATTCATCTGGAATGTTTTTCCTTTTCTTATGGGTTTCTAGCTACAATACTCTGGTTTCTAGCGACAGTGCGGTGCTGCAATATTCACCATTGCAATGCACTGTTCTGTTTCATCTTGAACAGTGTTCAACTTAAAATAAATGCACCTAAAGGCTAAATAAAAAGGTAGTACAAGTGCCAAAAAGATCTAATACCTTGTGTCTTTTCCTAAAATTCTGGTCTTTTCAACTATGGCATCAGTTCTGAAGAAAAAAAACCAAAACAAAACAGCTTTGCATCCTCTCTTCTCTGAGGAATGAATTCTGGGATAATGCCACTTTTGCAGTTCATAGGTGTGTCTTAATCAAAAGACTACAAGCACAGTACATTTTCCCACAAAGGGCAAAATGAAATAGAGGCCTGCAATGCTCAAGGTGCACAGTCTAGTTCTTTATGATACTGCCAAAGGCATTTGATAAACCCATCCTCAATTACTGAGCTCTATCTGATCATAACTCTGTAGATATATCACCGTACTTGCAAAACCTGTACTGTGGCTCAATAGCTCTCAGGAAGCCTACAAAGCTAATAATTCTGAGAGAAAATTTAAATTGCTCCAAGTACGTCTTTGTTGGCAACTCACACCACTTAAAAGAGCTGTTAGCTGCCGACAACATATAAAAATATTTCAGACACAGAAGAGTGGTTTCTGTTATCCTGATTTCTCAAATTTGTCTTCCTCTTGAGGAACAGCTGGACTTTCTAGCACTTCATGTCTATTCTATTCTATTCTATTCTATTCTATTCTATTCTATTCTATTCTATTCTATTCTATTCTATTCATTGAGCTAATGAAGTGGAACTTTGCTTCCCCTGTTGATTACTGAACTAGATTTTGAGATGTGACATCAGAAAAAGGGACCTACATTGAGCATTTTGCTACTGGGAAAAAAGTCACAATGGATTTGGCATTGGTATTTGGGTAGGTATGAAGGTGCTGTTGCCATTCTCTGGTGAAAACATTTAAAGCTACAGTAGAAAATTAAATTTATTCAACCTAGAAATGAAGATCAGATTTTATTAGTGAAAAATATTAAGCATTTGAAGAGATTTCCCTAGTAATTTTAAGGATTCTTTATTACTTAGTTTTCAAAATCCACACCTCAAAAAAATATTTAATGCAAAAATTGCAAAGTGGCATTCTGTGTCCTGTGTCACCTATGGCTGTGATGACTGCTGTCCCTTTTTATCATAACTAGGAGTTAGTCCTGTTCCAGGCTAAGGAAGATCTGCACTTGCTGTGTTTTTGTGGCTATTGGGATTAATTTTCCTAGGAAGAAGGGGAGAGCAAGCAACGGTGCCCACTCCCCATACTTACACAGACCATTCAGCATGAACAAGGTGTGCATGTGTGTGTGTATGTTCTTCCTCCTATAGCTACCCTGACTGTCCTGGACTCCTCTCCCATACTCATGAGTTCCCTACAACACAAAATCCTGTTAGGTTGGACTAGTACTAAGCGAGCCATCAGTGATCAGAGACTTTCTGAAAGCTAAAAAAAGTGATGAATAAACAATTAATTTAAGTCGTGTTATGGAGCAAGCAAATTTGGGAAGTGAATCTAATTGGGAGGGGTATAGGTGTGCACAGAATAGTTGTAAGCTAGTCTAATGTAAAATAGGTAATTACCTGGGAAGAATTCAGGAAAAGATTTCTGCAGCTCACAAGGTATAGAAAAGAGAGGAGGTTTTTTTCTTTATTTTGACTAGATGCAAAATTTCAGAAAAATTTTAAAACTGTGACTTTTTCGACTCCCAAAACTTCTTCAGAGGAGTTATACTCCATCAGCGTTTCAGTCAAACTTAAATCTTCTAATCCTTTCCCTCTGACAAAATCTCAGAAAGTGTCTCTACTTAGTGGATTTAAAAGTGCTGGTGTTAAGTCGAATGCTATGCATTTGCATAGAAATGCAGTTACAAAACAAATGCAAATGATTTCAGGGCTTTACAAAGTTTAGCATCAGGACCCTCTCCCTGTCTGACACAACCTAAAAGTTGTGGGAAGTTAATCGATTGCTGCCCTGAACAAGGAAAACACCTTTCCCATAAAAATAGAACTGGTCTTTTCTTTAAATAATATCTGAAGTATACAGCCTCCTTTAACTGTGGTGTTATTAAATCTGGGATTGATGTCATAAACACTTGGTAGGACTGTTAATTTTATGAGGTACCTTTAAACTAATTCAGACTAGAATTTAAGATCTAATTTTAAGGATCTCTTTTTATGTATTGACATAACACCAAGACATTAAGGAACATGTTTGTATAATACTGATTGTTTCCTTTGGTAATTTTTTTATGTGCAGTATTTTTCTCACACATTTTTTATGTAGAAAAGGGCATACCTCCTGAAGGTGAAGGGCAAACCCTGTGTAGAACAGTTCTTGTCCCACTTCCTGGCACAGGATTGGGGTAGGAGGAAAAGATGTAGACAATTTTTAAAGGGTTTAATAATGGTTCTAGACTTTGTGGCTGGTCTGTTCTGAAGCTGTTCACAGAGTGCAGAAATGTGGATAGACATTAATATTCTAATTAAGGGATAAGTTCTAATGCATCCTTAAATGTCTGGCTCTTGGGTGGCAAATGTGGATACAGCTTTTTCTGGGAAATTTTATATAATTTTAAATCCTAAGGAACCAAGCTAATGTGATACTTACATACTTGTCTATGTAGTTTAAAATTTGTTCACTCTTAAATTTGTTTTTATAATGTCAGCACCTTCTCCATTCACAGTAGGATTTAAACCTTATTTAGATAGGAACAAAAAGTATGGTACCTTTAGCTCCAATTTCCCCCATTTATCCACACAACTGATTTTTAGTCCACTCCTAAGAAAAAAAATCTTTCTGAAAACCTAATAGATTTTAATAGATTATTAAGAAACAATTGTGTTGGAACAACAGTGATGGAAATAAGTGTTATGGTGGATGAAACAAATAAAACTTGAAAAACAAGCCTGAGTTTGGGTTTTAGGGTCCTTGACTTTGTTCTGCATATTAACTTCATTTACAAGAGTGAAATAAACCCTTTCTTGGATATGTGATGGTGGTAGGACTTGCCATTCACCACACACCTGAGTAGGTAACTCCTGAGTTATACCTGTATCCTGTATATGGCTGTATCCCAAGCATTGGTAAGAAATTAAATTTAGAGATAGGCAGTAGTGAGCCAAGATTTTGGGAAATGATTGAGACAGCAATTCCTTGCTTCAACATGTAATGTAGTATTCTGTAAACTGACATTTTTTAAGTGCAAATGAATTCCCTAGTTTTACGATCAAGTTATGTAAGTCATAGGTAGGACTGCATTTGAGAAGTGTCAAGAACACAGACTTTTACATCTCCTCTTTGCCTTCTCAGAATGTAAATCTTTAAATCATCTTTATATACACTGGCTATGCGCCAGTGTCAGATTTGTCCCCTGTGTGTGTATGGAGATTTCAGTCCTCCCTTTCTCTGAGTTTAAGAAGATTATATAGTTACTTCCATGACAGCTAAATGAAGTTTTGGTGTCAGGCGCCTTATATAAAGTTTACTTCTCTTCTGAATTTGACCTCATATGATTCCTCAGCAATATTGAAAAGTATAATGTAGCAAAAAATATTGAAAGCAAAACAAAAATAAGGAAGAAGTCCTGTTTTCTTGTTTTTCTCCTCCAAAATTTCCAGTGCCCATAGAAACTCCTTGAATGAGGAGAAATGGCTTTGGTAAGCATTTCACTTTTTTTATGTATTGAAATCAACAACTAATTACCCTACTTGAATATGCACAATTAAAGCAATTGGATATATCTCCCCTTATTTTGTCTGCTTAAATCTTCAGGTAGTACTATGTACAGCAGTATTATTTTTTTAAAAAATAGTTTAAAATATATTCATTATTTAAAAAAAATAAATTAGTTTATATTCATCCTATTCTCTTTTCAGTTCCCTATAACCTTCTCCAGCAGTAGCTACAACAATTTTATGGACATTCACTTGTCACCAATGGTTTAAAAGGTAAAGTATTTGACCTTTAAAGTACAATATTTATGAGACCATGGAAAAAGTTGCAAAATCAAACATACCATTTGTAGATTGTCTAAGCTTTCCTTTTTTCACATTTATTAAAGGAAGGGTTGTTTTTTTTTTTTAATGATAATACACAATCTCTCTCTGCCACTCCTTGCTCAGCACCCCTGCCCAGAGCCTGACCTGTCTCAGCTGATCATGTTCTGTCCAGGAGTAAGGTGCTAAAGGTACTGTGCTGCGCACCTGATTGCCACTGATCTGCACACTTTGATGTCTCATACATAACATAAATACTGCCCTCCCCAAGTAGCTCTTAATTGGAAAAGAATTTTTATACTCAAATTCTGTAACACATTTAATTACCAGCACTGTAAGCTGCTCAGGAACATTAGCAATTTCAGACACACCAGGTAACAAAGCTAATGCTTAAAAAAGTACAGGAAATTCAGGAAAACCAGACCAATCTTTACTAAATTAGGCTTTAATTTTTGTGGATTTTATTGTCCATATACCTGATAGATTCAGAGGTTAAGTAATAACATATGGGCTTAGGCAAACACACAGATGTACATAAAAATATGTTCTTGAGGAAAGTACATTAAAAGGATTTGGTTCCATTTTCACAGCTGTAATTTATAGACTACCCAGGGCATTTTTAATGGCTTGTATCAGACATCACCAGGCTGCTATATGAGGCTGGATTCAGATCTCAATTTCACCAGAAGAGCTATTACCCAAAGCTTTCTGGTTTTCATTCTCCTTGGTCTCCAGAACATGGGAATTAAATGTACAGTGGCAATCCTTTTCAATACTGCCAAAACACTGAAGAATTGGAATGACGTGAGAAAGATGAGGGGAGGGCACACACTTTCTGTAAACTCATTTTTCACTATATGTCTCTTTATGTTGGCATTTCTCTGCTTTTTGAGGTGGGCTCTTCTGCAGCTCAATCTCTGCTAAAGTATTCTTTGTGTCAGATTTCCATATTTTACAGCAAGTGAGTTACCTACTCCTTGAGTAACCTAATTGGAATACATCAATCGTGACACGTTTCTCTTTTGAGTCGCAAATGCCCATTTAACTGTTAAGTAAAGACAGTCAAATGGAGACCTGTTTGAATTAACTCCCGAACACAGAGCTCTTTAAGCTCTAGGTGTTTTGTTATTCACAGCTTTTTGCTCCCTAAAAGAACTTAGGAAGTACAGAGACATTATGAATATCTGTCACAGTGGGACAAAAAACAGGGACCTCAAAACAAGCTGAAAATGCATTGCTTTAAGGCACGTCAGACATGACCTTAAACAAACTAACAGATCTGCTCCACTCATTCACCTCAGCATTTCATGACTAGGCTTAGTGATGTCCAGACAGCATCTCCAAGGCAAAGATCAAGGGCCACCACTGCCTTTTCCATGTGGAAGGTCTCCAGGCTGCACAATGTGAGGCACGTTGCTGGACCATGGGAGACAAAACCAGGGAAACGCTGCAACCCAGCCGTGCCACCAGGATAAGAAGTTAAAGATATATGGGTTCCTGTAATGATGGTGATAATAATTAAGCTATGATATTTTGGTACCAATTTTTCCACAAGGAGAGCTGTTAATTAGGCTACAGTTTTTTCATGTCTCTAGACCTTTACTTTTCTCCCCAGGCGAGAAATCTCATTGTCATCACTGACCCTGAACTTTTTCTTCCACCAGCATCTCCCTCAGGTCTATTACTATGGCTGGACTCTTGCCAGAATTTGCCCTCACCTCGACCTTGTCTTTGATGAAATACTTGTTTATACCTTACTCAGTTCTCCCCTCAGCTAATGCAATCCCCTTCTTTAAATTCCCTCCTGAATGGTCTCCTTGAGCTGTCTGGATTTAATTCAGTGTTGCCAGGAGAGCCCAAGATGCATACTCCTGTTGTAATAAGCTTATTTGGTACGTGATAAAGAGTGGCGAGCTGAGGATATAGGATTACAATACCTTTTCCTTTTCTATTTTTTTTTTCCCCTCTGATATGCTCTCTTGTTTCTGCTGTCAGAGCCCTGTTTGGACAGACTGTTATTGAATGCGCCTGGGGTGGCAGGGACCCAGCCAGACACAGGAGCTGGAGCTTGGCTGCTGCAGGAGGAGGAAGGCAGGTGAGCAGGCTGGCTGAGCAACAACAGCCTGCGAATGAAAGGGCAGGGGGTGCTGGTGGCTGCTGGGACTGAGGAGCTGTCAGCTTGCACAGCTAGTTCAGAGACCTTCAAGCTCAGTGCTGGATGCTGTTTGGAGGGGAGAAGGGATCTGCAAAAGAAGCATGTCCTGGGGGAATTTTTGGCTGAGGAGTCATAGTGAGAGGAATGGGTGATGTGGGAGGATTGGGAGGAGTTGGGTATATACACTGAAAGCTTTCTGGGAAGTATGCTACTCAGTGTGCTTTTGAGGATGTTAAGTCTTACCTTTCATTTAGAAGAATTGCATCACTTTTAAGTCTAACTAGCTTCCATTAATAAGTCCAGCTCTGGGGTGAAAAAGGGAGGGAGTTATTGAGGTGAAACGGAAGGACTAAACAGGAATGAGTTTGATAAAATGAGAGGAAAGTCTGAAGACATGAACAATGTGTAAAGGGTGATTCTGGGGCAATGTCTGTGGAACTGGCTAACTGTGAGACCTAGGAAGGAAGGGTCAGTGAAATGAAACTTTTTTTCAGAAGGGAAATTGAAGAAAGCCAAAGGCATGAGGGCTTCTGCCCCAGAAAAGTCTGCTTCTCTGCAGCAGTAATCATGTATAATTGGAGAAGTGTCTAATCTGTGTTCCACCCACAACTAGTTTGGATGTCCCTGTAAAATGTTTTCCTTGTTCTTACCTTAGCTACAATGAGAGACTGCCAGTGAAAAGGCTCTTGCAATGGGAATAAATTGACTTGGGGCTTTTTCAAGCCAAATTTCTACAACAAAATTGGTTCAGGGACTGAGCCAAAATTACAATATTCCTAGTGGTTTAAAAGGCAGAGAGTGCATCTCTCCTATTACTCTGCTGTCCTATTGACTCCAGTGTGCTCTGCACAGCCCACTCTTTCATTCTTCTATCATGTTTTAATCCAATCTACTACTCCTGGAGCAAAACTTTTCCAGAAGGAGGCTAGACAAGATCAAAGTCTGAACACATTGCCATTGTTTTTGGGCTCAACAAAAATCTTAATTCAAACAGCTGCTTTTTATATAATTAGATCGTAGTTCCTAAGCATCTGTCACGTCTGGCTAGTCTGTTCAGATCTACACTCCTTGATGCTTTAGTACCAGAGACTTGTTTGCTCAGATACTTTTCTTATTTCAGTTTACAAACAAAATTATGAGCTACTGTTTTGGACAATCTAAAGATTCTTCAGAATGACTTCAGTGCCTACAATGAGACAGGAAGGCTACTGTTGTAAAATCAGGTGTCAGAGATGCCCCAGATTACTAATAATTGAGGATATCTTAAGTGTTCTTTTTTTCCATAATAAATTTTAAGTTCCAGTTATGTTTATAATGTACAATTATCTAAATAATTAAAGCCACCAGGGAAGCTATTATTAATTACTGCTCTTAACTTTAGGCAGAAATTACAAGATCCTTGCTATGTTTCTTCTGTTGCTTAATGGTAGACATAGTTTCCATGAGCTGTCAGTGTCTTCTTAGAAAAAAATAAGTCATAAATGGAGTTTTCCTCCTGTAACATCAAAGTAATTGAAGGAAGCTTTAAAATTTATAGGTTTTTACTGTTTTGATTCTTTGTGCTTCAAGTCCAAGCTATATCTCAGAACATCTGGGCTCTAATTCACTTTAATCCACAAAAACAAAAAGAATATGACCTCTCCTACTGAATAGATAGATGCTCTTAGAAATAATAACAAGGTAATCAGCATCATCCATGCATAAACCATTCTAGGATTGGAGAATATTATCGCCCAGTTTTAAATTCTGCCCTGGGCTTGCATTGTGATCCTCATTTTATTACATGACACTTATGTGCCCATTTCTTCATTGTAAAAATGCATTTCCTGTAAAGTACTTTGGAGTCTAAGGCCATGAACTTCACACATTACATATGACTATTCTTATTAGCATAAATTTTTTATCTGTGAGTGAGTTATATTGAGTGAATTATTCTCACTGATAAATGGTGAGAATTATCCCCAAATGTTTGAAATCAGTTCTCCAATGTCTGGACATTAGAGTGCCTGCAAAAAATGTAGATCAGAAGTCCATACTTATTAGAGCTGTAAAAATCCACAAACAAAACCGAGTTCAGAATACAGCTTAATGTGTTTCTATAATGCTACTGTGATCAAATTTCAGTTAATTGCTAAAACTTCATCCAGAATGTGATCAGATAGAAAAATATGTTTTGATATATGAAAATTGCTGTTTAGAATGCATGGATACCATATCCAGTTAATACCTTAACCTCATTTCAATTTTGCACACTGAAATACTAACCCAATTTAACAGCTTAGATCTAACTTTTTAGTCTCTTGAAAAATTAGAATCTTATTGTGGATTTGACATTTGAAATCCAGAGCAGTTTTGCTTTGACATTAAATTTAGACTGAATTAAATAATTTACAACTTCAAATTACATTCAAGGAGTGCATTGTTTTTCTTTAATCCGTCTATTTTTGCATCTATTTTCTTTAATCCTTCCCTCTCTATCTAATGCTTAAGTTACCACCCTATTAAAATCCTGAAAATAAATGGGAAAGTATGTAAGCATTCATTTAATGAAGTCCTCTCCAGCTCCTGGAGGACTTTTTTTCCTAGTTTGTAAGCTTTCTGCCTTCTACCTTGGTTTAAATATTATACACACATCATTTGACCTTTCTTTCACCACCTCATGGAAGCCTATCTGAAAATGTATTTACATGGTGCTAGGTGTGTGCATGCATCCAGGAGAATTTTGGCTAGAAAGATTTTTAATTTTAAAAACATGTAAAAAGAAAGCAGAAAATGCATTTTAAAAGCATTGAAATATTGTAAGTGGGCATATAAATGCATGACATTTTAGATCTTCCACTCTCCAAGTTAGCTTCTACTGAATTGTAGGAACATCTAGTAAAACCAATACTGTTTTCTATAGCAGTTCCTTGAAAAGTTAAACTTTTGTGCCACAGAGTGCCTAGAATCACTTTAGGTTATCAAAATCAAGTTTTTCAACTCAGTTTCCTCAACTCAAGCTTGTCTGGTACCTTGAATGTCACTGGAGATAATCAAAACTCAGCTGGACAAGGCATAAAGCAACATGATCTCATTTTGAAGTCAGTCCTGCTCTGAAAAAGGGGGTAAACCCTTCAATCTCCAGAGGCGCCCTCCAAACAAAACTGTTCTATGATTTTATAAGTGCTGGCTTGCATTAAATCTATAACTGTTCATTCCACACCTAGATTTTGCTGAGTGCCAGTGGATATATTCCTGATTGATTAGCACTTAGAAAGAGAGCGAGCAGTCTGGCTCATGACATCTATTTCTAGGTATGAGTTTTAGCCTGTCCAGTGTGTGAATTAAGGTAACACTGGTATGGGACACTCGAAGGCTGGACAGAAAAGCAGTGTCTGTTCAGGATGGTGACTGATTTCTGTCCCCAAATCAAGGCATAGGTCACAGCTGAGATGGCAAATGGACAAAGTGATGCAGGATTCATTTAGTTCGGCCCTAGTTCCTTCCAGGGGAGACTTGCTTAGGCTCCCTTAGGCATTGCCAGGGCTAGCAATATGTTGAATCATCCTAGTTGTCTGTAGCACTAACATCTTTTCCCATGAACATGTCAATTTGTGGTATTAATCAGTGTCACATGCATGAACTCTGAATTCCTTTGTTCCCTCTTAATATGACTTTACAGAGTAAAGCATAAAACTAGGAGTTAATGAGATGGAGTAAAAGGATATTTTCAGTATCCAATTGTAGGAATCAACACAAGTGCAATCCTCTTTGACGCATTTACTCTCTTGTGCTCATGGCCTTGGATATGTTTCCATCTGAAACAGGATATCATCCTATTTTTTTCTCATTCTCCAGTGAATCTACAAAATCCACTGAGTAGATCATAGAGTCAGAATGATTTGGACTGGAAGGGACCTTAAGCATCATCCAGTTCCAGTCCGTCTGCTATGACCAGGGACACTTTCCACTAGATCATGTTGCTTAAAGACACATCCAATCTGGCCTTCAATGCTGCCAGGGATGGGCAACCCTCAACACTCTGGGCAACCTGTTCCCTGGACTGTTCCAGATCAGTTGTCTAAACATCCTTGGAAAAGGTAGGCTATTTATTCCTTCCGTCAGAGGAACAAGTTCGGGATTTAGACCAACCCATAGGTTTGCAATGTCTATTTTCAAAGTATGTCTCAGGTGTGGTCATACAGTGAGGATCACTCTCCTAAGTACCATATAAGATCCACCTAGGAACATGTCTTTACCTGTCTTCAGGGTATCAATTTCCAAAATAGTGATAATGAGAAAAAACTTCAAGAAAATGGAAAAATATCTTCTGTCTGTAGAATATGTAAATTCTACATATTTCTCCAAATTGCCCCAAATTATAGATATATGGAGGAAAGGTTGTACAAACTTACTCTTGCAAAAAGTAAAAGAAAAAAAACAACACCCCAGACCCCCAAACTAAAACCAAACAAAAATTAATAATAAAAACAAACAACCAAACCAACAAAACAAGCCACCAGCCCTGTTCCTCCCCCCAAAAAAAAACCAAACAAAAAAACAACCAATGAACTCCCCCCCAAAAAAAAAACAAAACAACAAAACCACACACACAAAAATCAAAACCCAAAAAGCATCCCTATATACTTTCCAAAAAAACCTGCTGAAAAAACCCTCTGTCATCAAATTTATTGTTCCACTTCACCTAACACTGAAATCTTAATGTAACATCTATCCCACCTTTATTATGCATATATTTTTGTGCACACAGTATTAAAGACATGGGGCCATGATGATATTGTCAGAAGTTTTTCTGACCTGATGATAGAAAGTTCAAGTCTTTCAAGTCCTACACCCTGCCGACTTCAAATTAGACTCAGATGGCTGGATGTGCACTAATACTGATCTTGTATGTTTATGAAGGCTCAGTGAACTGGTTATTACTTATGCTTGGTTAAAATGTATTTTAAAAATCTGTGATCTGAGCACTTTTTGATTTATTTGCAGCCAGTGTTTAGGAAGTTCTTCAGCAGGAAGATTGATTTACTTTTTGACATTAGAAGGGAAATTTTGCATTTTGAATTTTTTTGGTTTTGTTTTTACACCTCTGCTTTTGGTTCTTTTAGGCCCTGGGGGTTGCTAGTCTAGTTGTTTACTTAGCTCTGGTCATTCTGAATGCCTATTCTTCCATTCTTCCTCTTATCTCTCAAGTGGTATCCTCTCCATCTGTTCAGTAAGCACTAACAATTTTCAGCCTTATCTTTTAAGACTATCTTCAGAAGCAGTTTTGCAATTGTTTTCTGAAAAGGACTTGGCACTTAGAAAGTCCAGGTGCAAAACCATTTAACTGAGATTTCAGGGGAGAGCATAGAGAAATGAGCAAAAGTATACTCTTGCTATTTTTTGGGTTTTTTTTGTGTAGAGATCTTGGTATTTTAACTGAGCTTTAATCCCCTCCACCCACAAAAAGGCAACATATTTGTTTCAAGTAAAATTCGTATCTGAATTTATTCCACCAATATCATGTAAACAGAACACTATTAAAGGAGGAATAAGTGACCTTTAATATGAGTATCTTTGCAAGCAGCAGATGTAATTTACAATAAATATATTATAAAGCTGAATGAACATAGCTCTTCTTTCCCATTTTCAAATGGAATTCTGAAACTGGATTAACTCCTGTGGGATGGACTATTTATTTGGTTTTCTGAATATATTTTCTAGCAGGCTTAGCCCACCAACCTTATGTGGGTTTATACTGTAAAGCTGTTAATATACTGTAATTAACATACAGCATAATAAATCATCTGTGTTATTGCTGGGTGTCTTACATACTTTGACTTGTCTGAAGGAAGGAGACAGTAACAGTAAAGGACACTGTTATCCAGATCACCATTTTTCCAGTGATGGGTGCCATAAATTATAGAAAATGGGAGAAACAAGAGCTGCTCAAAATTCCTCTAAATCTTATGAGAATTATGGTATTTTCAAGTATGTCTTTATCCTGAATTGGTATGAAGAAAATCTAAAATTGCCTTGCAAAGGAGTTACATGTCAGTTTAGATAAATATCTAAAAGAGTGGCTCATTAAAATCCCATAAAGAAGTGGTAATGTGAAAACAGAGAAGATTTTCCATATGGATTAAAATGGTTAAATAAAGGAAAAGCAGAATAGAAATTTATGTTTGATTTTAAGTGGAATGAGATGACCACTGAAGTTCCACAGAGATCTCTGCTTAGGCCTGCGCTGTTCAAGAAAGAAATAAATTATTAGAGAAAAGGAGTGTATGCTTGTGGGAAAAAATTCCTGCTTTGTTGCAAATTGATGGTCTCTAAACTGACTATTTCTAAAGAATTAAATCCTAGGCCTAAATAGGAAACATCATAACAACGTCAGTTCAAGACCTGGTCCTGGTCAAAAAGTCAAATTAAACATTTCAAGCTGCCTGTGAAAGTGAGGGCAGCAGAAGAACCACTACACTGCTGTTTGGCTTCATCCAGGGCTCTGAATGTGACAGCAAGAGAGAAGGCAGCAGCTGACCACAAGGACTCCCAACACCCTCCCAGCCACATGACATTCTTCAGAAGTGTAATTTATCTGCAGCCACTGACACTTGTAAACAACTCATGACATTCAGGAGAACAATCACAAGAGTTAAAATCTTGGCTTTCTTCATTCACTTAGATGAGTGAAGATCCATACTGATTGGGTAAAAGCCATACTGAGAAGTAAACAAGCAAACAAGGACAGAGAGGCCCTGCAGAGAGACCTTGACAAATCAGGCAGATGGGCAATCAGCAGCTGTATGAAGATTAACAAGAGCAAATGTCAGATTCTGCACCTGGGAAAGGGCGTAGAATGGAGTTTAGGGCTATAACTCTGGTAGGAGAAAACTTGAATACAGAAGGAGAAACTGAGGATTCAGCTAAAGTGTGCAGTGAAGGCTTCATAGGGAAGGTTAAGTTGGTGTACACCTCAGTTATATAGCCTGCTTTTGGGCCAGGACTGATATCTAAATGTTGCTGTTTTGCACCATGGAGATGGCAGTCACAGATGTTTTCAGAGTGTGTCCTGTTACTGCTTTTGTGGTGAATTTGACCTCCAGTCTAAAGATAGAGTCCTCTGTGTTGACTGTAATACAGTCAGCTCTGTCATGGTCCTGTCCTTGAGCTCTTTCAACTGATCTCCAGTTCTATCACCAGCTGAGTGTTTCCACCTTGAGCATCGACTCCATGTTGCACTGGTTTTGGGAAGAAAAGAGAAAAACAGTGGAGTGAGTAGAAAAACAAAATTATGTTTTTGGGTTTTTTTTAATTTAATCTCTTAACATTCTGAAACAATGGTGTTTCCCCAGGCCAGCAACTTACCATCATAATAGAGGAAAAAGAAAATGTGGGTCATGGAGAAAATCATTGTGGGGTAGGACTATAACAGCTCTGGTTTATATGAGTTTACGTTGCCAGAGAGCTGCAGCCTTTAGCTCTTATGGCTCGGGATGTTCTCAGGGTAACACAGTCGTTTGGATTACTATTTCCTTTGCCTTGTTCCCATGTACTGTACTTTGGTTTGCACTGTAGGGAAGTCTTCATGCCCAAACCACATTCAGGTTATACAAAATTGATGTTGCACTTCCAATGCACTGCAACTGTGGAAGGACAGTCAGCTGACATAAGTGACTAGACTTAGTCTAAAATCCTTCTACTAAACAAAACCAGAAGCTTCCTGCGATCTGCATGCCATGGGCACCAGTTCTTCAGCAGGTCTGCTCCTCTGGTGCTGTGTATGGAATAACAGTTTCACCCTTTGGAGAACTTAGAGCAGACTGGGAGATTTTTATTTCTGGTTTTATTCATCAGCCTTTTGGAGGGCATCAGTGCTCTGAGGAAGAACCATTCAGTACAAAGAGCTAGCAATTCATTATTCCAGGAAACTATTACTACATGGCCAACACAAATATTCAGCAAAGTTATGAGCCAGGCCATCTAAAACAGTAAGGTTTAAAAAATAATACAGATTGTGGGATTAAGACTTTATTTTTTAATTACATTTTGACGCTTCTTGATGTATGTTAAAAAAAAACAAAAAACAAAATTTAAGAAAAAAAGAAGAAAATGTAGAATACTTATTATTAATGTGTTTCTAGTACCTAATTTTCAGTTTATTGTGAGGTTTATGAAAAAAACCTCAGGATCTGCCAGTGATGTTTTAAAACAAAGTCAAGTTTCTAGAACAATAAACAAAAATGCTCACAGATATAACTTTGTAAAAAAGTACATAATAATGAGAAATTATGATAGTTACAGTGATTAATCATATTCCCCCATTCCACTTCCAGCACTGAAATAACACTGAAGTCAATGGTTGCTTGCTCTGAGAAATAGACCTTGATTATTCAGAATACTTTTTCTGAGTGTACGCACATGAACGCACACATGCACACACACTAAGAAAACAGGATTAACTCCTGTCTCACAGTAGCAAATATGTGCTAACTTCTCTGTTTATATTGTGTCTTCCTTCCTCTCTGGCCTAGTAATGTAAGATTGGAGTTACATACTCAGCACCTGAGTCTAATGAGTTTACTGGGTACTAACCAAAGGAACAATAATTCAAAGCAGATGTTGACTGACACTGACTATATTGTTCTAACAGTGTGAAAAGGCACCTGATTATTTTAGATGTAATATCCATATCCTTAGATGTGCTCTTAGATGTTTAAAGTCTGTAGTATTCTGAAAGCTTGCCTTGAGTCGAACAGAGACTGTAAAAAAAGAGTAAAAAAAGACGTTACTTTTTTATGTTGTAAGGGAGCACAGTTTAACTGATATAATCTTTGTATCTGCTGTCCTTCCTCTCTCCTGGGAAAAGAAACAAATTTTTATTACTACCCCATGGTTTGTTTCAGTTGCCTGTATCGTCAGCAAGTATCTGCTTTGCCTGCAAACACACTGTACTTTAGTCTCAGTCAGGTTTTAGGTTATTTTTCCAACATAAACACTTTGGGCATGACTCTTGCACTCTATGTTTCGTTTATTGACTCATTTGCACTTGAAATGTGTTCTTGGAGAGACTTCAATTTTGTTATATTAATTCAAAACTGTTACCAGTCAGATAATTTTAACTTGTGCAGTAGTTATTATATATGCGTTCAAAGATCAGTATTGAGGATTTTCTTTTCTTTTTGCTGATGTAAGTCTGAGTAAATGAGTACAAGTCACAGCGTTTTCTGAGACTGCTTTTTAAAAATATTTTTTAGAGTGTGTATATATGTGATTTTGATCTTCTCCTCTGGATGATCCCATATAAATATGAATTATTATAAAAGCTTGATAGAGTATACCTCTGTTAAGACATGTAGAACTGATTTGAAAAAGAGAGGAGTTTGAACAATTCATAAAAAGATTTGATATTTCTGTTGCTTCCTTACCAAAGTTCTTCCTCCCACCTAATTGTTCAGAGGAGAGCTGCCTGATTTGCTCAGAAGTACAATGTTAGACAAGACAGCTGCCCAGAGGTAATGTCTGTAAGTCTGTCTGCAGGGACGGATGTTTAACAACAAGACTACTTAGTGTTGAGAAATATTTCTGAGAGGCAGTTTGTTTTTCTGATGTTTTGCTTTTCAACATGAATCACTGGAGACCAGTCAGATAACAGAAGAGAGAGCTTTTTCATCTCCAGACAACTCTTCAAAGAGGTGGATGGGAATATGGTCACATGAGGGGTTCCACTGAAGGAGAATGTACAATTAAATCTACATCTTATTTAACCAGTGTTTTTTGACCTTTGCCAGTCTCCAGTCTGTGAAGCTGTAAACATTTTCTGTGGTAGATGTGGTCTCTTCAGAAATTTCACTAGTATAGGTAGTTCCATACATATATGAAGGTGTTTTTCATCATCGACTTTCGCATTTCTGTTCGAGATAGTATGTGAGTCACTTTAGCCATCTACAGGCCATTCTCCAGAGTAGTTTCATGAACATTTTCTCTTTATCATTATTCTGTGCAGTTTGCAAACATAAAAGTGAAAAAATTAAAAAATGTCTTGCTCGTTTAGCCCTAGATGTCAGTTTCCTGTAGCACTATGCAGGTATGAATTATAAGCAAGGCAGAACTTTTTTTCTATATTACTCAAGACTTGTGAAGGAAAAAAACCCGTGGGGCCTCAACCAAAATAAACTGAATCACCTGTGATATGTTTTGTCAAGAAAAGGTTTCTTGGTACTCCTGCTGAATAAAAATTGAAAAAAAAAACAAATAGAAAATACTTCTCTTCACCTAGATTTGTTTTTACTAAAAACATGATCTGTTCTCTGGCTACAAATTTTACCATTATAATAACTGCACCCTCTGTTCTCATCATGACAATTAGACTTCATGAAAATCTTTCATGAGGTCTTCTCACCAGAAGAGGAGAACTCTAATGTTTACTCAGAACTGCTGAGGAATTTTGCTTCTTGAATGACTCCATTAGGCAGCTTTCCTGGTTAATCAGCAGTTGGGGTGCCTCAATTCATTGTGGCTTCCTAGCAAAGAAGAGATTTCAGAGGTATTTTTTTCCACCACAGAATGGTGCAGAGTTGTCTGCTACATCTTCTGCTGTGCCTGTAAGGGCTGCTATAACACAGAGCTGAATTGATTTAAATTTTTTTTGGCAAAATGCATCGGGAGAGAAAGTTGTTCTCCAGCAGCAGCCCCAGATACTCTACATAATTTTCTCTGCTTGCTCTCATTAGAATAACTTATCAAGCTGGAAGTATAGAGAGAATGAATTTAGGTCATTCAGAATGCCTGGGCTGGCATTTGGCCAGGATGTGAGAGTTAACAACACGGAACTTGAAAAATATGTTAGTGATGTTCCTTTATTTCCTTTCATTGTTATAAAGAAATTGCTGTTTCAGTAGTGACTGGTGCAGGTGACTGCACATCTGACATTTCCCTTATGATGCAATATAGCTTTGTCTGTATTTCTACATTGCTAGGGAGGAGATGGGTCACTCTGGGTTTTTTTTTTTAATCACTGATTGAAGAAGTTTAAAATGTGGATGAGCTACAGTTAAAGGTAAGAAAAAAAGATTACTGAAATAAGACCTGCAGCTGTGATGAAGTCAAATGAAGTATAGATGCTTCATGTATGGATGAGTTTGCTCTGGGGTGAGAGGGCTTACACATTTATTGGCACATAGCTAAGTGTAACATGAATTTAGAGGTGAAGCCAGTTAGCACCACTGCATGCTAGCATGCTCCCTTTGAAAAAGGAAACCCTGAAAACTTTGGAATCAGAAAGTTTTTAGACATTAAGATTTGGAAGACCTAAATTCTGCCTTGCATGAGAAGTTCCCTGTACAATTGTAGTCAAAGAACATTAAAACTTGAAGATGTGGATTTTGGCCAGGAGCCAGACACCTAAAAGTGATTTGCTGTGCCATGGAGCTATTGCAGTGCTCAAGCACACTTTGTAGACTTGAACATCAATCTCTCTGTTCCTTAGTGTCTGCTCCTTGCAAAACTGTAAGTAGTCCCTCCCCACCAAGGAAGAGTGGTGTGACTAAGTGCCCCGGGTTAGAGCTACCCCTGGCACCTGTATAAATACTGTGTTTGAGAGAAGTGGATGAAGACAATGATTCCAACAGAAAATCTGTTTAGTGTTGTGGACATTCCTTAATAACAAATATGTTTTGGACTTTCTGGTAGCTGATCCATATACAGGATGGAAGCCTAGTCCTGCTTCCAGAAAACAGGATGACATCTGTCTTGACTCAGCTGACAATGCAAGTTGTCCTTTCTAAACTGCAGATTCTGTTTGTAGTCAGGGAAGGGGGCAAGCATCTCCAGAGGTCAGCTCATACTATCTTACAACGGTTGTTTAGTTAGAGGGGGCTGAGGACAAGCCCTTTTGAGGAGTCTGTCTCTTCACAAGCTAAGGAGGAGGATCTCTTTGATGACTCCATGAAATTAAATGAATCACACTGTGGGCTCCCTCCAGATGACAGAAGACCCTTGAGGAAGTTCAAGTGTTTAATCTTTCCCCCTGATTCACAGGATATAATGATAATAAAAATCCAGTTCCATAGTAACATTCCTTTTTATAAAACACTCTTACTAGGTAGTCAGTAATGAATCTCTCCTCCTTAGTTCTTGAAATTGTTTCTTTTCATGCCATAAATAGAATTAATTCTGTTAAAATCCCAGTCACTAGGAAAGAGAGGCTAATGTGGTTGAACTTTCTTCATGTTCATGGACAGTGACAAATCATATCCCCCCTGTGTCAGCTAAATAATGAAACTTTGATTGAAATGTTACTTACCTGAAATGAGTCATCTGTGGTTAAGAGAGAAAACATCAGCAACAAGAAGGTAATGCATGGTTTAATTGGAAACTTGCCTCCTTTTGCCTAAGCCAAAGCAAAATCAAATGAAACCTCTGTAATGCAAACCACTCTCCAGTTCCAGAGCCATGCATACAGCCTCACATTGTCACTTCTGCTAATATCTGAAGCCAGAAAGGCACGTGTTGATGCTGGACTCCTCAGAAATACAATGTTTGGTTATTTGTCTCAATTTGCACGCTGTAGGAAATCTTCCACTCTGAGAAACCAAGACAGGTTTTTCCAAAGCAAAAACCTTAAACTGTATGCCACAGTTTGAATGGCCTGAAGGACACTTCTATAGAGACCATAATTTGAACACTTCATGAAGTCTTATTGGCTGTCACTAGAATGAAGTATATTCAATGCTGCAATTCCAGTTGTGGGAGAAATACTGCACTTGCAATGTCTGCTGTGGGAGAAAGACTGGGACATATTTTATACACACTGATACTCTTCCTTATATTTTGTAGCATTTTCAGATCTCTAGTAAAAATATATGTAAAATAAGCATCCCATATTTAATGATAATTTAATTAATTAATATCACAACAAAACTTATCATTGACATGGGTATCTGTAGGTCATTTAGAAAATTGAAACTGATGCATGAGTTCCTCACCTTTTCAATCCTTCTCTTCTATATTCTCCATTAATACTTAAATCAGTGAGTATGTGTGCCTATGTGGGGACATCTTGATCCCTTTAAATGCAAAATGTGTGAAGTTTTTATCTATATTCCTTAAAGGGCCAAAAAAAAAAAAAAAAAAATAAGAAGACAGAAGTGATGCAGATGGATCAATATAAACATATATGACAGTAGCTTGGAGCTGCATGCAGTAGCCTAAGTAAACAGCGTGACAGGATGGCTTTTCAAAACAAGCTTGTCATGTTTATGCTTGTTATCAGCTTTCCTGACAACGATTTTCCCATCAGCTAACTACAGACTTAATTAGGGCATTAACACAGTCCTGCCCCCACACCTCCTGCCTTTCCCCAGCTAAGCACTGGGTCATTACAGGGAGAAGAGAACAACAAGCAAGGAAATGGGAAAGAAAGGAAGGAAGAGAGAAATGAGAGAAATAAGGAAAAATAAATAAATAAATAGGAAGTGGAGGGGGAAAAAAAGGCATAATTTTGAATACATTGCAAATGGTGGAAGGGAAACCAGCACTGCTTTGCCATGTTTTTTTACCAGGTTTTGCAAGAGAGTTCATAGGGACATGCAGGGCAGGCTACTCAGCTAAAAGAAATGAGACTAATTTCTGTGATTTCCACTTGTAAGTGCTTGCAAATGCAACAAATGTTAACTCCTCCACTGCCTGTTGAAATATATCCCTCACCCTCATTCAGAGCAGCTACTCCGTGTAATAAGGATTCTTCCTATGCAAAAGACACTGCATGGCAAGTCGTAAGATGCTTTTGGCAAGCTGTGCTTTTGGGGAATAGAGATGCTAATTGCTCACATGGAGCCTGTACAATGACTTCACACCAATTAAAAGAATGTGGAGCATTTTGCAGTATCCAGTCCCTGTGGGTAATTTACATGCCTGATAAGCAGAGTAGAGCTCCATGGCAGACACCAATAGTGAGTGGAGTGACCTTGAGCATTTCCATCACAGTGTCATTTTTCATAAGGATAGATTATCAAATAATATTACATTTAAACATCTGTGATTTTGCAACAAGCAAAAAACCTGAATTTCCTGTTTTTCTTTATTATTTCAACAATTTCCTGTCATTTATCATCTCCAGTATATGTGCTAGGTCATGTCTTGGCAGCAGGAAATTTTGCCTTGTTAGTCTTTTCCCCCATTCACTGACATGAGATGTTTCCAATTAAGTCCAATTAATTGTAGCTTATTGCTTCTGACCTGTCAGAATTACCTGGTCAGTGGAAGCATTCATCAATTCAGACCTCTTCTTCAGTTGTACTACTGAGATGCACAGCTGAAGATCAATGATATGACAACTTATTGAATGCAGTGTCAGGAGGAGCCCAGAGAGGGTAGTACCAAAATCCAAGACTGAACTGCAGCACAAATATCTCTGCAATGCTCATAAGCAAGTGTTATATCCACTGGGTGGCTTCCAAGAAAACTAATACAATGGTTTCCATTTGAGTAACCAGAAGATGTTAAGCAGTAGCTGTTGGAAACTGAGGACTTTTTAAATCCATATGTCCAGATTTTTACAAATTTTTACAAAGTCTTACAACTTTTTTACAATGCCAGATTTAATTTTTTTTTTCCTAGAGGTGCTCTTGGAATAGTTGTTCATATTTGGTGTGATTTTGGAAAAGGCCTAGGAATCTTCTGAGCAACAAGTGTAAAAGTCTTAAAAAAGTAAATCTATGCTGCTCTAGATGTTTGTCAGTCTAAGGCAGAAAATTTAAATAGACAGTCTCAATCGCTATTAAGAAGGAGGTAACAGAGAATAACTGAACTAGTATCAACAAACACATGGAATATGGAAAATGAAGCTTATTGTTTCTGCTTAGGCCAGTTCACTTGAAATAGATAATAGTATTGTTGTAATAGATTTCTGTAAAATGCTGGACTGATATGGCACTGCTTTTTGATTTAAAACCTAGATAAAATCAGTATCACAGAAATGAAACTTTGGAGGCATATTGAATCTCAAAATATAACTGTAAACAGGGAACCATCAATGAACAGCTGCAGGGTTCTGAAGAGATCACTGTTTTCCTACAATATTGAATGTTTTTATAAAGAAACTGGAAGTGCAAAAACAATTACTGACTGAGCTTACAAAAGCACAGAGATCAAGGGAAGAATGATAAAGTGAAAAAAACAATCAGTCACTGTCACAGAAAAAAACAAGCCAATCTGTGATTTAGGTAGGTCAAATAGGAAAAAATATGTTAGCAAGAAAGCAGATACGTCATATCTGTAGGAAGAACCTGAAACTAACAAAAAGGTTATGATGAGCAGAATAATATTTTTGGTTTTGCTAGTATTAATGATTATAACTTTTGTTTAGTATAGTGCCTAGAAGCGCCTGCCTTCTGGAAGGACTCTATGATGCTGCAGAGGTACAGAAAAAAATGCAACTTCTATCTTACAGAAGGTGCCAGTGCAATTTTTCATCCAAAAGGTGTCTGCCAATTCTGTATGTATAAAGGGCATGCATTTGAATTGGAGTGGGGAAGCTTTGGGGAACCCAAACATCATACTAAAGTGACAGAGAGGTGTATGGAAATGCATTGAAGCCATAGATGTGATTAAAGGACTGGAAAAACTGTCTTATATGAGTTGCTCATGGCGTTCAACCCAAGTAGAATGTCCAAAAGGGTCTATGAGTATCATCCTTATGCTTTGTGAATTTTGAGTGATTAAAAAGCTGATATTAGAAGGCTTTTCCAGTCTTTAAAACTAATTAAATATAATCAGACTCGATAAAGGCTCTTGTTTTTAACAGCATTGATACAACAAAGTTTAAGGAGTAAATCAAGGCTACTTGTTTTTGCAAGTATATGCTCTGGTTAAAAAAAAGGTTAATTTAGAGAATTCATTTGGCTTGAGTTGCTTAGGAGGTCAGGCCACATCATTTTTTGGCTTTATTTATCTACGAATCTAGAAAAATCTATTATCATATTCTTTAATCTCATTCTCGTTCTCTTTTGCCAGAAGACCCAAAGAAGAAGAGCAACAACATAAAGCTACTGTTATACTTGGGGAATTGAAATTTTAATGGGCTTTGATCTAAGCATCTTACCTCTTAGGGTAAATTATATCCTCACCATGACAAAAGAGGTGATAGCATCCTGCTCTGTTTGCTCTTATGGGTTGCATATACTTAAGATAAAAATGTGAGGTAATTCAGTAACATTTTTCCCACAGTATAATTGAAAATGACTCTGGGTACCAGATATTTTTGACTGTTGTCGTTGGCTTTCACAGTACTCTCCCAGCTGAGAAGGCCCCAGTGAAATTATATGTTCTTTTAAGATGGGTCACTTTAGCTAAAAGAAGGTTGAAAATACCACATGGAGTTTCAGCTGCATAATTTCCAGTGATTATGTGGGACCCTGTGTTCCTGGGCCTTGGGCAATGCTTTGAAAATGAAGGGGCTATTGCCCAATCTTTATATCTCTGAAAGGAGATAAATTTAGAGCGGTTTATAAAGTAAGCCCTGCAGGTTTACTAAGCAGCTGCCTTCAAAGGAAATTTCCTTGTCTCGATAAACAAGAAAACAGAAGCACCTGAGCCTGAATATTTCAGTCTTATTTTTGGGAATACCACTTTTTGAAAATCAGATGGCTGAATACAAGAAAATGTTATAATCTACAAGAAAATAATATTTATCTGTATGTGCTCTGCTCTGTAGTGATGTTAAGTAGTTCTGCTTATATAATTCCATTAGCCCAGAGTAAAAGCATCAAGATTCTATGAGTAGCTGAGTTGCCTCGGACAAAAGATCTTAGTTTACAGCTCTACTTTGACTCTGAATGTTCCAAAGACACTAAGTTCTCTGAAAATGATTTTTTTAAAACAATCTGAAAAATTCTCAGTAATTGGAATAAATTGTGGTCTAATAATAAATTATATACAATCCACTTGTAAATTTAGCATTGATTGATTTTGTTCAAACATAGTGTAGGTAGTGTCTACCATTCAATAGAGACTATTACAGTGGAAATGTGTCTTTTTCAGGAGTAATTAAATTGCAGACAATGTAGGCTAATCTAAAACAGAATGGTATATCAGCTGAGTCAAGATAAAGGTGCATTTTTTTTGCTTGTTGATTCACTTTTCTGTCACTCCAAAATTCCTTTTAGTATGTATTGTGTTTCTGAATGCAAGGTCTTGGTTTTATCTACTGTCAATCAACCCAAGGGGGCCAGGTTTATATTTGGATAGGAATTCAAGTAAGGAAATGAGACAGTTCCTTTCAATTTTTTTTCCCTGGGAGTAGTTTAAAAATGTCAATTACAGTATGAAGGATCAGATACTTTCGTGGATAGATTTTCTCTGTGCAGAACAATGGTTAATTTGTAATTACTTTAATAGTGTTAGTCAGCCCCCTTAAGTGTTCTTTGCTGGTCATGGTGAGGATGCTTGTCAAGTCTAAAGCCACAGGCAAATTAGGCAAATTGCTCATTTGCTCATTAGTTGCAGTACACAAACTCAAATATTTCTTTGCTCTAGACATAAAGAGCTTTCTGATTAATGAATAAGTCCTCTTCCTGATTTTATTTAAAGGTGTACTCACTGCCAGGAGCCTAGTGGGAATAGAGGGAATTAGGATAGAAGAGTGTAGTTAGATTTCAATACATACATAAAAAGAAGTGTCCATGAACATCTCTAAAGTCTAAGTAAGAAGAAATGAGCCAAACTTTTTGTCATGAAGGCTGATACTTAAAGTCTGCAATATCCACATGGCAGTTGCTTTCTCTTCTTTCAGCTGTGATTTGGTAGCTAAAGTGATACAGCTAGGTGGTTTTCACACTAAATTCGTCTGAATTACCAAATTAAATGTCTAACAGCTGACATGATGTGGAAAAATCAGCTCTATCCATATGCAAGCAGTCTTAGAAGACATCAGAGACTTTTACTCCTCCTGATCTGGTCACCTGGAAAATACTAAATCGAGCAGCAAGAAAGGGTTTTTAGAAAGCATAAGTATTTCAGCACTCCCAACAGGAGACTGCAGCCTGTTGTTCAATGGGATCCTCACGGTGTTATCAGTATAACAGAATGATGCTGATTTATATAATCTGAAAGATGTCTGGAGGGACTGAAATATGTCATCTCGCCAACACTATCACTCAAAAAAAGAAGAGTGATAACATCTCAGTACAATTTTGGTGAATGCTTGTTTTTTGCTCTCTTTGTAGAAAGAACAAGCACGAGGAGCCAAAGCAAGCCAATGGCCACAGAGAAATCATGCTGAAAGCTAACCCCAGCTGACAATTATCTTTCTACTCTGTATCACACTTCTTGTTTGGCAGTGAGTTTTCATATATCACTGTCTTTAACCTTGAATATTGTAAACTGCCATGGGAATCAGGATTGGTAGCCTGATGAAAGTGAAGCCTCTCCTCCTTTCTCTGTACAGGTCAGGGGAATGAAGGGGGAGACAAATCCTGCCCTCTGCCCTTCTCCCTCTGCTGGCCCTTACAACCTTGTTGAAAGTTTTAAGTCTGTAAAGCAATATCCTCAGGGTCTGACCCTGGGTGCTGTGATCCAAGCAGTGATGCCCATTGTGTCCCTAGCTCTCTAGACTGGAGTTAGTTGTCATATCCCACACTTGACCAGAACAATGTTACTGTGATTTCATCGCAAAACATAGGGATATAAATGGCAATGAATATAGAAATTATGACCATAATAAAATTGAAATAATAATAACAAGAGTAAAAGTGAACATCATAATAACATAGTAATAATAGTGTGTTGGAGTCACACAGTGAATGATTTTACCATATTTAATGAGCAGAAAATGAATCTCCACTATGAATCATCTCCGCTATGTTAGTCAAACACACAGTAGCTGTGTGTTTTTTCCTTTTCTTCACTGTTCCACTTTGAACATCAACTTTCTCTGAGTTGTTGTCCAGCATTTGCTGCCTCCTTTCCCACCTCTTCCAATGTTCCTGACCACCTCAGCCCAGTTGCTTCACGCTGGTCCACCACCACACTGCCCAAGCCCCCAGTAACCAGCCTGCACCTGAGCAGCACCCGTGGTGCCAGTGGGAGTTCAGTGGGGCTTCGGGTAGGCTGCCTCTTCAGAGGCCTAAGGAAAATGAATACCAATCTGATTATTGAGGTAAGCTTATTTCTTGTGCAGAGCTAAGACATGGATGAGTTCTAAGAAGTGGCTAACTCAGCAATATCTTTAGGAATTTAGACTGCCTTAATTCTGAATGTATGGGAGCCTGAGCAGTGATGTTTGAGTGATGTTTGATCTTGTCTACAAGTAATAAGTGGGCAATGCCAGGTTTGTCCAAGTGCCTCCCTGTAAAGTTATCTCTGCAATATTTTGACAGTGACTTCAAATTGCAGACAAATCACAGTGCAAAAGTCTCTACCTCCATAAAAGTTGATTCCTAAATTCCAAAGAATTGTTATTTTGGGAGGTCTTTTCCAAATTACCTTAGAGCTAATTTATCTTTCCTTGGAGGCTGAATGGCTGAATCAACCCTGCAGTGATTGGTACCCAGATGTGTTCAGCGCAGGGGTAAGTAAACAGTGTTTTATCAAGAGGTCTGTCTTGCAAATGATTTAATCAAGTAAATGCTACAATGAGTAATAACATTATACTCTACCAAAACCTCCTACTGCCCTTATTTGAGTAAGTGAATTCCTTTGATCAGTGCTGTGGATAAGTAAAAAGAAAATAAAATTGCAAAGCAAAGTCTTATATTTAGGAATGGGCAACTCCAAACGAGTTGTACTCTTAGACTGGATCAGACTAATCTCTAGTTTAGAAATTATTATGTTTGCAAATAGTAACATCGTATGCTGGTGATAAATCATCTAAATTTTAACCTCTCAACAGAAGGAATGTTGTTAACAGTTACTTAACTTCAGAGCAGAAACAATCTGCCCCCTCCACCCCCATTAGCAAAAATGAATTAGCCCCCAATTTTTCAAAGTATTAACTAAATATGTGCTTTTCTCTCTCAGGGGGAACTCACTTATTTAAGTGTCTGGAGAAAAAAAATTTGGCCTTGTCTTTCTTTTGCATCCAGCAATTTTGCATAACTGGTTATTTGGTGCTTTGAAGGTAGTTTATGGCTGCAAGCCAAACTAACAACTTGCTGCTGCCACAGGAGAAGGTCTCACTCTCTCCTCCTCTCCACTCTGAGCCTTCCTTTCTTGCTCCACCGTCTCAGAGCTCTGTCCCCACTATTTTGGCTCACCCTTAGCCTGTTTTCTTGAGTCAATTAAACCTGTTAACTCAGAGAATTATCTGCTTTCTAGTTATTTTCTTCCAAGTCAGGGAGGTGAGTTGACTGATGGTGGCATCTGAAGACTATTGTGGTCAGCAAAGAGTAGAGTGGCAGTTCCAAATAAGTAGGAACATACACAGAACACAAATGTGGGAGGAGGTGGGATCCACACTTTCTTTGGCAATGATCTTTTAGATCTGTCTACTACATCTTGTAGAGGTGAACCATGGATTGTTTACTGCCAGTGAAATGTATGTGATTGTACAGAAACATGGAAAAGTGCCAATAAGTTATCACAGCAATGCTGTATTCTCTTCCATTTGGATTCCCTCTATCTCCTTACACAAGCAGTGGAAAGTCAGACCAACTCTTCTAGACAGTTAACTCAATTTCGAGACTCTTAGGTGGTGCTTGAAGGGGTAAGTAATTTCAGAAGAGGACTAAAAGTGATAAATATATGAGCAAGTATTATTGTGCAAGGTCTGGGGTATTTTTAAGTTTGGATACACTAACACATATCAAAAGTACAACAAATAACTGTAATCCACCATCAGTGGAAGAGATAAACACCTCCAACAAATGTGTGAAAGATGTTCACCATATATGAGTCTCTACAACTGAATCTTCTTTATGTTTTACATCAGATCTCATCAGAAAGTGGGATTCTTTCTTCAGTTCTGTTCTGTTTATTTTGGCTAACAGGAACTAAAGCTCTACTTCCCACTCTCCCTCATTTGGTAGGCTTTCTTGTTGCACAGTAAAACAAATTAATGAACAACTTGTAATTAAAAGAAAAATGGTCCTCTTGTCTTCATTTTGCATTTATTAATGAATGAGAATGATGTGAAATATATCAAAACCATGAATGGTTTTGCTCATGCATTTTCTAAAAACTGTTGTATCATGACTTATGAATACCTTTGCACAAAATATGACAAACAATACTGGTTGCACTCTTAATAGTAGCAGCAAGGTTGTGTTACAGAATTTGTAGTATCTTTGATGAGGCATGGAATCTATACATCTACAGTGCTAAAGTTTGATTTCACCTTTCATCGCTGTGCAAAGCATGGCCCTGTTTATTACAGTGTTTGCTTGTGTTCCACAAGAGAGATTTCCTCACAGTGTGTGATTATTTGGTTGATACACTTGGACCATATTCAGCTGTTGGCTGACTGCTGAAGGAGAGAGCACAGGAACTTCCCTGTGAGCACTTTCTCATATGACACAGTGTCCTGTGCTGAGATGTAATTGTGACTAAAACCTGTGCTGTGGTCACTCAGTATACTGTCTTCTTTGTCTTTGATTATATTATAGGTATCTGCTTTCTCAGAACAGTAAAATGGCTAGAAAGAAGTATAAAGAGTGGGGCAAGGCAAAGAAAGACTGAGTAAACATAACAGTTGTGGATGATGTGATATTAAAAAGAGCCAATGTATGATATTCATTGAATATTTTTCCACATGAAGATTCTTATGTGTTATCCAAAACATTTTCTACATTCTTTTTTTTCTACGTCATCTTCTCTTCCAGTTTCCCTGTTGTCGTCTTCCTTATATTTGTTCAGTTTTGAGTTCTTTTAAGTATGTCTTCAAGCATAGTGAGAGCAGAGTATCTTTCTTGAGCTCTTTAATGTCATAATAGGAAAATTTTCCTCTGAGCATGGACCCCAATTTCCTCTTGTCAGTGGGTCTGTAAAGACCTTTTGAAAATAGTTTGCATTGTATTAGAAGGGTGTGAGGGAGAATCGGGAAAGATCTCTGATTTTGAGTTACTCTCTTTGGGCGCCTCTCAGTCTGAGATGGATTGAAACCACCAAGAAAGCCTTTACTGTCCCAACATTTAAGGACAGAAATAAACTTGAAAACGAAAGACTGGATTTGGCTCTGAAGAACTTAAAATTATATTCTATGTACAGTTTATTGTTATACTGTTTATTTTAAGAATTCTTTTGAACTCAATTCTGTTAACATAAAGTTTACAGTCTTAAGTCCATGCATAAAGTGTAGTAGAAGAAGAGAAAAAAAATCAAGGGTTTTAATATGTATCTTGCTCTGTAATTTTCAGATATTTTTTGCAATATTCCTTGACCAGAGGGCATGTGAGGGAATTAGATGATTATTCTCTCTGTTTTCCTTACTATATTTTATTTTTTCACTGTTAAGTCTTTTGGAAAAAATGAGGAAATTATTTGTAAATATCATATATAACTGAATTGTGTACAAACCATTGTTGATTCCTAAAATAGACCACAGTAGTTTCATGAAAGGACTTAAAAACACTACTAACAAATTTAAATTTAGCAATCCTAGCCATAATACTGCTGAACCTAAGCAAACATCTTATTAGGTATTTTATAATTACCTTATTTGGAAACTGGCCAGGACACCATGGCTGATATTACATCTCTCATGAAAAACTCCAAGACATCTGTTTTTGTCACAAGTGAAAAAGATAAAATTTCTTTATGTCTTTGTTTTTAAAGCCTGTTCAAACTGCCGCTCAACCATAAACCTGCTGCTTTGAACAGACATCTAAGGACACTTCTTTCTCCCAGGACATATGTCCTGAAACGCTGCCTAGTTCTATCATAGACCAATGTCCAGGCAGCCCCCATGAAATCCCTTTCAATTTGGAGGAAGGCAGAAAAACAGTACATAATGGGGAAAAAAATTACAGAGTGTGTTGTTATTTTTGAAAGCATTACTTCATCCTTCTCAGTATTTTTCATTCTACTTAGTATGCATGTGTTCTAATTCAAACTCAAGAGAGATTGAAGCGACTTTTTTTTCCCCAGAAAATTAAAAGGCATTGTTTACAATGGAAACCTGTTTCTACTCTTCTCCAGAGCAGAATTCTGCCCTTCTTTGCTTCCTCATCTTATGTTTGGTTTGCCAGATCTGGAAAGCCTGGTTGTAAAATGGAGCCCACTCTTGGCAGTACAATGGGATTAGCCACTAGGAAGAATACATAAAACTCCTGGATATATCACCAGTCCATGCAACTGGGAAGAGGGAAGATCTTCTTTCAACATCAAACACTGTTTCCCTTTTTGGAGGGAACATTTGCCAGCCTCATCAGTCAGGCAAAAAGTCATTCCCAACACAGAAACTCACATCCCCATAAGAAAGAGACGGCTAATATCAGCTTCTGTCTGGAGCATAGTGTCATCATGGTTTTTGGGCACACCCATGGGGGTGCCCTGGCTGGCCCAGTGATCTCTGTTGATGATGCTTTGTTGAGCTGGCTGCTAAAACCTTTGTTTTCCTGGAAGAAAACTCAAGCCCTGACAAAAAAAAAAATTGAAAGAAAAGAAGTAAAAAGGAGACCTTGGACCTGTTTTCTGTCTTTTATGTAATGACCATACTAAGCTTGATGGAACAGAATGAATTGACTTCCTGATTCATGAAGTATAATTACCCATAGTTAATGCTCTGCTTGTTTTACCACAGACTGTGTGATGCACAGCACACACCATTTTACCCACTGCTGTTTTAAAGCTGTGCCAGGGTTTTGCAGAGACCTTTTCACCTTGTCTACCAAAGTTGAAGTATTAGGTATATTCTTAGAAATGGATTAATGTATAGTTTTAATAATCTTATTTTTCTTTTTATTTAGTGTTTTTCCTCACAAGTAGTTCTTGCAAGTAGAATAGAGTAGACCTTATTCTATACAGAAGAAATGTTGAAATGTACACTGTAAAAAAACACAGGGGGTTTCACTAGAAAATGCAGAATTGCCATTTGTAGTGTATGACAGCACCACAGATTTTGTCCAGTGCTACTTATTTTACCAGGGAAATAATGCAGGGAAAGGTCAAAATGTTTCTTGGCACTTTCACAAAAATGTCCTGTGAATTTCTCTTTTCTGAATTTTCCACCTCTTGCATTCTGTGCATTCTTCTGGATAGTTAGGTCTCAAAGCTGATGGTCTTTGTCACCCTTACTATTTAGTATTCGGTCCTCTCACAAATGCTTTCATGCCCGGGCTATTAGATCAACTGAAGTTGGTTCTAAGAATTCTCTGTCCACCCTACAATGAACAGTTTGTTTCCATTCAAACTAGTAGAAATAAGTATCCAAGGACATGGGAAGATTTTTCCACTGGACAAAGCTTTAATTAACTGTTCCATACATGTGGACAGGCTTTGGGAGAAAAATACACTTCGCCAAGAGGAGATGTATTTAAAAGGAAAAGAAATAGTTTTTGGCTACATGATATTGCCGAACTATCTGTAATACAGAAGTTAAAGGGAGCCACATTTGAGAGGAGTTTGTTAGAGAATTTTAGGTTTCTCTTCTACTATTGACAGGATTCTGTTATCTTACTGCTACTTACTGATATTCTGCTACTGTACTGTTGAAAACACCAGAAAGTTGTCTTATGAAATAAACTAAAATGAAAACTACAGTTTTGAGGGTTTCTTTTTCTGTAAATAGGAGTGTTTAATTACCTGTATGCTAGTATACAAACCACTTAGGCGCTGTCCAGTTTCAAAGTCAGCTGGCTTGACACGTTTCAAATCACTATAGATATTCACTCCCAGCTTCCTAGAACAAAGTGATTGCATTCAAACTGCCTGTTGGGAATCGTTCTGTCCTGGGTTATCTCCTGCTTCTCTACAAAGAATAACCTGAGAGTTTTGTAGTTGACTGTGATCAAAACTGTGCTCAGGGATTGTACTAGTGATGCGAAAGCTCCCGTAGTAGTGGTTAGCCTGTGTCCTGACCATGCTTGGTTAGTTAGCAGAGATATAGCCCAGGATTCTTCTTCCCTCAAAAGTATATAGTCAAATGTATCCTCAGACTCAGAGCTGGAATTACCCTGACTTTCAGCAGAGCTTGAAAGCAAGCAGAAACAAAAAAATTATTACTACTCTAAGCATCCATATTAAAGATCTCTTAAGGAAAAAAAAAGAAGATCCACTTCTGCAAGAAAGTGCTAATATTTGCAATTTTTTTCATTAAAAAAACATAACCAAAAAACAACTAATGCTTCTGTGAAGACACTCCTCTTCTTCCATTTTGGACTGTGATTGTTGTTTGGATAGTGTGATGCTCCTTTTGATTTGCCATAAAATATATTTGCACAGAAAAACCTCATGTATGAAAAGAAACATCATCGTAATGGGAATTTTATGAAATTTAACTGTAAGTGGTTGTAGATCAAAATATTTTCCAGAAGGGCTGGCTGCCTTCATGGGCTGAGTTGTAGAGACAAGTGAGGGCCATAGGTGTTTCCCCCCTCATTTTCAACCTGTCACCTTCTCCCAGGTGATAGAGAGAAGCAGTCTCCAGCTTCAGGGCCTGGGCTGTGCACAAGGGGTGTGGCAGCTAAGTGTCGAAATGTCTTTCATTTGATCCCATTAATAATGAATGCTAAAGTAAAATAGCTCAAACAACAGCAGAATTTGACAACAGTAATCAGTTTCTCATTGTTTTCCTCTTATCTCTCATTGCCATAAGACATTGATTTTTGTCCATGACGTAACCTTATTGACTGGTGAAATGATGAGGATGTGAGCCAAGTGAACTTTGTAACTAATCACACTTTTCTTTAGAAACGTTCTTCTGGGGGGAAAAAATTGGTTTTTCTCACCATAGTCTGAATTTTCTTCACATTATCATTTCCAAAAGTTTGCTTTTCTTCATTAAAAAAGTGTGAAGAATTTCCTCTAATTAGTTTCTAACGGCAAACATCTTGACCTCATTTGTCAGAAAATGCAGAGCTGAACTGTATCATTTAGCAAGGGAATACCACACATTTATGATTAATGTATGGCACTTTCCATGACCCTATTTGACTCCCTTTGTGAATATTTAATGTATTTATCGTTGTATTTTCAATCTCAGACAACAAAAAAGTCAAGAGCTCATAGCACACAGTGCTTTATCTTATCAAATGAGCAATAATATATAAAAAAACAGAGCTTTGAGGTATTTTTATAATAATTAAAAAACATAAAATACAATCAGAGGCTGCATAAAAGATGTATTCCATTTCTTTCTGCTGCTCTTAAATGTAAACAGAAATACCCTGAGGCAAAGGGAAGGTGGGGAGGCAGAGAGGCATGCATGTAAAAAAGCTGACAGGTTATCCAGACTGGGAAGCTAAGGCAAACACACCAAAATTCCACCAGCTGGCAGACTGGCATGCCCTATTACACCAGAGTAATAGAAAGCTCAATATCATTTATCTCCTCAGATCTGCTACTAATTTTTCTGCATATAGAAGATAGGAGCAGCCTCTCCAGAAACAACAAATCCTGTTGGTGGAAAAACATGGTTACCGTACGATCCAAATATAAACCCTTTTGTCTTCTACAGGGCACACCATTCTGCAGAAGAGTGATATAACATCATAGACTTCACCTTTGGGCTCCCCATCCTTCTTGGAACAGTGCCCTGCACGCCAGTCAGACAAAACTCCTATCAAAACCCAGGAATTTTGCTCGAGTCTAACATCTTGTTTTGTCTCAAGGACCAAAGGACAAGGAGGATTCCCACTGATTTTTATTTAACTTGGGGCCACATTATAATGTTTAGAACTATCCACTTTCTTTTCTATGCAGCAGGAAGACTATTCAGTCTGTGTATATTTTTTGGGGTTCACTCTTCCCTCACTGTGAGCCAGTGTTATCCAAATGGCATACACACCTTTATAATCAAATAAATAACAATAAGTCTGGTGTAGATTTTGTGTGAGCAAAGAGGTATCCATATTTTTACTTCAGATTTGCTTTGAAATTTTCTTATTCTGATCCTTACATTTGCTTGGGTGGGTTATGGCTTCATACAGTGTGATTTTTTTCCATCTTAATTCATCATGATTCAAATATGTGAGTTCACAATACTCAAACTATAGGATGCTACTATGTCAGTTTAATCTGCTGATAATCAGTAATTTGTGGCTGCATCAGTATAATTTGTCACTTTGTATTCATATAAATTGGCCCAAAGTTAGTAGTTAACATGTATACACTATACTTAATATAAAATAGTAAATATAGTGCTTTGCTTGTTTTTATTGTCTGGTTTTGGGGAATATCATGGCAGAAGCAAACACAATACTAGGAAGAGGAATTGTGGTTTTGTAGGTGTCAACGACAAAATTCTCAACTTTATAATACGAACTAATTTTTTTTAGATGTAAATTTAATAAGAGCATCTCTGTTTGTGACGATAATGTTGTTTGTCTACAGATATGTCTACTTTTTATTTTTCTTTTTATCTTTCCTCATTCCCATCAGATGCTGCTCATTTTAAGGCTAAGTATCTTCCCAAAATGCAGGTTTATTTAAATTAAGTAGACCAGAAACACACAGATCAGATAAAAACCAACCAGCTAAAATAAGTCTAATGGTTTGAGAAAGCCACATAATAGCCATAGATTAAACTAATGGTCATTTTAACAAAGCGATATGCTCCTGGCATAGCACGTCCTTAATCACAGAGAAGAAAAACTAGCTGCATGCAGACATGGAGAAATGTGAAAGTGCTATTGCAGACTCATTTTCAGCAGCAGTTTGTTACATTTCCACACTTGATTTTGCATGAGTCGTGTTCTGTATTCTGAGGTGTGAAATGTGGATTACAGATGCACTGAGAGACTGAATGATCCATGAGCAAGCCCTGTGCAACTGGATCCTCACGGCCTTCAGCTGGATTCAGGGGACTAATCCTCTGAAGGGTAGTGTAGAAAATTGGGATCAGGTTACATAACAACTTTTACCATTAAATGTATTTTTGGGGAGCTGTGATGGTCCTATAAATCTTTGTTTTGGGGCAGCTATAAAAAGCTCCTTGTTAAAATGTGCATAACAAAAACTTTTTTTTTTGAGAAACAGCTACAATGGGCTTCGAGGTGATATTGGCAACTAAGTTTTTTAAACCAGCTGTTGAAAAGTCATGCCTTTCACTCTCTCTGCACTTATCATTCAGAGCTATTCACAAAAGCTATTCTTAGTCCTGCACAGTGACTTACAGCTGTTTATAGGTAGCAATACTGATGCCTCAGAGTTGGTATTGTATTGTAGTTTGTGTAATATGCTGAATTGCACAATATAAAGTGACAGTAAAGCAACTGTTCCCATGTAGACCCAACATTTAACTGAGACCACCTTAACAGAAAAGTGTGGCCCAAAGAATTCCTATTTTTCAAGACTCCTTAGATCATCTTAAGTTTAAATGGTTATAAGTCAATTTTGTATTACACTGCAGGAGGAATAACTCCAGAGACACCTTCCTCTGAAATAACAATTTTCATGTTAGGACAATGCTAGTTGACAATTTTTATTATAGATGTGAAGAGAAAAATACGAGGTCAATCTTCAGTTTAGGCCAAGTCTTTCTGGCAGATTAATAGATGCTGCAATTGTAGTTATACTGGAATGGTACCGGTGAAGGCCTAGAGTGACAACAGTGTACATTTAAAGACAAATTGCTCCAGAGTATTACATGACTTACACTACAGAATATTTATTCACTTGTCATTTATTGTCCCCAAAATTTTTCAGAGACAATCTTGGCATTCAAGCATCTTGAGAGATTTTTAAGAGTTTTCTCACTGGAAGTGATTAATACCTGTTCATGCCTTGGTTTCCAGCTCTCTGAAGGTCATTGCATGGGCTACACAAACCTTCTTTGAGTATATATGGAGCTTCATGCTGCCTTTCTGCTCCCGGGATCCCATTGGCTCTCACAGGAGTGTTCTTAGATGCAACCTCCATTGACAATAATTTTTGAGCTATGTGTCACTCCACAACATCATTTAGTATAACACGGTCTTCGTAACACTAGTACTGAAACAACTGAGAATTTCTTGAGGTTAATAGAGTTTTGGATTATTGCTTTGAAGTAGTGCCAGAGGCACTAATAAAAAAGTTTCTCATGCTGTTACTCTGTCTACATAATGTGGCCTTGGTCATATTCCTGTTTACAATTTTTCTGTATACAAACAACTATAAGATAGTACAGAATTTTAGTCCTCCTTATCTGTTTTTTAGTTTTTTCCTTAAAGATGCTCCTGACAGGCTCAAGTCTCTTAGCTTCCTGTGTCTGAGGGCTGTTGTGCAAGGGCACCTTGCTGTGAAATGTGAGTTTGAGGTTTTTACCTGTCTTACATTGAAATCTCGTCTCAGGTGACCAGCACTCATTTGGGTTTATATGATCACAGGACATGGCTGTCTGCCATTAGCTATAAAACCACCTATAAGGCTAATTTTCTAGTTTTCTTTTACTGTTTTTTACTATTATTATTTTTTATTATTGTCATCATTGAATTTCAACAGTCATTTAAAATTATCAAGACTTCTCTAAATGCTCAAGTAAAACCACACTACCATAGTATAGAAATCTGGTTCTGGAATGGAGAAACAGGTGTAGGAGTGCAAATTAGATAGCAAAATGCACACAGAATGTTCTTCCTGAAAAGCAGCCCAGACATCCACATCCCTTGGCTTTTTATCATGTTATGAGACTTGACTCAGCTTTGGATTTTGTGTTCTTTGGTAGTGTTATCATGAAACTGCACTGTTTGACACCACTAAGACACCAAAAAAGGAGTTTTGAAGAAGACAAAATGAGGACTTGCTTCAGTAGACATCTCACCGTATAGACTCAAGAGAGTAATAGCATCAGCTGTGCTGATATTCCTTAATGGGTTCCACTAGCATGACCGTGATGGATTATAGCATTGGTATTGCAACACTGTGTATAGAAACTATTTAGCATTTAGGATACCTGCCATGAGTAAAATAATTTGATTGTGTGAAGTTTATGCATAGCATGAAAGTAAAACACTTTAATCAGAATTACAGTGTTTGTTAATATGCTAACTATTGTAGAATTTTCAAACAAAAGATGTGTTAAGAGAGTTAACAACCACTTCCATTTCACCAAAGCATTTGAATTATACTGTGAGCTGCACAGATGCCCTGAGGATTGTCAACTATCTCTACTGAGTACCTGGAAGAAAATAATTAAGTCTGAACACAGAGAATTTTGTGAAGGATGGTTGATTTTGTTAACAGATATTTTAGGAAAAATAATTATTTGAATGTAATTGTGTGAGTTCTTACCCTTTCTTAACTGTACTTTCAGCTGCAGATAAAAGTAAGATCAGAATCTCCAGGCCAAATGGCATTTTTGTTTAATTTAATTGGCATAGAATTCATTAATAAAAACTGTTCATGTTTTTGCTAAGGACCTTCAGTGAGATTTTGGATTTAGAACCAAACTGGAAGTCAAGTGATTTTCATTTGTGGATTTAATGAGAGCATGCTCAAGCCTCTTTAAAAATCCATGTTCTGGTGTTCACATAGATAATGTAACATCTTAACATGATGCAATACCAGCTGCATGTTGTCATCATTTGGATCAAATGTAATATAAACACTATGATGTAAATGTAATAGAAATATTGAATAATAGAAATAAGGAAAATACCTCAGGGCACTTCTTAAATTGTAGCAGAACTGTTGTCCTGTTTTGACTCTAGTAGTTAAACACATGTTGCACTGTTTCAGGTTTTTTCCCTCAAAAGGTAAAATTGATGGTGGAACTAGACCCCACTGGTGGAGCTATATTCGGATTGAAAGCACATGTCTCTGTTTCTCCAGCTGTGGGGCATCACAGCATGATGCTTCTTGGCACACCCTCCCACAGTCCTGTAAGACTACATTCAGGTGGTGCCTTCAGGATATTCCCACAGCCCAGCTCCACTCCATCTTCTGGGCTGCCTTTTGTACTCCTTTCCCCTTTATTTCACAGACAGTTGAACATACATAAAAGTAGTTACAGCAAAAGGTCTGCTCTTATGTTGTCTTCCTGTTGGGCAGTGGGCCATTCCTGTTTCTTGAAGAATGCTTGTGGGTATTTTAGCCACGGTTTTCCCCCAAATGAATTGCAACAGATTCTCATGTTTACTCCTAAATAGGATGGCAGGTTTACCCACTGTTGTCAACATTTATTAAGTCAAAACATAGCAGTATTAAATGTGCTTTCTTAAGAGACTAATCTAACAGCTCTTAGATGAGTAACTCTTCCAAAATATCTCTCTGACTCATTAGTTTCTTCCCACATAAAATCTCTTCTAGTTTCATTTGGCGTAGTGGAGTTTTTCACTTCCTGTCCAAAACTATCAGACAGTGTTTCTGTGTACTGTAAACAGTGGCATGGTTTCCACCTAGGAAACTTCTGCTGTATAGAGACTGTTTAGGTAAAGTGTGCTGGAAGGCTTTGCAGTGTCAGAGGTAGAATCCAGGTAGGGGGTCAAGTTAACATCAAAAGTCTGCAGAGCCTTTTTTACAGGAAACCTTATAACAAGCTTATCACCCATCACAGACAGGTGGTCATCCTGCTTAAGAAGCATGATTCCCTGTTATTTTTATAATACAGTTATAAGGCAGATATTTCATCCCCTTCTGCGTTTGATTGCAGCCGCTCTTTCTCTCCCTTTGTGCTCTGTTGCCTGGAGAGCACTCCTCTCCCCGCTCCACTGTCACAGACCACTAGTCTGTGACAAAGCTCAGTCTCAATCTCCCACAAAGCTGAAAAAGGAAAAGTCACAAAAGAGTCCTTTTTTCTTTTGGGTTTTGCCTTTTTCCTCACCCTGGCTGCAACAGGGGCTGCACACAGCACGGAGATAACTTGCAGCAGATGAGAGAGGGAGGCATGTCAGAGGTAGGAGCTGGCAGCAAAGCCCCTGCTCATGATGCACAGGTAGAATATCTCACATTAGAGATACTGCTGCTGACTCTGCCTTTGCCATTTGTCACTTTTGCCTGCATTGCTGCCAGGTCTTTTTCCTCCTTCACACTTTTGAGAATGGCTCTTTCACTAAGCTCTCATGTAAGCAAGGTTCAGGTATTTTGGGACAATTAATTCAAATGGAAGCAAAATTCTTGTTCTTCTTTCAGAAATATGTAAGTTAACTGAAATTATGTTTACAGGAATAATTAACTAAATATGATAAAATTTTATACAGCTATTTTTAATGGACTGACAGTTCAGGGTTTGCAATGCTGCCATCAGAGCTTAAAGCTGGCTTAAGATAATTAATTACTACTAATGACATAACCTGAACTTCACAGGATAGTGTGATAAAGTAGAAAATCTGCTGGAGAATCTGATGCTGGGTTTGTAGGTCACACTGATTTTCAAATTCCTCAGAGAGTATTGCTTAGTCACTAACCGCTTCACTAAACATATTTAGATTTTTTTAACGTACATCTGTTGGTACAGATTTTCACTGCAGTGGGGACACAATCTAGACAATCTAGTTCTATGACCTTAAGAATCAGAATCCTCCTTTCATTTCTCCTAAGAAATGGCCACTGAAGTTCTTCAATGACAGGTAGGTGGGATTGAATATTTAAGGTTGGCACCAATTGTGAATGAGAATGCCTCAAAGTTTAGGCATCTCTATAATTTTGTTCTGCAAGTGGATTTGCTGTACTTACTGAGAACTGCCTCTCTCCCAGGCTGCCTGATTTGTGACAACTGTCTCCTCTTTGCACCCTTCCACTCTCTCCTGCTGAGCTTTGCTTTGGAGATATTTTTGGCAAACATTCACAGAAACCATCCTTTAAAAGGACAGAGATGATCACAAGCTTCAAATGATGTTTTCACATTCATACACCTTTTCTTAAATCAGTAGTATATTGTAGTTAGAGTATACAACAAGGAAGTGAGAAACTGAGGTAAGCTTCCTTCTCTGTTTGATGGTAAGAGTGGTATTGACACAAATTCAAATTGTAGGATACCCTCCTTCTTCAGTTTGGTACTGCTATTTTTCTCGGACTTCCATAATCTTCCTGACAGCCAACATGAGACTTCTGGATTAGGAGACCTCAGTGGATTTGGAGGGCTCAGTGTTGAAGATACTCAAGCTGATATCACCTTCCTGCATAGGCATTTCCTTGTAATCAGAATGATAGAAATGCTTTATTGCCTCATCCAATTAAGAAGAGGGAAGGCAGAAGGGGAAAAAGACTAATTTTATTCCAATTGATATTTTTGTCTGTGGAAAACTGGAATCTTGTTTCCATTAATGTATTGGGTTGGGAAAAGCTACAGTCTGGAGTTCTATTTAATACACATACGATATTCCCCAATGGTTATTTCATTCAAACATCAAGGACAGTCAGAAAAAGACATAATGTACATCTACCTTTAATCAAGGATTGATTTTTATTTTACTAGTTTGATTATTACCAATGTAATTTCTTTATAAGGCAGCACTAAACTCTAAATAAGATAACTATCTGTATTATTCATGGTTTAGAAGTTAGATTATGTTTAGGAGCTTCATATATGATTAGCTGTCCTGCTGGTTTTTGGATGCATTCACTTCTGTGCCACAGTCATGTATGGGAAAATGTGATCCAGATACATTACAACCACTACCTAACCAAAACGATATGGTGTTTTTGGTTAAGTTCTGTTATCACTCCATTTCAAATAGCAGAAAATATGTCTTTGCTAAGTTTTTTTTTTTTTTTCTCTGTAGTTTTACAGGGTGAGCTGAAGTCAGTCCTGGAGTAACTCCATTAAATCTAATTACATTTTTCTAGTGGAAGATGTCCCTTCCCACAGGACAGGAACTAGATGAACTCTAAGGTCTCTTCCAACCCAAATCATTCTATGATTAAATTAACTTTATCATTTGTTTGTCCCAGTGTATTTCTATTCTGAAGTGATAAATTGATCTTAAGAAGCATAGTCTTTTACTTTGCATGGGGTTGATTTCACAAGAATGACAACTATCATTTCTGAGGCTAAACATCCTAGGAAGTGACTCTGTGAATCATGCTGAGAATGAAAAATATCACGTATACATAGCATCAAAGGCACCAACATAAAGCTATAGTTAAAAAGTCAGCATTCCTGTGGTATTGAAAGGAATTAATCTGAGGAAATGACAGAAATCATTCCTCTGAGAGGAGCAACACTGAGAAAATGTATGTGTGTTGAAAATGTGTAAGTGCTTCACTGTTGTCTAAAATTGAATTAGGTTCCAAGTGAATGAAGGGAAAATAAAACTGTTTGGAGAAGAGCAGTCAGTCATACTAGGTGATTTAAGATCGAAGGGGAAACATAACAAACTGTGGCCTTCCTTCACCTAAAAATACGGGGACACTGTGTTCAAACATTATCAAAGAAATCTTCTTCAGAGTAACATCCAAGGCATTTAGGGCATTTTCACATGTACAAATCATACAATCCTAAGAATCAAAGAATATCTCAAGTTAGAAGGGTTTAATAGTCCAATTGAGTCCAATTCCTGATCCTTGCTGGGCTACCTACAACTAAAACAAGAGCATTGTCCAGACACTCCTTGAACTTGGGCAGGCTTATGTTGGATGAAAACCAAGCTCTACAGAGACAGGGCAATTGACATGTGTTTTAAAAGATTTTATTCCATTATCAGTCTTGTAGATGGGTGAGACACAGAACTTGTTACATGCAACTCCTTCATCAGAAGATAAGTTCTTTCCTTGTTACCATACTTTAAAAATGTTTTTCAGCTTATTAGCTTTTGTCACACAATGCTCCTAATACTTCTAACACCAATCACTATTATTTTTGCCCCATGTGGTCTTGGTACAATGCATCTTTTACAGTTCTAACTCTCCCAAATATCTGCTCTGTTTGCAAGCCCATCTTTTGAATCTTGTTTCCAGTTCAATTTCTCTCTCAACGTCTCCTCTATTCCATGGCCTTTCTAAGCCAGCACACCTTATCTCGGAGTTTGCATAGAGATGTACAGGACTATGTGAGCTTTCAGTCAGGCTTTGAGAATCCTCCACACATCCGTTTCTCACAGGGACTACTTCCCTGGCGAGCCTGTTCCAGTGTCTGACTGCCGAGATGCACACCCTGACCACAGAGATGTGCAAATACATCTCTGATGGGGACTTATCTTTGTTACTTGTGAGGAGAGTGACATGAGCTACTTCATTTCACACTGATTCCTCACAAAGTTTTCTTAGCAGAACAGGAAATTCTGTTTTGAAATCAGGACATACAATGAGATTCCTTATGACTAGATTCAGTTCAGAATTAAAATGATTTAGTGAGTGCTTCTATTTACTGAACGAGTCATGAATTACATCTCTGTTCTCAACACTATTTCAAATCAAGAAAATAAGGCAGAGAACTGTTAAGCCGCTATCCATGCCACTGAACTTAGGCATATGATACACTCATGTAATTACCCTGCTCCTGTGATAGCAATCTTCCATTTTGTAAAATTCTTCAAAATCCAAGCAAAAAAAAGTAGCAAATCGAAAAATAATAGCTGGCTAGTTTATTTTCTGATGCAACACCTGGGATTGTTATCCAACATGCAGTTATTGAAAGTGGAAAATTAAGAGAAAAGACCAAAATATTCTACAGCTTAATGGACAAGAGCCTTTCCTAAGAGAAAAGTTAATGAATAAGACCCAGATGCCATAAACTGTCTTCTACAGTCTTTCTGAGTAGAGGCTTTTAATTTTTTTTAAACTGAATTGTGATCTATTAGCTTGCATATTTGGAAAGGTGAATAAACATGTATTACAGAAACAAAATTTTTTATTTATTCTTTCCAAACAGCATTATTTTCTCTTTCAATTTTCCTAAGATTGATACGTTTAAGATGTCTTCTTTGCAAGTTTCCATCGCTCACAAAATAATTTGATCACAAAATAATTTAGATTGGGGGGTAATCTAGATTAACATCTTGCATGAAACAGGACTAACTTCAAAGTTATGTCAGGAAGGTGGAGTCTTATACCATGTCAGTATATCTACTCAAGTTTTTAAAATCTCCAAGAAGAGAATTCTACCTTAATTGTTGCAAAAGACCATTAACTCCTGTTTTCTTTATTCTCATATTTTAGGTTTATACTTGATAAAAAGCTGTAGTGAAAAGACAATCTGACTTAAATGTTAGTCATCAAGGACAGTTTTCTCTTGAAAAGGCTTGGTTCTCTAACCAATGAAGGAATGAGATATATTTTCTGTCTTGTATTTCACGATAGCAAGTTCCATCAGCTTCTCTTGTTCATCCTCTGAAGAAGGCTCCCTCTGAGGACCTAAAGAGCTTTCCTACTTTTGGATTATGCTTTGATTTTCTATATTTGCAGACCGTTCTTCAAAACAAGCTTGCAAGAAAAGTCCTGTTTCATTTTTCTGAGGTGTTTTGATTGTATTTATTCTTGTAAAGGAGTGCTTGTATGACTTCACCACATGGGTTCATTTTATGTTTATTATGTAAATTAAGACTCATTTTGATTTTGAGCCAGGCAAGTCTCAATTTATTTGTGTGTCACCACATCTTCGTATGTGCTTCCAGAATTTGCACTGTAATCAGTTCCACTGCTTATTTTGAAGTTCATTCTTCCTTCATTTATTGCATCACTAAGAAAAAATAAAAACAAATATGAATGAATTTTACAGACTCCTGCGAACATTTGCAAGACATAAGTAAGATAATGGTTTTTCTCTGCCTCACAATCAGAACTTTATTCTGCAGTTTCTGTTCTTGGACAGATTGTGATTTTAATCTTTGTTATTTTTGCAGAAGATCATATGGACTCTGCAAGACATTTGCTTTCTTTACAAGGCATGATACCCCACAGCCTGATGCCCTTGAGTTGTGACTGCCCCCACAGTTATTGTGTTTGCTGTTGCTGTCTCTATAGTTTATTTATCCTTGCATTCAGTCTTTCTGACTTGCATCCATTTTGTATCAATATATCTCAATCCTTTGACTGTTTGTAAGCACTGTCATTTCTAGATCCATTTCACTGAAAACATGCACTCGTCATTTTAAAAATCAGATAAATTTCAATTGGTGGCATTTCCTTCAACGCTGCTGCTCTCACAAAACTTTTGTCTCTAATTAAGCTCTTTGTTAACCATTTTGTTAGCACTGCTTAGTTTAATTGGTTATATTTACAATGTAATTGCCAACAGTAGCAGCTTCCTGTTTTTGCTTTTAGCAAAATTGTGTATTTCATTTTTGATTTTCTACTTCTCCCCTTTCTTGGTACAGGGCACCTTAGGCACAAGCTACCTCCCAAAATTTGCTGTTATCTTTTCTGGACAAGGGCATACTTCAATCTTCTTGTAGTTCCTGGTTAGAGCAATTGGGTTATGGTTTTTTTCATTGTCTCTTGAATCATTCAAGAGGACTAAATTGCAAGTGTAATTTTTCTAGAGATTCCTATTTGGTGTCTGTCTTTTAATTCAGAGCCCCACCCTAAAGACACTGAGACTTTCAGCTGCCCTCTGTGTTTGATTTCTCACAGATTTAAGGTAAATTCTTTTTAAGCTATCTTTCATGCTATTCAAGTTCTTTGTGTTCCTATAATACTTTGCTTTTAAATATATTAATTTTATTCCTTCTTATTTTGTGTATTTCTCCTTCAATCTGTGATCAGTTCTCAAGTCTACATAGAATAATATACTTTTACTGTCCCAAATTTTTTATACCTTGGCTTTTTGTTAGAATATGCGTCCTGACGACAAAATCTAGAACTTCTCTTTACCTTCTCTTGGCAGTCTGTGCCATCTGTTTCTAGTTTGTTACTTGATTAATGGATTCAACTGATTAAATAAGCTAAAACACCATATTTTCCCAGCTTAGTATTCTTTCATCTTAATGATTTGAATTGACTTGCTGAATTACTAGGCGAATACTGGATCCAGGGGAAGGGGAGAGGTATAAAATGGTGACAAATTCATTAGACTGCCTCTCTTATAGTGGGGAATTATTGGGATGGATCAAATATGCTCATGAAGCTGAACATTTCTTAGCTTTTTTAAGTTAGGCACTCTCCCTATCAAAATGTAGCAAACTTTCCCGCTCTTTTCTGTACCTTAATTTCTTGCTTCAAAAAATTTATATGTTGTCTAAGATTTCTTGATAGTCCCAGTCGTAATATATTAGTCATGAACTTCAATGATATTGGTAATGATGAACACTTCATAGGTCTTCAAATTCCATATAAACCTGTACATTTGTTTTTATACACATTTTCCAAAATCTGTATTTCTTTATACTTCTTAACACAGTGTCAATAAACTTTGTTAAATCAATAGGTTATCAAAAATCAATTTTTATAGGTTACAATAATTTGGTATCTGACAATCCCTTTCTCCTTGGAGCTTTTCCAGATCTCTTTTTCCTCCTGTGATTTAGTTTCTCAAGTTTTTGTGTTAGGTCATTCCTTACTTCTTTTCCTTGAATAAATATTCAAGTGAAGCATTAACAGTTCTTGATATGTTGTTGACCATTTTGACTATATTCCATCTACTGTCATTGTCTGAGTCTTTCACAGATAGAACCTCTCTCTGAAGACTCACTGTGCTTTCATTTGTTTGGTTTTGTCCCTGTCTAACTCATTATATCATAATTGTATTGTATATATTATAATTATATATATAATAAACATAATCTAAGAAACAAAAAGCTTAATTTTTATCCTTTCTTGCTGTCAATCTGATACCTTTTTTCCCCACATAGTTGTCTTTGAAAAAGCATTTCCAATTATTAAACCTTTTATCTCGTCTACCATGACATATGAATACTGTCTTTTTTTTAAGAGTCTTTTGGCTCCTTTTTCTTTTGGTTTGGATTTTTTTTTGTGTGTGTTTTTTGTTTGTTTGGGGTTTGTTTGTATTTTGTTTGGTTATTTGTATTTGTGTCTTTTTTTGTTTGTTTTTGTTTTATCAAGTCTCTCAACAGAAAACTGACTTAAATTCTGAAGGCATCTGGTCTTTGATGCACGTTCATTCTGGGTCATTTTCCTACCCTATTGATCTCATCGTGTTGTGAATGATATTTATGGTCTCTTCCTCAGCTATCCTTATCTTATCTCTGGGAGTTGTCTCTCTGGCTTTAACACAATCTTTTAAAGTTTCAAGCTTGTTAATCTGCTATCAGCCTTTATTTAGGCTGTCTTTGATATCCCATGTTATAATTGACTCATGCCTCTTTTGTGTGGTTCTTTTATGCTGCAATTCTTGCTTTCTTATTTGCTTTTATGAAAGAGTGGCTAAAGTCACTGTTGGCTTTTGGTAGTCAGATGTTAGTCCTGTCTCTTGAATCAATAAATACACAGGGCTGATTGTTGTACTTTCATTCTTTTCAGTGACTTTGTTCAGCACTTTCAGATCTTCAGTGAGCTTATTGACTCCAGCTTCTGATCAATAAAATGTGTTTCCAGGAAATTCTGGAAGTGTTACAGACAACTCTATCACTCTCCACCACATTCCTCCCTCATAAAACTGTCAGATTTTTTGCTATGACTGTTCTCTTTAGATACTTCATTTTCTTAGGCACCACAGCTATGGTGAAAAGGGCTATTGCTAGGAGACTGTTCTGTGTTTCTTGGCCATGCTAACCTGACATGTGCCAATAAGATTACCAAATGTCATATTCCTTCATCATATGACAGGATCCAGTATTCATTTGAAACAAATGCCTACTAGCTGAATGTAGCTCTTGGCAGCATTTTATTTTGTAAGTGGAAAACCATTCCTTCTTCTTTTGTTATTTATTGTAGTAGCGTAGAAGATGGAGGGTATTTTTTTTTTCCTTTTGGCATCCACTGAAGTTTTATGGAAGACATTGCAATTTAGAATTAATTTATATTCACATATAGTAAAGTGTTGACAATAATTTTTGAAAATTGTGAATTTGACATTTAGCAGCATCATTTAAGAGAGCAAGAGCTTTCCAAACTACAGCTGAAATTAAATTAACTGTGATACAAATGTTTATAACTTTAGTCACTTACTGAGTGGCTGAGGAAGTTTGTGTTACAGCTGGAGACTTCCACATGGATGTTATGAGATACCTCCTCCCCAGTTACCTTGCCAGACATTATGTTTTACCTCAGGTATTTCTATTTAAAATGCTCATTATTTTATCTTGCATGATTCAAACAAAAATTATGAGTACAAGGACCAGTTTGCTTTAGTGATTTCTTATTTTACATGCTTTAACAACAGACTACTGCTTTAGTTCATAGCCTGTGAAGGGTTCCAAAGCAAGATGTTTGAGGAATCATGATCAAGTAACGGGTATCTGCCTCCATCAGACCTTGTGTTCATCTATGTCAAAATGATTCAGTGTTCATAACCATAATTTACATATTTACCCAGCAAATGAGTTAGTTTTTAATGTACTCAGAGAGAACCTTCTCGACTATTTCCTGAAGAACCTCTTGAAACAGTTTTTACTCGAGCTATGAAGAGTTCTAAAGTTCCTCCAAATCGTTCCTTTTTTAGAAAAGGGATTTAATTCTTTCTACTGACTGAGGGACTTGTCTTTCCCTATCACATTCCAGGGAGACAAGCCTGCATCAGAAGTTTGGCTTTTTACACCCCCATTAGTATTTGAAGAGGTATGAAGCAATTGTTGCTCTGTTAAGGCATTCCCTGATGTCAGTAAATAAGAGTCCACAGTTACTCTAAGTGATTAAGTGGGAAGCTGCCAACACTTTTTTGATGAAATTCATAAGGCCATTGTTGAAGCAGTACATGTTGTACAGATGAGCAGTCATGAACTTCAATATAGGAAGTATTGATGCATGTGCTTGCATCCTTCACAGAGGGACTAATTAAAAAAGTAGTAAAATTAATCTCTTTGTTATTTCATTCTGAGCAATAAGGGTGGAGGAATGTTTTATTTACTAAATGACCAGGACATGAACTCTTGAGTTTCCTTATGTATTACAAATGTTTGGAGCTTCTCTTTTTCTTCCATTTAAGAAGACCTCACATATGATATTGCTGCTATGATGATGATGTTTTAGCACACAAGGTGTGTTTTCATCAGTACCTGAGCACTGCTAAAAGTGTTATCAATATACATTTATGCAAGACCAACTTATATTTTAAATAAAGCCTTTGCCACAGCTAGATAATTTCCTTCCTTCCTTCCTTCCTTCCTTCCTTCCTTCCTTCCTTCCCTCCTTCCTTCTTCCAAAAAAAACCAACTAAACAAAACCAAACAGTTAAAATGAGTAACATTTATCAGACAGCCTTTTCCGCAACCCTCTGTCAGTCAACACCCACTCCATCCTGCCCAGAGAAGGGACCAATGACAAAAGTGTGTCAGGTACTTCAGATCCTTCAATATGCAGCAGAGTTAATTAGCTCTTTTCTGTGAATTGCTTGTTTGTCCAGGTGTAGGAAAAGGACTCCTTATCGACAACTCACGGCCCTTTAGCAGTGGAATGTGCAGACAGACTCAGCAACTGGGGATTTATCTGGCAGTGCTACTTCCATGGAATGTTTCTTTTCTGCCTGTAAAGCAGTTCCTCCCTCCCCACACCCTGCCATCCCTACACTCAGTACATATCTCTGTAGTCCCCTGAGTCTGTGATTTACTACCTTCTCTGGAAAAAGGAAGATTACATCTATTTTCAAGAATAAAATTATATTCATGTCAGAGTTAGGAAATCAACTTTATTTTTTTCCTAGACCTTTTTTTTTTTTTGTTGTTTTTGCTTTGTTTTCCTCTGGCTTATGAGCAGATTTTCATAGACTTGCTATTGTAGGAAAGATACCTTCAGAATACATGCAATCAAAGTAAAATTAAAAATTTTTAATGGGTTATACAATTCTAATACCAAAATCAGAACCCTTTTGCTTTATGTCTGTCCAGGTAAGTCTCCAAGCCTGCCTGGTCTCTGTGCCTATCATTCTGTAGCTAACAATTAAGGTATCAGTGGCATGAAAAGAATTTTATCAGCACAATAGCAGATCTTTATATCGCTAGGGATATCTCAAAAAGAGTCTGTTCTGGTGGTCATTACGTGTAAACCTTATATGCAGAATGTTTCAGCAGTGATGAATTTGACTGTCCCCTTTGAATGGAGTGGTATTTGTTTGCTTTACAGAGACAACGTCTGATAGACAAATATTTCTGTCTCTTGTCTGGATCAGATGAGTTATCAGAACTATTCAAGCACCACTGAAAAATCAAGGATAAGAATGCTGAAGGATTAAAGACAAGTTGCTGTGGAAATTAGAGAAGACGTGAACTGTATGTGATGGAATGAGTTGAGGCCTTTTTAAAGTATAGAATCTTCATTACTGCTAAGAGAAGGGAATTTGTCAGTGACTATCAAGAGAGAGGACCATCCTTGAACCTCTCTTGATAATTTTTTCTCTTTTCCTTTTGCTTTCTGCTGCTCTCCTCTTGAAGGGATACCTCCAGCATTTGCAAGCTATTTATGTGTGCTGCTGCTCAGTAAAAATGGGCAGTTGCCCAGTGCTCTTGCATCATGTTAGCAGTTCTGTGTGAGGAAAAGAGATTTCACTTTGCTTGCAAACTGACATTTGACATATGGTCTGTGCATGTTTCATCTAGGTTTTTCAGACATCTGTAGAGGTGTGCACAGAAGCCATGCTCATGGCAGGTCTGACAGCTTGCAAATGCACACTGTCTGTGCCATAGTCTGTGCATGATTAGCTCCTCTACCCATGTCCTTGGGGGAGTTTCTCACATGGGGGGGGGCAGGCAGCCCACTCTGGCTACCAGATTCTTGTCAGATGAAGTTGAAAGCATTGACCATCAGTTGTATACCTTCCACCTGTATAAAAACCAAAATGCCACCCCCAATAAAAATATGCACTGTTTTTTTGGTGGTTTGGTGGTTTTTTTTGTTTGTTTTTTTTTTTTTTTTTTTTTTGTTTGTTTGTTTGTTTGTTTTTTTAAGAAAAACATAATTGATTTTAACTGTTTAGTTAATTGAATAAGCGCTGGTGCCTCATCTCTCTTTGGATGCTGACCTTGTAATGGATTAATCCTGGCCTATTTTTTAAATTATTCCTAACACATTTCTAATCTCAGTCATCCATGGTAAAATGTGGGATTTGGAGGGCAGGAACTTCATTGGCATAAGTGATATATATAGGTGGACACTGATTCCCAAACTCCAAGTTATTGTTCTTCTTTGTCCTTCCTCTGCCCTCACACTCACTGGATATGGGCAAAATCTCATGACATAGTATGAGAAATGTGACCTGAATGAAACTAAATTAGATTGAGAGATATTTTGTCCAGTGTAGTTGTCTCAAGAAGAAATGTCTAAATTCTTGTGGTTGTGAGAAGACTGTTTTTATAAGCTTATGATAGATTTTCACACAAGACAGACAAAAAGTGACGTGAGAGTGACGTATGGCATTCGGTGTGCCAGACCTTTGGTGTATATAAGAACTATATATTTCTGGGGAGCTTCAGACCCGCCATGTGCTTGCTATGGAGTCAATCACTGCACACACAGTAGATCTGGTGCGGAGCTTTAGGGCCTGTTCTGTGAGCAGTGAAAGCTGATGCATCACTGGGCAGATGATGCATCCAGAATCTCTTCTGTATAATCTAGAATCCCAGGCCAATATAGGAAATTCTGCCTGGCAGAATTTCTAAACATAAGAAAGAAAGAGGCAGAAAAAAGCTTTAGATATAATAGTTCTCATACTCCAAAGAGCTGCCAACCTCATCTTATATAAATGTGCCTTTCCTATATTCCATATGAATCTCCATTATGGGTCATTTTTCATCCTTCTCTGTGCAAGGACCATGACCATGTCTGTATGTAAGTCTAAATTCTGAGCCTTTGTAGTTCCATCAGCATAAAAGAGTAGGCTGATTTACTTCTGCTCCTGATATGGCCCCATTCTCTGCCTTTTTGTTAACTGATTGTTGTTGGGATTTCTTTTGCTGGTTTTTTGGGGGGGGTTGTTGTTGTTTGTCATTGTTTGTTTATTTTTCTTGTTTGTTTATTTTTCTTTTTTGTTTATTTGTTTTTTCTTGTTTGTATTCTTTTGTTTTTATTTTGGTTGTTTTTTAACAGTCATGGAATAGTAAATGATAATAATATACTGCTGCACGGATGGGTGTATCAGCATATGTCTGTAGGGGGATGTGAGAGACTGAACTGTGGGACGACCTCCCTGACATTCTCCAAAACCTTTTTTCCTTTCTCCAGCTTTTTGGGAGGGCGTTTGTCTGAGAGGGGGGAATTCATTAGGTATGCTGGAGAAGAGATTTCTTATGTTTGCTTGCAGATCTTTATAGCCTACATGGAGTGGGATGCACAGTTCCCATAAATATGTGATAATGATCATTTGGAGTGTGAATGTTAATTTGTGTAATGGGTTCCCAAAATATGGGCCATGTGCCTGCTGAGTATGTCTTATTTTAAAATAAATGTGCATACATAATACACACACAGACACATGCTGCCTGCATATGCATCCATAATTTAAAATCTAAAATTATAATTTGTTTTTGAAGGAGACAAAGCGACAGCTCCCCCAGTATACCCATAGCCGTTGAGCAGGAGCCCAGCCGTCAGGATGGTTTTGTGAGCCCTGCCGGAGATCACAGTCCCACACGGACAGCTGCAGCTACAAAGCACCCCAGTGACCTAGATTCAGCTCTAGATTACTGTGTGCTTTGGCCTCTGCCTCCCATCTCTGCACCAGGAGTCTGATTTTGTTGCACAAGCTAACTTGCTTACTGCTCTGACCCATTTTACCATAGCAACCTGGTTTGCTGTACCAGAGGCTAGAAAAAGCACACAGGCGACTTTTTCAGGATTCCAAGATTAAATTCACTCTCTGCTGTTTTTTTTTTTCTTCGCTGCCCTCCTTCCCCCCCAAGAATGTGCTTAGCAGACATGACGAAGAACTAATGCTTTCCAACAGCACTGGAAGCCAGGAAAAGATTTAGACGAGCTATTACTTATGCACTTCTAATACATAGAAGTGTATGTATTGCATATCCTGATGAATGTTTTTGACTTACTTTGCTTTCCTTGGCAAAATTTACCAGATGTTTCCCTTGCCCCAAATGTCTCATTCTTGATTTTACCTCATTCATAGCCAATCCTTTCTCCCTATATCCTGCCATTTTTGGTTTCATAAGTGTATTTCATTTTGTCTTATTATTTTGATTTTTTGATAACACAGGAATAAATGCAGTCAGATGTGCAGGATTAAAGCTGCTCTCACTACAGTATCCTAGCTATTGTCTACCCATTTGTATGCTTACATGGGTCTATGTGTCGGAAAAAGGAAAAGGCAGCTCTTTTCAGACATTAATTTAGTCTTTTACAGATGTGATAATTTGGGATGCAACAGGCACAGCATCGCCAGCTGGGCAAGGGAGGGAATTGTCCCACTCTACTCTGCACTGGGACATCGTCAACTCAAGTCCTGTGTGCAGGTTTGGGTGACACAATATAAAAAAGATATAAAGCTATTAGAGAGTGTCCAAAGCAGGGCTACAAAAATTGTGAAGGGCCTTGAGGGGAAGTTGTATGAGGAACAGCAGAGGTCACTTGGTCTGTTCAGCCTGGAGGAGACTGAGGGGAAACCTCATCTGAATCTGCAGCTTCCTCGTGAGGGGAAGAAGATGGGCAGACACTGATCCCTGTGGTCACCAGTGACAGGATCTGAAGTTGTGTCAGGGGAGGGTTAGGCTGGATATTAGAAAGAGGTTCTTCACCCAGAGGGTGATTGGGCACTGGAACAAACTCTCTAGGGACATTGTCACAGCATCAGCCTGACAGAATTTGAGAAGCATTTGGACAACCCTTTCAGACACACGGTGTGACTCTTGGGGATGTCCTGCATTGGACTTTACGATCCTTGTGGGTCTCTTCCAGCTCAGAATTGTGAATCTGATTATGACTGAGAAAAAAAAAAAAACAAAAAAAAAACCAAAAATAACCCAAAACACTATATATAATGGTGGTGAGATCTAGGAAAATCAGATGATGAACATTTAAAAATATTTTGTCCTCTTTTTTAATGTTGTTGAGATAACACTTTATGTTTGCTAAGCTTGAAGATGTGCACAAACATATAAGAATATGCAAAAAATATGCAAAATCACAAGAAAGTCAAAAGGAGACAGGTGTTATGAAAGAAATTGACTTTCCGCTCCATGTTTCATGTATTTCTGAGATGATCTTAAAGGACCTGAGCATTTTTGCTAGCCAATGAAACGAACTTTGCTCAACACCTCCCAAGCCCATCTGTGACTGTTCCTCCCCTCATGGATGCTGGGAATGGTTCAGCCAGGCTTCCAGGCTGACAGGTATCAGAAATACAAAATAATTTGGGAATCTGTTTTGCAAATCACACAGAGAGTCCCAGACATTCACAATCACAAAATTCTGGAGTTTGCTTTTGGCAGCGCTCCTCTGGGTGAGTGTTTGATTTAGGTTTCTTTTTGCTATAGACACATAACTCTTGGTTGTGTCGTCTCATTTATTTTTAGCTTCAAAAAGCTTTTAAGTGTCTTTATCTTTTGCTAATCAACACCAGTGTGGCAAAAGGGTCAAGCTCCATATCTCTCCCAGCTAACTAGTAAAACAAGGCACGAAAGTGGTACTATGTAAAGCTCTCAAAAAACAGTGCAAGGTGTCAAAGTAGTGCTGATGAAATTGAAAAGTACATCTCTCAACATTCCTCCCCCAGAATAATGGTCCTCTCTGGGTACATAGATATTTGAGCTGTTTGAGCTGAGAGCTCTTTCAAACATTTTGGTTGTCATACAGTGGGGAAGTTTCTGAGACAGCTGATGGCCAATGGCTTGAAGCGCATTGTGGGAATCCAGGACACAGGAATATCTCCTGTGCCTGTCCTGAGAGGTTTTGTTTCTCAGGAGAGCACAGCTTTTGGTCTTTGGCCATGGAAAAACCTTCCAGAACTTTATGAGAGGTTGAGTTCTGTTAATGTATATAGTAGATGATATTGTAGAATATCACAGGGTGAAAAAGTAGATTTTGGGTTTAGTATGGAAGGTAGATGAAAGACAAGATGGAGGACTTTTGAGTGTTGACTCAGCTTCTTCCTTCTTCATCTACTCCATTTTCTGTAGTTTTGGGCAGCACAGTGATTTGTTAGACAAAGTCACAATGCAGATGTAACGTGACTGAAGAATAATTAAGAATTGGTAGAAAAATAAAAATATAATACATGTTAGGTACGTTGTGAAACTCAATTGGACAAGGTATCTGTATAAACATCCTTGGAATGGTCCATTTTGGCTCTTTCTGGCACATGGCTTTGAAGTGTGCTGAGCCTGTTGTCACCTAAGGCTCTGAACTATGATAAAGAAATAATAAACAACTGAAGACCGAAGCCAGCGACTCCTGCTTGTCTCATTCCTGATTTCTGACCCTGGCACAGATTTACATCAGGGGATTCCCAGTAAAGGGGATCCCCGTGGTGGGCAGCAAAGGCTCCCACATCTAGTGCCCACTGTGAGAGAGGTCGGTGACTCTGACATCTGATGCTCCCATGTGAGGATGGCAAGGAGTGTTTGTGTCTGCCAGAGAGCCCCGTGTCATGCCGGAGATGACTCTGACACTGCATCTGCAAGAAGCTGGTAACCAGTGACCCTTCTAACCCCACAGGTAAGAAACATTTTCAAAGATACGGTCAGAAGAGCAAATCAGCACCGACTAAGGGATATTGTGTGTTTGTAAGGCCTGCCCATACAGCTCTCCTTGCCAGTGTGTTGTAACACCATAGCTTGGCTTACTTCAGAGAAATGTATTGTACCATACCCTCAGTGGGGGACAGAAGTTGTATTCTGTGTAAATGCATTTCCAAAGAGGTTTCAAACTGTAATTGCAAGATTGCAAGTGAACAAACCACTCTGAGGGGAGGGGGCAAAGATGTTACATTCAGGAAGTTTCAGACTCCTTGTCAAAAGACTTTTAATAAATAACATCACTGGTGTCTTTTAATCCTGTAAAAACATCCAGGAACCTCAGATCTCCTACCTTTTTGACAACCGAAAGAAAATAAAAAATTTAGTTGAAAAAACCCCTTAATAGCTGCTACTCACTCACCTCAGCCTCTGGATATTTGACTCAATTTCCACTCACTTGGACTGAAAGTCATCTGTTAGTCTTTATGCAGAGGTTGTGGATCTGGCTTTTGGTGGAGACAGATCTGACAGGTGCCAGGGCCAGAAGACTGCTCTTGGTGGGCAGTATTCCCACCACTGATGCCTAGACTGGCTGTACACTTTCCTCCTCTCCCATGTCCTTCAACAGACCTATCTGTGACCACAAAAGTGGTAGCTTTGCTACAATAGTGTAGTACTTAGCTTTCAGGCAAGTAAATATCTCTCTTCCTTTATTAGTGGAAAAAACCTTGAAATTATCCAAACCCAGCCTTAATTAAGTCGAATTAATGAAGTCAAATTGGAGCAGGGTTTCAATACAAATGGAGAAATTCTGTGTTGACAGTCATTGTTGTGCTCATGGTACAATAATTCTAAGTTTGTCCTCCAGGCTGGCCTAACTTACATGGAGAACATGGAAGTCAACAAGCAAGTAATTGTAATGCACGAGGCATGACAGCTTCAAAGACAAAATTACCCTTCCTCAAAGGTTTCAGAGACCAAAAAACCAAAGTTTTCCCGATAAATTTATCTTCTAAGCATTGTTACTGAGCATTATTTTCTGAGCTTCCTGAAGATTTTTAAAGCTTTTATGTTTTAAAAATCTCTCTTTTATGAGAGTTAAAATTTTCACTCTCATATATCCACTGCTTTATACCCTTCAGGTATTTCATAGACTGCATGGGAGTCATTAACTTGTCTTGTGGATGGACTCACCTTAGTGAACTGATCATTCCTTATTGTTTCCTGAGGCTCTAATTTTACTAATCATGGGGATTAATAGACTGCTTGCAAGATGAAGAACCATCAGAGGTGCAATTTGCCAAATGTGGGATTTAAAGAGAGGAACGGTATGTAGCCTGAGCAAAATTGCAATGGTCCTTGGCACCGTAGACTTTGTCACTGTTCAGAACCTTGAAAACTACACAAAAATTAGAGCTTTACAGGCCTAAGTGTTGTCTTTTCTGTCATTTTTCTTGTAAAACAGTTACCAATTGATCAAGGATATTCTAGACCATATGACCTCATGCTTCATATATCAAGTAGAGGGAAGAAGGAAGAAGAGAGGAATATTTGGAGTGATGGGGCCCTGAGCTCCTGGAGGTGACTCTACACCAGCCCATGGAAACAGTGAATCAATTCCTTGGTTTGTTTTCTTGTTTGTGCAACTTTTGCTTTCCCTATTAAAAACCCTTCCTCTCAACCCATGTGTTCTCTACCATTTATCCTTCTGATTCCATCCCCAGTCCTGCTGGTGGGAGAGTGAGTGCACCTGTGTGGGGCTTGGCTGTTAACTGGGGTGAAACCATGACAGTCATAAACTTCAAATGCTGTTTTACAGATCCTAATTTTAGTGTTCTCACATACCACAGGCAAAACCAGCAATCTGCATTGTCCAGTACACATCACCTTTGATCTAGCACAGTCTTTTAAATGATTTTTTTCTATTCAAACTCATTTTTAGAAGCCGTTGTGTTTAACTTACTATTTTGCATCCTTCCAAAGCACCTAGAGGTTCTGGCTAAGGTTCAAGAATATAAAAATGAAGTTTTCAATTACTTTGTAATATATTGGTGAAAGATAGGAAGTTCTTTTTTTTAATTTTTTTCTAAATGCATAGCTAGAGATAAATAAATGGCAGCTAGAAACAGAATGGAAACAGTTTATTTAGTTAGGAAAAAACAGAAAGTAATAGAGAGCTATGGAAAGATGGAGGCATGTAAAAGAGAATATAGCAAGCAGAAGCTGACACAAGAGAACTTGCAAGGGAGCTGGGAGGGAATGGAAATACAGATCTCAAGAGCATGGGTAGGAAGTTCTTCAGCTGGGAAAAGTGAAGCCAGATTTGGAAGACAGTGCTAGTGTCCAGTGTTTATGAAGACATGCAGCTGCTTCTGCTTTGGATGAAACTTTTATGCAGCTGCTGGCTCTGCTTAGGAATGTCCTCTGCCTCTGGGGCCATATGATACACATCAGTGCTGGGAAGAGATAGAGCACTAGCAAGACTCTAATTCCATTCTAAGCTGTGCTGTCACACAGGAGGAAGAGAAACATTTTGCGTTTGAATAATAATTTTAAACTATGTATTTTTGTATTTGCTTAATTAATTAAAGATTCCTTGGGTTTTCTTATTTGTGACCACTCACTTTTTTAAAAATTTTTTTCCCAGTAGGTAGGACTGTAAACAGGTACAATTAAAATCACATAGAAACAATGGTTTCCTTGATTAATATTAATCCAGCAGGAACAAAAAGA
>VXBU01006350.1:216874-280536 GCA_013400315.1 Bombycilla garrulus
TAAAAGGGCTAAATGGCAAAAAACCTGTGCCCAAAGATACAGACTCAGATTTATATTTTCACAGGAAAATACATATGAAATACATATGTTGTCTCTGCATGATACTTCATTTAATAAAAATGTGTGCATGTGCTTAACTTTTGGAATGAAAATACTTCTCTTCAGGTAGGAATTTTCAGCCATTCAATGTTAAGCATGTATTTAAATGTTCCACTGCATGAGGTGCTTCTTGAAAGCACCTTTTGGGACAAATTTAATTCTAGACACCTTATTCTAGAACAGGAATGGAGCAATTTTCTCCTACAGTCAAATGGCACTGACTTTCCCACTGACTTTCCCCTGAATCCCTGGCTTGTTGAAAATTGCAGCTGATTCCACAAACTTAGATGCTTCAGTTTTTTCACTTCATATTTCAAGGACCAAATAGGTGAAAAGGCGAAGTAGAGAAAATAGAAATCTCATGGCTCTGTTTTAGCCCATTTCTCTGTGCCTGTGAATTCAAGTTAATTTTATTATGGAAAGAAACGGAATTTGCATGGTAAACATTTGCAAGGTCTGAGCATGTTTCACTATTTCAGTTTTTCACTGGCTTCCTATCAGTAAGCAAAAACAATTGTCAAGTCATCTGATGTACCTTCTCAACAAAAATCACATTACATTTACATCAGTACGAGGAGACGTTTGTGGAAAGGTGTGCAGAACATTTTGTTACCTTTCACACTGGTGCTGGTATCACCAGCAAGTGTGCTGTAGTTAGAAGCAATAACAGTAAGTATCAGAAAAAGAAGCCAGGGTGAGTCTCAGGTTGAGTTTGCTGTGCTGATGGATAAAAACTTCTTTGCCAGCAAACGTGGTGTGGCTGTTGCTAAGAATAAAATGCGAATCTATGAAAGTACCTCTGACTCCACACAGCAATATTGCAACACTGACGCCGTCCACAGAGCATGTGAGAGAAGACTTGTTTCCTGTGAATGCTCATGCAAGAAAAGTTCTTGGAAAAAGAGGCCGGATCATGAAAAAGCCAATTACTTTTTAAATTCAAATTAATACTTTGCAGACCTTTTTACTTCCAGAGTTTTCTTGCCTCCGAGTAACACCGTTCTAATGACAAGGTTTCACATTTTTATGCTCTTGCAATTGATCTCTCCAGTACACATGCTATGACAGAAAAGTTCCCTGTGGATTATTTTTTATCTCTTGTATCTATTTCTGGAACCTGAAAAAAAAAACCAACCAGCTATTACATACCTCTTTTAGAAATGGAAGCTTTTAATTTCGTCACCACCTTGTAATGATCAGCCCTTTAGAGAAAGAGGTTTTAGAAGAGGGCCATAATAAAATAGAGTACAAATACAATTCTAGCTTGTTCTATAGATTGGAATGGAAAGTTTCTTCTTCTATTAGAAGAAACATGTTGCCAGGTTTTACTGATCATCTCTTTTAACACATATTCACTTCTTTTCACATTCCCCAGCACTGAAACTGCTATGCAGACAATGCAGGAGAAGTTTCAGATTTGAGGTTATCCATTATTCTGATTGCCAGTACATGGGGAGACTCAGTGGAGACTGAAAACCGTTTTGTAGCACCAAAGCTAGAGATTAATATAAACCAAAACAAAAATAAAAATACATGCAAGTTTTGTCTGGGGTAGAGTTAATTTTTTTTATAGTAACTGGTATGAGCTTATGTTTGGGATTTGTTCTGAAAACAATGTTGATAATGTAGAGATGTTTCTATTACTGCTGGGCAGGGCTTACATAGTGCCAAGGCCTTTTCAGACAGTGGCCCACCAGAGAAGAGGCTGGGGGGTACAAGGAGTTGGGAGGGGACACAGCTGGAACAACCAAATCCAATTGACCACAGGGACACTTCATTCCATATGGCACTCAGCATTTAAAGCTAGGGGAAGAAAAAGGAAGGGGGATGTGCAGAGTTATGGTTTGTCTTCCTAAGTCACAGCTACATATGTTGGAGCCGTGCTTTCCTGGGGATGACCGAACACCTGCCTGCCCATGTGAAGCCGTGAATGAATTCTTTGTTTTGTTTTGCTTCTGTGTGTGTGGCTTTTGCTTCACCTGTTAAACTGTCCTTATCTCAGCACACAAATATTTTTCACTTTTACTATTCCAGTTCTCTCTCTCTGATCCCACTGCTGAGGGTGTGAGTGAGCAGCTGTGTGGTGCTTAGCTGCCAGCTGGGGTCAAACCACAACAAAAACAGTAACTGAACGTGAAAAGAAAGAAACAAACTCTAAAGAAAGTGAAGAGAACTGTGAGAGCATGGCCATAACTAACTTGATCTCCACTGACATGAGCAGCTTTGGGGTTTTTTACATTTACTTTAATGAGATTGGACTGGATGGCAGAGGGTAAAGAGGTAGAATTCTGAAATAAGTTGATACATAGTTGCATAATAGGTGGTTGTATGTACTTGTCATATCCAGTTAGGCTGACTCTGTGTCTAGCTGTGTCTAGAAGACAGAAAGGGACCAGTTACCAGACTTCCAGGAGTAGAAGCAAAACTTGAATGGCAAAGTATTTGCAGAAGTTTGTTGAAAGTTTGCCTGGATAGGACAGGAGGGTTTTGGCAGGTTCCACTTTACCTGCATGCCAAACAAGTATAGAAAGCTATTAGTCAAAGTGGACTTATCCTGGCTGTGTACTGAATATTGTAATGAGTAGCATTTGATGGTGAATATGTCCTTAAGAGGTTTGCCTAGGTTAAGTTAAAGTGACTCCATTATCAGGCATTTCTAATATCCAGGAAAGTTATTCCTTGATAAGAAAGTATTGATTGCTGTGTCTTTTATTACCTGGAGTCTTCCCTGAAATACAAAGTAATAGTGAGCAGAAAATGTAAACATAGTACTGTCTCTGTTTAAAGAAGGTGCATCTTTGGCCTGTTTAGCTCTCATGAATAGGAAGGCAGGTCTTTAAGAAATACCTTGTAAATTAGTCTTTGAAACTTTTCCAAAATATTTTGTTTTATCTAGCAGTAACTCTATTTCTTTGGTTTACCTGGGTATCAAGGGTTGCTATAATCTACCAGTTATAATTCACTGATTGCAACATAGAGTTTTGAGATAAATTTTATGTTATTTGTCATTAGTCACTTCCCATGTGCTATTAAATAATTTTGTATTGGTAGTGAGGATATACAGAAAAACAACTTCAATTTTTCAGAAGGATTTTTATTATGAAAGTTTTTTTAATGGAAGATATCAGATTAGAGAATTTTATTGACAGAATTCAGTCAGCTAGTATTAGCCTAATTAATGTCTGCTGGTGCATGTCTGAGTATGTACGTGTACTTCAACTAACATTTGCACACCCAGGGAAGTTCCCATGAAGTCTAGACAGGCTCACACCCCTCCAAAAGAGAGAAGTCTGGCAAAAAAGCCCTCAGAGCTGTGTTTCCAGCACTCTCAGGTTCCAGTGTTAACCTTCATGGGCAGCTTATATGAACTTCATCATCTTCACAGGGGAGCTGAGATGACCATTTGTCCCTATCTCTCACAGGTGTAGTAACTCACAGGTGCTGTTTCAGCACTCTTCCTTCTGCCCATGAGAGGCACTGGACCTGTCAGAAGTGTAATATGTCTTGACACTTGCTCCTTAACATAGCTCAGCCTGATAGGAGCCTGGCATGGGGCTTGCTGCGGTAAACAGACCACATTTCCTTCAAACACTTTCATTTCTGTAATCCTGGGTGTGTGATGTGCTGCCCTGAAGTTAAGTTACTGCTGCTGCCTTGCTTCCAGTTGAGCTGCTGTGGCAGAGAGAGGTTTCGGGGAGGTTTAGGAAATAGGCTAACGGGTTACTGAAAGAAGCACTTTTTAAAGGATGTGCAATTAGGCCTTCAGATGCTGCTTCAAAGCTGGGGAACTTTCTCAATAATGGGGAGATGGGAATATCATGCAAAAAAATTTGGATGACCTGGATAGCAAGTGAGATGGAAATTTGTGTTATGGCAGACAGGGTCATGCACTGAAGGATTACGAGGCTCTGGTGTGTCAGCAGTGGTAAATAAGGAAAGAAGAGAAAATAGGTGCATTAGTCAGCTGCAGGATATCTATAAAACAGCCCTGGAAAGAGTCTATGGGCAATCCTACAATGAAAACTGGACAGTTTCTCCAGTCGAGGTAAGAAAGTATGACTGCAGGACTCTGAAGAAGTCATAATATTCTGCATAGTTTTAATCAGCCACGGTAATGTGTGTAAAGAGGAAATAATTTATCAGGCAAGTGGAATACCCATGTTACAGTCAAAGTCTAAAATAATTTAGATTCACTAAGTGAATTCTTCCCATCAGTAGGTCAAAGTGGGTAAAAAGTAGGGAAGAAAGAACAATTTCAGGTAAATGACAGTGCTGGCACAAGGCCAAGTAAGTATAAACATGCAAGAATTCCTTGTGTTGTGGCAGAGAAGCAGCTCAACTGACCGCAGGAGTACTGAATACCAAATGAACTGAAACCAAACTTGAACATTTCTCCAGAACATATCAACAAGGGTCTGTGGGAGTCCTTCTCATATGCTGCTCAAAAACAGTTTTTATGAGCTCAAGAATCAATCAAATTAATACATGGGAGAAAAATAATCGTACCTTGGTCTATTAAACAGCTTTCAGCTGAGGAGATGCCCAAGCTGGGAACAAGTTAGAAAGTCCTTGAGCTAAGAAGCTGTGAAAGTTTCAGGGGGTTGTTGCCACATGCTTATCCCATTGTTATTTTCTTCCATGGACATTCATCATTGATCGAAGTTTTCAGTGTCCTTTCAGTAGTTTCTCATAAAGCAAAAACTAATCAAAGAAAGAAACAATGGACCTAACACCACCCCTCTGTCAATCTTCCACCAAAAAAAGTCCATAACCCTCTAGGCTATTTTCTTTCTCCTAAATATAAACGCATGGGATTTTTAGCATGATCTTTTCTTCCTGTAGCCTGGAAAAAACAGAAATATCCATCAGCATGGTAGACAGTGACTTCGGTGTGAAAGGACAGGCTGTTTTAAAACATGTGATAACAAGAGCAGAAAGCAGTAGCCTTTGTCATTTGAGAAAGCATAGTTCAGAGGGTGTCTGAGATGCAGTGGAATAAGACAAGATGAAACAGCTTATCATAAAATTGCCAGTTTTCAAGGACTGAAAATTGTGAGCAGTAGCAGAAATTGTTTTAGTGCCTTTGCTGCAGAAGTGACCCTTGCAACACCACAACTGAGTGTGTGTGTGGATGAGATTTGTGCACATGAAAGGGTAGCTGGGAGTCAGTTCAGTAACATGAGCAGGTGATCAGCCTCAGTAACAAATCTTCCTTGTCTCCTCCCCTAGGGGATACCTATCCATTTCTGTATAACCTGTAGTTCTTGTTCAAGAATAGAGTACAGAATTGAATCTTTCAGGAGTTTTTGGGGTGGGTTTGTTTGTTTGGTTTTTTTCCTTCTCTATTTTCGTTTCTTTTCCCTCTGGTAAGGCAGGGCTAATTATTTCTGTACTACAACGAAGTGGGACACTCATATTTCTGTCTCCCAAGTACTCTGCTCCAGCAGTGATTAGCTAATACTATCTGCACCCCAAAAAGATCAAGAGAAAATAAGTTTTACATTAACAATTGGAGAACAACCTGCTTCCAGAAAAATGTTCCTCTTTTCTCTCTGTAATTGTAAAAATCTTCTCTGCAATTTATATATTACTGTTCACTACCATATTTTAGATATTCTAGTTATTTATGCAATAAATATTCTTTCTTGTTGGAAAATATTTGCTTTAACATTAGACAAAAATGTAGTAAGACTATTCATTCTTGGCTCACTGCTTATTAGTCATGAATGTTTTTCACTGCTCATTGCAAGGGCACAATCCACTATCTGATTTAAGGAGAGGAAAATTCTGGTTGCCTCTGGTCTTCACTGCCTTAGCCTCTGCCCATTCCCATGAGGCTTTAACTTTTTCATTCCTCTCAGAGAGTCCTGACCTTCATGTCTTTGTTAACTTTTATACCTAAACTCTGATCATGTCTTGTCTACAGCTGTAGTAATTTCTGGTGTGAAGAGTTACAGAGTCCAAGTGAAGTAGCACCACTTCCTTAATGCAGCAGCATCTGTTTTTCTCATTGTTTTTGTCCCTTCTGTGCTTTACAATCCTTAAAGCTCTGCACATTGACTTTCACTATTGATAAAGAAAATGTCTTTACTGCCTGTTGTCAAGCCCGAGTCCATTTTAAAAACTTGAGGCAGTAGATGAGAAGTTTTGCCCACAGTTGAACTGAGAGAACAGGGAGCACGCTGGCAACATTCTGACTTCATGCCAGGATCCCTGTCCTTCCTAAAAGGAAACCTGGAAGCCATGGACCTAGATCTGAGGCTAGGAGTGAAGGGGACCTCAGGGAGTACACAACTCTTCCCAGCCTGTGAGGTGTTCAAGCAGCACGAATGGCTTCAGCCCTGGCGTTGGGTCCCTTCTTCCCTTATGCTAATGGAATAAACCTGCCTGCACTCCAACTGCCTCCACAATGTCCCTATTCAGAGGGCTGTGCAAGAGGGCAAGAATCCAATGGATTGCATAAGGCTTGCAGCAGAATTCCTGGTCTTTACTGTGGATGTCATCGCTTGTTCTGCATGCTGTTATCACAGGAATCATAAAATATGTTTGAAAGCATACATTAACAATATTGCTACACGGCTTTGATTTTGGTAATTAACTCCTTTTAACTTTATTTGTTTATATGTATTTACCTTTCTTTGGAGATTTTATTCACCTGTAAACTTTCTGTGACAAAAGTTCTTCAGGTAGAGTTTTTTTTTATCAATCTACTATGGTTATTGACTATTCTGATAAAGACTTAGTATTCTGAGTGTGTAAACCTATTATTATTCTGAAAAATTCAAGAAAACCTATTTTTTCTTAATTATAATGCAGTTATATTTATTTATGAACAATTGCTTAAATTTTAAGTTTCTAAACTTTTATATTTATTCTCTTAATAAATATTTTTAATAAACATGTCCAGATTTCAGTAAACATAGGAGCTTCCATTTAAAGATATTCTCTGCTCCAGGGTTCTTTACTAAAAAATAATTTTATTTTTTTAATATGACATCTTTCATTACAATTACTTTTGACAAAAAATATTGCAGGCAGGTCCCATGCCGTCTCACCCATGTTTGTGTTTGCAAATCACAAAGTGGAAGGGCTTATGGATTTCTTTTCTTCTTTTCATCTTTGTTTTTCAACATTTACAGTGATTTCCAGTCACAGAGTATCATGTATTCTCTCTGGAGTGCAATACAGGACGGTGTCTTTTTTATATCACTTGCAATATCATCCATTATTAGACTCATATTTAATTAAGAGTTATTTTACTTTTGCAGGAATTATGTATATTAAGTAATTGTGTATAATGTTCATAAATAGCAAAATATTATGAAAAGTCATATTTTTTTCTTCTCTAAATTTATTTCACCTTTGAAAAACCGATCTCAGACTCCAATGTTTCTTTTTCCCTTGTTTGCTTTATATCTATTACTGTCTTCATCCTCGTTTTATTTTTTATAGCAACATTGGCTCAAGAACAAATACTGAAATTGAATATAAATATAAAAAACACAGCTAATAGATTTAAACATAAATTACCTCATTCTATCCCTGGCCTGTGATCCATTTTTCTCTAGCCTGCTGTGTTTCTCTGAATATATTCATTTTTGGAACAGTTAATTACCATACCAGATCCTCATTTAAAATGTAAGAGCTTTCAAACAAAATAACTTCCATATTCAGACATTAGCAGCAAAGCGTATCTGGATGGTAGACCCAAATGAGAGAGTGCAGCAGCACAAGTCCAGACCACCGTTTTTAGAGAAAAACTAATTGATTCTTCTCTCCTGTCTCCAATCCGAGCATGGCAGCTGTATTTTCCCTTGCCCTGCGGATGTGTGACATGGTGCAAAGGTTGACACAATGCTGGGAAAGCAGAAGAAAAGTGAATGGGACTGTAAAACTCCCTCTCTTGGCTCAGTGGGGAGTCTTCAGAGTTTACTTCAGCAGGGAGGAACTCATTTTGAGTTTTCCTTAAACAAAGCAGCACAGTAAGAGGAGCAAAACTGCCTCCTCTCTCTTTGTGTGCATCTGTTTTTACTTTAATCACTCTTAGCATGAATATTGTACTGTTTCTCATCCCTTGAATATAAACAAATCTGGTACTCTTCTTTCTTCCTAGCAAATTTCAAGCAGTTCTCCAATATTTTTCTATTAATGCCTGCATGTGTCAATCCATTATTCAACTGGTTCCATAAACCACACGTGCACACAGGCACACATATACTTTCAGCAGATAATCACAAAAGAAATTAAAAGCTACAGGAAACTCAGTTACCCTGTTCAAATATCTGTAGGCACTTTCATAATTCACACTTACACCCTTTTATGCCAATGACATTTTATTTCATCATCACATCTCTAGTATCTATGGCCCTAAGTTGCCCTTCTACTAATCTGCAGTACCCATTATCACAGATGAAAGATCTTTAGTGTCTTGAGAAACATATGTAACAGTCTGTCTGAAAGGATACCTATTACTTCAGTAGGACATTTTATTAGTGTGCTTTTTTGTTAGTTTTGTTAATGTTCTAAAGCATCATGAGCAGTTCTAAAACTAATCTCTCATCTCTGAAAAAAATATGTTTAGCTTGGAAAACTATACTGAAAACAGTACGTGAACGGTCATGCGTGTACTTTTCCAATATAAATAGATACACATTACTTTTAGGATGCATAGTTCAGTTTACTGAGTCCTGTTGGATTAGCCAAGTGAAATAACCATGTTGTCACTACAGAAGGTGTTGATTTGTTGACCCATTCAGGCAGGATCCTAGTCCTAAAAGCATGGCGAGAAATGGGTAAGGCCCCTCAAAGCTTTAAGCTGCAGTCCTCAGTAAGCAAGAAGGCCACTACATGTCTGCCACAGATCATTATTTGCATTCAAACATGACTTCATTAGCTACCTGCAGCGTAACTGCTAAGATCACCACAAGTTGGAAGTCACCCAAAGAGCAATGATGCTTCCAGGAAAGAACTAAATTATAATCACCAGTTAAAGTGACAGTGGTCTACAGTGATTATTTTGCTGTTCCAAAAATAACTCCAAAAAGCAAGCAAGCAAGAAACCACAAAAAACACCAAAAAACCCCAACCCCCCTCAAAAAAACCCCTAAATCCCACCACATTTGTGAGAAATCAAATGCATGCACCAGGCATCTCTCAGGAGTCTTCATGCCCACAGTTACCCACATGCTCAAGTGCTTGGGTGCCTCAGTGCTAACAGTGACAAACATTGCTACTGAAGCATCATTGAAAGACTTAGGGTAAAGCAAGAACTTTGACAATTTTTGCCATCAATGAAATGTGTTCTCTCACCAAAGTATTTCTCAGATTGTTTCTCTTTGAATAACATCGCTTGTGGACTTTGTGCAGGCACAAATGACATGAAGATACAGGGCTAAGAGAAGGGCTTGATTGCCTGTACTGTTTAATTGTTATCACCCTCCCCTGCAGTTTGGATCTGCATCAAGCAGTACTCCACAGGCAGTGCTGAACAGGAAATAAATCAAGGGATGTTTCAATGGACAGTGTGATGCAGGGGAGACCAGGGCAACATTGCCCTGGCACCAACCCTATGGGCCAGCAAACAGTCACCCAGTCTCTTTGTTTGGTAGTATATTTGCAGACAAAGCACATTCTGAGGGTGTAGATTTCTGTGTGAGCTGACCACGAGGTCATTTGAAGAGATTACCTTTTGTCCATCAAAGCAGCTGGGACACAGTGAAGCTGGAAGCCTTGGCATGGATCTGACTCTACTGCTGCCCTTGGCACCCTGCTCCCCACCTGCCCAGGCTCCCTGTCACTCTCAGCTCCTCTTCTTCTCTCTGCAACTGGGCAGGAGACTAATTTGGCTGAAACTGGAGAGGCACAGATGGTACAAGGGTACTGTCTCCAAACATACCAGATGCTCGAAACCTTGGAGTTTTTGTCAGCATCCCCAAAATGGTTCAGTTAATAGTCTGTGCAATGGAAAGGGAAAGAGAGGTGAGAGACACTGATTTCTCAAGTCCTTAGTATTAAGTCAGTGAAATTTTTTCCCCTCAGTATTTCAAAAATAATACTCAGTAGACTCCCAAGGACCCTGCAGTTTTTCTCTGAGCTACAGCAGCACATTATAAGGAGCTTACTGAAAGGTAACCTTAGAATAAAAAAGAACTGGCATTTTCTTGGTATCAAAATGGGTGGAATGATCCATCAGGAAAGAAAATATGTGTGCAAAAAGTGAGGTCTTTCTAAGACATCTGGTGTTGTAAACAATAAGATAGGGTAATCAGAAAGCAAAGACAAAGCTTTTCCCAGCTTTGAAAGCCCATTTATTTTACCAGCTATGGTTACTGCTCCCTCCGCTGTTTCTTGTATCCTTTGTTTCTGAGGAACAACAGTTTATATAACATTCAGAGTTCTGTCTGAGAGAAGAAAAATTTAATTTAGTCTAAAATTAATACTGACTTAAGAAGAAAAAAAAAGTATACATTTTGATTTTGACTCAAGTAACAGATTTTTAAAAATTCTTACCGTTACCTCTCACATATTAAAAATATAATAAAATATCAGATTAAGGAGTGTAGTTGTCTTAGGGCACACAAGACTTATTTTTTCTCATACTGTCCATGACTTTGCTCTTGTCTACATTCCTGAGGTATATCATGGGTCATAGATCCAAAAGTTTTTTCTACTGTTATTATAAGTAGATTACAAAAACCTCGTATAGAAAGTAAAGAATGTGTGATATGCATAGTTTACATCTACTACATACGCATCTAATCAGCTAAGCATCTATTTGTATATTTCCTGGTATATACAATTAAAATGTAACTTTATTGTAACAGAAACAAACAAACAAAAAATAAAACTCATTCTCCGCACTGGTTATGAGCATACTTTCTTTCTGTAAAAATATAAGAAATAGGAAAAGGTAATATTTTAATATGTTGTTTTTTTCATACTTGATAGCAGAAATATTGCTTTCCTTTCCTCTACTAAGGATAGACCAGTCACTCATTTCATTAGTATGCAAAATCCCAAGAAATTCAGTTGTTTTTTGTAATAATTGTTTTGCCAGTCCTTTAAAATACAAACTACTTCATGTGTCTATCATGCATGCATCCATCCATCTTTTTGTTATGTTTTATTTTTTAGTTCTATATTTTGTGTAGCTTCCAAAAACATGGAAGACGCAAAAGAACAATTTTGTTTATAAATTGTCTCCAGGAAAGCTTTCTACTAGAATTTCATATAAAGTGCCAGTAAGAATCTATAAAACTCAGTCAGAAGTTCATAGGCATTAGAATCCTTGTTATAGATGGGCCTTGGGGTCAGATTCAGCTAATACTAAGGGATCCTCCTCCTGGGAATGAGTTTCTTCAATTATTTGGCCTTCTTTCCCAGCTAACAGATAGTTTTATGAGCAAATGTTATTGCAATATCAGTCTCTGAAATTACACCCTGACAGTGTTAAAATGATATCATGATCTCAGGCCCAGTAAAGCCCCGTGCTAACCTGCTACACTCACTGATTAGCCTGGGGCTGCTGTAGGTTATAAATAAAGCTGGCAGTTGGACTAAAAGGCAACTGGTAGAGCCTGAGCAGACTGAGAAATTTTGGCCTTGATTGTCTGTTTTCTTGCCAGCCTTCAATGAGCATGATGCTGCCGCTCTGTCCCAGAAACTTTGCTTTAGCCTGGTGTGAGAACAGTCAAGGAACTTTTCAGCCTCCTTTGAGGAGAACTGGAGGAGTGGACAAAGTGTATGGAAAAACAATGCTCAGACACTTTCAGAGAATTACAGGGAATGCTGTTAAAAATGAATCTTTACTGGAATCAATATATTTTGTTTTGTAGATGCTCCGACACAGCAGTATAAATACTCATATTTTCCTTTGGATAGATACCATCAGGAAAGCAATATTCAAATGAAAAAAAAAAGTGAAAGTAAGTATTAAGTATTTTTGAAACAAGTCTCCTTGTCTTTGGTGATCTGCCTGTGTGTTGCAGCTCTCAACATGGAAAATTGAAAATTAACAAAACCATTCTATATGCACAAATAAATTCCATGGGTATTTACTTAGTTAGGTTTAAAACCCCCAAATTTAATATGTACTCTTAATTCTAATGGGGATGTATGGTAGAAAATTACTCAAAGAGGCATAAACCCCCAATTGGATGGCCTTTACACTCACCAGATCTAAATAAACAAAGACCAAATCACAAAACAAAACAAGCCAGAAGAAAACACAGGACAGTAATCACAAAATATCTTGTAGACGTTTTTATTTATTACACAGAAGTTGGAAGCACAGGACATTCCACTAGAATTTAAGAGATTTCTAATATGATTTCCCAAATCCATGAAGCATGGCTAAAATTCTACACACCAGAGGTTTTTCCTGTCTTGTGGTTTATACAACTAGGTATTCTAACAGTCTGTGATAGATACACACCAACCACAGGGATGAGTCATACAGAGGAAATTAATTCATCATTAATGAATATGAATTCACTTGAGAAACATCTTAGCAATTGAGTCAGGTTAAAATGCGTCAGTGTTGCCAACAAGGAAATATATGAGAAATAGGCATGGGAATATTGCCCATATTTTGCTGGCTCTAGAAATTTTTACCAAAGACCTACATACACATCTGTGTTAAACATTTCAGACGCAGCCAGCTGGAAATGATAATAACACTTCAAACCTTTCCTCATGATTGAAAGGTAAAATACAAACAGAATTAGTGTCTATAAATCCCCAAGCTTTTTAACAGTACTTTCTATCTTTGATTTTAAATGAATTTTGTGCAGTTGATATAGAATGAAGGGGCTAAGATAGCTAGAGTGTAAAAGCATTCGTTAGTCTGCCATGAAGATGGAGTTCAGCATTAGTCTCTAGCAATAAGCTGCCTCATCCTTTGGGGGTTTTGATGTGAGGTATACACTTCTGATTGTCCTGTAACATTTTAAAGATTTGGGCTCCCTGAAGCATTACAGTATACAAATCTTTCCAGGTTAACAGATATTTTATGGAAAGTAAAATCCTTCATACTTCTGTGCACAAGAAGAGATTGTCATTTTGGCAGAAAACATTGGAATATTTGTTGTAAGGAAAAGGAAAAAAAAAAGAAAAATAAATTATTTGGCTATGCTGATTTGAACAATTTTAAGATAAACAAAACATTACACGGTTCCCAAATAAAAACATGACTTTAGATTGGTCTGTTAATTGCTGCTCAATTTTGGTCAATGTGAATGAAGATGAGAGATCACGGTGGATAATAGAAAGTGAAGTTGGAGAGGATGTTATGATCACCAGTTAGGAAAGAGCCAATTGGGTCCACAATGCTGGTGAATGTAACAACACTTTTTTTCTTTAACCTAATTTTCAGTTTAGGTTTGTTCATGGCTAATTTAGACCCTTTTGGTCTTGGGTCAACTTTCTATCTTAGTTTAAAATATTTGTTTCTAAGTCAGCTATTTTTCTTATATGCAACAAAATAAAAATTTCCACTCAGCTGAATAAGGCTTCCCCTTATATGACAGTAACTAAACCTTGCTACATTTTCCATTTCCCATAACAAAATTTTCCCCTCCTCTGTTGGTATCCCAGGTCTACATCTGCTCCACTTGAACACAGATGGAAAAGAGCAGCAAAATCTTTTTCTTCCTCTATATCCCAGTACTTATCCCCTCCACGCAAGGTTCTTGTGGCTCACCAAGCATAGCAGAGGAGACATATTTCACCATTTAATGGTATACTTTAATTTTTGTTAATTCTTCTTAAAATTGGTGCAGGCCCTGAGCTGAACTCACTGTATCCGTGCAATTTCAAATCTGTCTCCAAGACTGAGGTTTGGAGCCACAGCTGAGTTGTAAGTGCACAGTCCTCCACAAGGCTAAGGTTGACTAACAGAACTTACAGCCTTACATCTCCTGGCTAGCACACAAAAGAAATAACCCATTTGGCAGTTTCATTGTCTAATAGTTAACATTTTTTACCCAATTTTGTCGAGTCAACACTCAGACTGGAGTGACAACCAATTGTCAACAAATTACTTTAAACACTTTAAAAAAAATTACTTTCTTATGGCTTCCTGGTGCATGGGTTCATAATAGAGTGAATTTTATGTGTGCAAGTATAGCATAAATTGGGTGGTTAACCAGAGAGTGCTGGGCTTCCTGTTCCTGTGTTTAGATTTCCTCTGGTGCCCAAGCAGGCCAGCAGTCTCTGAATTATCCTGAGGTAATTTCTGTGATCATTGTGTTGTCATGTCCAGCACTGTAAGGTCAAGGAGGACTTGGGATAACTTAAAGAGAAAAAAGAGATCAGTACATTCCAATTGTCTGCTTCCCAGTAGTGTTTTACCTACCAAAGAGCATTGTGCTCTAAATCCTAAAAACCCTTAAACTGCCTTGTTTTGAAATATGAATGTTTCTAGGTACGTGAAAGCCAGACTTTGCAGCATTAATTTGGGCGCGCTGTGCTGCGGCTCATGATCTGATCAAGTCTGCATCTTGGTCATCCTCTGCACAGGAAAATGCAAAAAACACTGCTGTGCTGCTGCCTGCAGGCAGTGGCTTTTCAGGTACTTGACTATCTCAGATTCACAGAAAGTAATTGGATTTGTCTAGGTGGTGAAGTTCAGTTTCCATAGAGAAGTGTATAGAGAAAGAATTTTGTTTTCCTTCTTTTCTTTTCTTTTTTTTTTTTTAATTTAGAGAAGGTGCACTTAGACTTTTATGTAAACTTGGAGTGAAAGAACACACTGGCTCACCTGTTTAGTACTATAGCAAGGAGAAACCTAGAGTCAGCCTGAAGAAGGCCAGGAACCCTCTGATGCCCCACACAGAGAGGACAATTAAGATGATCCTGGCAGGAGACATAGCAAGAGAGAGGTTGCACTACAGCAATTCCTCACCTCTTCTTTGCCCAGAGACTGCTACATTGAAGTCCAAAATATATCTGAGCTTTTGTGTCCAGTAGAGAGCACTTCACAGTAAAAGCTGTTCACAATTGGGGTCCGATGTGGAGGGAATAGGAATTAAAGATGACGCTTATTTCAGAATACTCCAAAATAATGTTTTATATTGATTTGTAACCAAACCAATGTCATAGAACTGCAAGGATTGTGGAAAAAGAAATTTTATTATTTCCTATTTCGTTTTATTGTTGTCTCATGAGAATTTCTATGGACAAATCCTGCATGGAAGATTAGTCTAGAATGTCAGTCCAGACTTTATTGGATTAATAATGTGTATAACACATTGATAATTCTCCTCTAACTGCCAATACCCAAACACATGCAGAAAAAACAGCCAAACTACCTTCTTCATAAAAAGACATGAAATTACAGGAAATCGTAATTGAAAAAAAGTTTAAAAAATTAAAAAAAAATAAAGGCTATAAGGAAGAAAATGTACCTAATCTTTTTTGAAGAAATATTCCTAATTTTTTCTCCTTCAGTAATACTTCAATAGCAATATCTTTATTTGCTCTTTCCATGATGAGAAGACTGCCTCGAATACCTTCAACTATGCTGCCTGTGAAAAAATATCTACTGAGATTTTTGTGCCCACACAGAGCCCAAGCTCCTGGGGCAAGCAGATCTGGACATTGTTTCATTGCTCTGGGAGCATGCTGAGGGATAGTTTGTATCACCTCTTTTCCTGAGGGACAACATGGAAGAAATTATTTGGGGAAAGGCTGGATTGATCTACAGCCTCTTTACTGTGATTTGCAGATACAACATGCAAAGATGGATGAATGAGGGAAGAAGTGAAAACAAAAGTTCCATTTAAGATGGAAAGTGGAAGGAAGGGATGTGTAATACCGCCTTTATAATGGGCCAGCATAGCTCCATAACAAGCAGTGATGTACTGCTAAACAAACCACAAAACACTTATTTTTTTTTCCTTCTTTTTACCCAAGCATTTGAAAAAAGCCAGAAAAAAATTCAGGCTTTAACAGAGACCTCTAAAAACACCTTGCTTCTCATGAGAGTCTGTCATGGCCCTCCCACAGCCTTTGCTGTCCAAATAAACATTGCAAGGGAATGTTCTTTACATTCCCTGTTGAGCATGTATAGAAAAGATTGCTCTGGCACAGCCTGCTCGCTGTTGACAGCAATGTTTCCTGTTATTGTGAGGGAGTCACAGGCCTGCCTCTAGTCCAGATCTGGGGAGCGGTGGTGTCACAGATGTTTTTTCAGGTGTAAAATTCCTGTTGGCCACACAGGCCGTTCACACAGGATAAAATGGGTGTCTTCAGCTTGGCTCAGTGTATCTGTTTGCTCAGTACTGTGCTGAACCAGCTACTCTTTTTGCAGCAGTGATGAAACCAGGGAATGTGGAAGGGAGTTTAAAACCCTTCCTGTTGCATATAGGAAATGTTCTGAAAACCTGAGATTATGCTTTTTGTGGGTCAGCTAGGGCAGGGGGGAGAAGAGCAGGCAATTATGAGTTCAAGGACTACAGGATAGGAAAGACTTTCTTTTTGCTGGAAGAATGTGGCTGAACTTTCTCCCTGAAGATTTATCCTGTTGTGATTTCAAGGACCCTTAAAAAAAGCCAGCCTTAGAGAGCCACCCACACAAGATAGCAGCATAGCAGCTGCATAACAATGCTATCATGGTTAATGACTGCAAATACAGCATAGTATTATGAAAAGGTCACTGTGAGAGGGTATCCTGCTGTGCTAGAGCTTATGCAGGTGCTGTGGGTGTATCCATAATAGTATCATATCACTGGTGGCAAGGAATTTTTAGATACCAACCTGATGTGTATTAACCTGGAGAGAAACCTGCATTCCATAAACTTATTTAACCCCAACATGAGTGGTTTTACAGTGCAGTAGCTACTTCACTGAGTAGAAAACTCATTTCACTGTCACTTTGATGTACTGTCAAAATGTGCTTTTCTTTTTCTTTCCACTACAAAATCATTCTTACTTTGTAAACACTTTGTTTGTGTTAGACATGTAAGAATACTCCTGCTCAAAATGATTGTTTTGATGAAATGTAGACTTGCCTGATATTACTTTTCCAGCAAAATGTGGGAAGGAAAACTGTGGTCTTCTGTAAAAGTGAAAAACCATTGCTGAACTGTGTTTGCTTAAAAAGAAAGCTGCAAGGCCTGGGTCCTGCTATTGCAATGAGGGCAGTCTATGAGTTCAGATGATCCATTTCTTCATTGTTTCACTCAATTGTTTTTTCACAATAGTTCTTCAGTTTGCTGGAGACAATCCTGAAGCTGACAGAACAGCCAATACTTTGTATTAAAAAGCAGTTGTTAAATATTGCACATGGGAAAATAAATGGTTATTTGGCATGTTTCTAAAATGTCATCAACACTTCTTTGCTATTCAACATATTTGCATCACTCCTTGGTGAATTCATATGAGCAGAGGCCTAAGATCAGTAAGAAAAAATATGCAGCAGTGCTAAAGAGAATTATAATATTTTCCAAATATTTCCCATGTTTATCTCTCTTTTGAAATTTTGAAACCTTGTGAGAGATATTATAGCTGTGAAAAAAGATGTAATGATTACAGTACAGATGGAATTTTTACCTTCTTTTTATTTGTATTTTTTTCACCCCAGAGGAAAAACAGCAAAGAGGAATAAAATCCTTAGTTCTTTATTTGATTTATCAGGACAGCCACCAGTAAGTTATTCAGGTAAAATATTTCTCAGCTCACACCCATACACACATAGATGCACACAAATATATGTGTGTGTGTGTGTGTGTGTGTGTGTGTGTGTGTGTGTGTGTGTGTACACTTATTTATGAACAACTGTCACTAATAGGAGGCTTTTGTCCACTCCAGTGATAACAAGTGAAAAGACTAGATCTAATTGAGTTGGTCAGACAACTAAACGCTTTATTTTTATGCACCATCTTTCACGCAAGAATACCACAAAATTCTTCAAAGCCAGTTTATCTGCACATTTCTGAATGGTGCAACTAAAATGCTCAGCTTTACAGGAAGCATCTGTACATGTTGCAGGGCAGGGGTGAAGATGGAAACAATGGCCAAGTTTCAGAAGAATGATTGAGTGCTAGAAAACTGGGAAGTTCATGCAATGGGATGAACACTTTTTTTAGGCAGTTGGAGAGGCTCTGCCCACTGAGCAGATGACTCCTGGAAGGAATTTGAAGAGAATTAGTGGGAATGGCTATTTCAGATGGCAGAAGGAATCAAAATAGAAAGCCAGTTCCTTAGGCCTGGACTGTCTCCTTTCATGTCTGAAACATATTTCCTTTCTGTCTTGAATCTTTTGTATCCAAGAGCTCTTTATCCTGCTCTGGTAATAACAACCCAGAAGGAAGGCTCCAGGGGAAAGAAATTTTGGGGTAAGCTCTGCTTATGAACCCTTCATCACTCAGGCTGATGTGGAGAGGACTGGCCAACCTTCTGGCTGTTGTGGAGTCATAACGTTTGGATATTTCCTCAGCACACCCCAACTTAGCCCCCAAACTCCCTGCTTGCTCTCTGGCAGCAGAATTCAACCTGGTACAGGATCCTTCAGCTTGTAAATGGGCCTTGGCTGAGTACTGGCTATTAGTAACAAAAGGAAATGTGACAAATCTATGATGGATTTTACAAGTAGATCGGAGTGAATCTTGAACACTGATGAATTGACATTATTTCTATTTTGGCACAAGAAGACATATGTTCACAACACAAACATCAGAAAAAATTGGCTTGATTTAACAAAATCATTATGTGGAACTGAATAAATTTAAATTATAGAAGTTTGTACTTCAGTTATTTTCCTTATAAGGTCTCTTGCTAATAATAGGCAAAACTACATACACAGTGTATGTTCAATAGATGTGATTTTAAGAAATTAGGAAAATCTCCAGTTTCAACTTGAAAATGATAGGTGCAGCAAGAGTCTGAGGTAGAGATGTTAATAATGCTCTGAAAAGTTTAATCGTTACATATAAAACCCAGTTTTGAATTTTTGAATGGAGGAAATCCCTTTGGTTTGACTCAGGCAAAATTCTTATCATGATCTTGTTCTTTCCTTATATTTTATTTCTCTCTTTTGGGCTGTGATCCCTCTTTTTTTTTTTTTTTTTTTCAACTCTTTTGAACAGTTTTTCTTCAGCTTATTTTCTAATCCACAGTAATGTATTATTGTTAGTAATTCTTTCAGGGGATAAGGAGCATAATTGTTCCTCGCAAAAAAACACCCCAACTTCAGTATACATGTAAAAAGGGGAATTTTCTGTTTTCATAAACAGGAGTTATCCTACTAATAAGATTTCAGCATCAACAAAAATCAACATCTGTAATTAAGAACTTAAACACAGGAACAGATTTCAGTTTGGATCATCAGCGGTCTTCACATTTTGTTGTGGGTTAAAAAACAAAGAAAAGCAAAGTTGAGTGAAGGTGGTATAGGGGCCTTTGGTTTGCCGTGCTTCCTCCTGTGCTGGGTTAGGTGTTCAGGAATGCAGGTGGTAGCTGAGACATTCTTTCACTTTCAGAGGTTGTGCTTAGCTACAGGCAAAAAACAAGGGACCTGGCTGTATATAGCTCTATGATCTTAGAAGAGGCAACTAATGACTTACTGGTGCTTAATAAGTCAAGGAACTTGGAGCATGATAAATTGAATTTCCAGTTATCTATTCAAAAACAGATGGTCACATTTCAAAACACTTTGTTGCCAGCATGCTAACTTGAAAGGTCACACAGTGCTCTTAGCTGAGTTTTTCTATTGTTTGAGGTTTCTGCTTGCAGGCTGAGAGCAATATCCTGCACATTCTTTTAGCCTGTGGTGATACTAGTCACTTTAATCTGACATAAGTATGGCCTGCCACCCCCAACTGGATGTTCCCTTTACTCTTTTGGGTAGGCATGAGGTTTGTGCAGCTGCTTGGTGATCTGACTCACCCTACAAATACTAGTTCTGGTACCGTTGATGATGGTGGGAATAGGCAAGCTGGGGGAATATGGAACAATGCTTTCTGTCAGCAGGCAACATTTTCATCAGTTCACAATATCTGATAGAGAGTGTTGAAGTAAAATCATCTTCAGCTGCATGGATGAATTTGAAATATTCTGTAGATTGGGTGCAACTCCTGTGCATTTATTGTATTTCTGCGAAGTATAATTAAATCTGCAGAAGAAATTTCACATCATGAAATGCTAAGTCAGTCAAACTAAGCTATGAAATCCCTAACAAAACTATACCTGAGTTTCATGGCAAAGGCTCTTTACACTAGTAAATAATCACATATTAAATGGAAGAATTTGGAGAAGCTTCAAGTTAATTGTTCTCCTTGGTTTGTCTGCCAAGGCAGTAATGAAAGTAATTAACTGTTCAGTCACATCTAAACCCAACTAGTAGGGAAGAAATTATAATAGAGGATAATAAATCTTTCTATGTCCTGTCTGATTGTAGCCTACCACATTTCTAATATCTTAAAATATTTATATTGTAACATAGAAGACAGAGATACAGAGACTCCTTTGCAGTCATCTGTTTCAACCACCATTTCTCATAGCTCATTTTTACTCCTTCACATCAGTTTTTTACCTTTCCATATTCATCTTGATAGTTCTTTTTTTTTTTCTTTTTTTTTTTTTCTTTTAATATAACCACACTATTATTCTTCATCACCTGATTTTTCCACTTCAGTCCAAAAGACCTAGAGGCCTAGGTTTGTGCCACTGGCCAGCTTTTAAAGGTTGCTTCTCAGTCTCTTCAGTTAATGAAGGGCCAGGTATGCAAAAGGGAAAAAGAGTTTCCTGGTGACACTAAACCACAGTTTCTGAGTTTGTCTTTTACCAGCCTTTCTCCACTTCCTCTCCAAGGGATATGCACACAGAGATTGTGAAGGAAAAGGTATTTAAACTGTAACCTCCAAAGAATTAACTGTCAGACTGTGATCTAAAAGAGTTAGCTCATTTCAAGCCAAGGGAATTCTTGTTGCACGATCAGTGACACCACTTTTCCTCTTTCTCGCACAGACTTGCTAGATCCTTTTTAGTAGGTACTGTTACATATACCCAAGTAGTAGTGAATACCACAAGAAGCATAGAAGTATCTGTGGCAGTACAAATTGCTTCAATTTTCTCCTGGCTTCCAGTACAGGTTTTTTTGTGTTTTGCCGTTGCTGTTGGTTTTGGTGTTGCTGTGGTTAGTTGTTTTTGTTGTGGTGGTGGTTTTTTGTTTGTTTTGGGGTTTTTGTTGTGGGGATTTTTCAGTTTTTTTTTTTTTTTTCCTTTTTTTAAAGCACCTCTTCCAGCAGCAAGCATAATACTGATTTCTCCTATTTGAGGCAGCATTGCCTATAATCAGTGGCTCTAAGAGTAATTGTTTAGCCATACTGAGCACTGTTGCAATGCTACCTGTCAACACATTCCTAGAAAGTAGAGTAGACTGGCACCTCATGCCACCACATACAGGCCTGCTCAGGCTCTGCAGTACTCTCCAGCACAGGGTTTCTGCTCCCCTGTGTGCTCTGTAACGGCACAGATGAAACTGGTCTGGTTTTTTACGCAGCTAATGGACTTTCTTCAGGTGTCTGTCCAAAGCAGATCTGTGTCTGTGCACACATGTATGTGATACAGCCTGAACCAGATGGTGTCTAAGAAGGTGCTGAAGAGAGTGAGGAAATCACCCATTTCTCCCCTTTTCCTCCTCACAGCAAACCTCAGAATCTTTGGAATGAGCTCAGTGGGATGATATTTTTTCACAAAGAAGTAAGCTGGATCTCAGAAATTAGTTATTCTCTTTATTTTCCACAAGAAGATGGGGGATGGACACAGTGAAACAATTAAGTCTACTGAAATACTTCTAACACCTTCCCAATTACTTCAGGGAATACTTCTGCTGTCTGATGATCCCCATATTTTTCCTGGGAAACCTATATCTCATAAATGTTCCTTTTTCCTTTCCTATATATTTCATTGCAATTATTTTTTAAATATCTTTAAAAAATTACTGAAAATATAAATGTATATTTTAAATTCCTTTGGAACGTAAATCCTGTAATTATTTCCCTTATAATACACCTGAATTCTTTTTCTGAACAATATTATTGAAACCATCTTGTCTGCAGGGTTAAAAGATAGAAGTAGCTTTGTTCTCTTGAAGAGCTGTCTTTTTGCATAAATTCTGTGGTAATACCTTCTTTTTCTGTGCTGTTTAAGCAAGCAAGTTACAATTTGGCAGTCTTTTTTTTTTCAGGTGTCTACTCATTAATCAGTGGTTAAGAAATACCTCTCAAGGCTGATGTCTGAAGACAGCTGTAGTCAAGTAAGGATTTTGATTAACTTCCTTTGTTTTGTTAGTTTGAACAATACATTCTCTTATCCCATTTGGGTTTTGCAATGTCTGGAGTTTAAAACTACTATTGAATGGGCTATTATTATCTTGGAAAACATCAGGAGCATGATTACCCCTTGTGAAGCTATTTATATTTGCGTATGGTACATGAAAAATAGAATTTTAATGTAGATGAGTAGAGAATTATGGTATATAATTGTGTATTTTATATGTTGCCCAGTTTTCACAATTATGGTGTCCCGAGGTGCAACAGAATGTAAAATCATTCTCTTGATTAGAAATTCTTCGCCTTTTCAAAAGAAATTTCAACTGGTAATTTCTTTTTTGTTTCAATTATGGTATTCTCTAGCTGAAGCAATTTAATGTAGCCTGACCTTAGTCAGAAACATTAGAAAACTTTGTCTTTGGAATTACAGTTATCAGCTCATACACTTTGGCAGTTATTTCCTGGAAGTCTGCTTGCTTTGCTCTGCAGTAAGTGGACAGTACAGACTCAAAGTGATTGTTGTGGAAATGCATGATCAAGCTGCATGCTTATTCCAGATTTCAGAAAGGGAATCCTTTTGTGTACTTTGATTTACAGATGTCTCTGAGTAAAGTGTTTCTGTCTTCATATTTTTTGTATCAGTATTTTCTACTTTTACCTTATGTGAAGATATTCAGTGGTAGAGATGTAATTGCTTAGAGCTAGTAGTATGCTCATCTTTGTGCAATACTCAATAGCAGACAATCACTGCCCTGGAGAGCTTAAAGTCTAAAAATACCTCAGCTACTGCTTCAGCTTTTAACATTCTTAAGATTTTCTTATTGTTTTTTCTCATCCTAATAAAACTCAGTTTTGAACTATCAACCAAAGAAAATCAGCTTGGTTCCTCTCTGAAAATAATCTGGTAAAAGGTAAATTATTCATTTTTAGACATTAAAATAGTGTGGGTTCAATCCAACATTCACTGCAAAGCAGAATCCCATTGTTAAGGACCCCTCCAGGTAACCTTAATTTTAGCTACCTGCTCTCAGTAGAGTCAGCAAAGCCCTATTTGCAAGCCCTCTGGCTGTATTACCTGTCTTCTCTCTGGCTGTAGAGAGCAGTTAAGTAACAGCAAACTGCTGGAGCTCCGATTGCAAATGAGATCATCTGGAAAAAACATCCTGATGCTTTCATTAATGTATGTGAGTATTGTGAGGCAGTGAGAGGTATGCTTCCCTAGTGAGTCTCATTTCAAAGCTGTGCTGTGGGCTGGTTTTTTTCCATCAGGACTGTCAGAAGCAAGGTGAAGATGAGTGTGATCTGCTAGTTTAATACTAAGCAAGGGAAGGATGACAAGAGATGACATCATGCACTAATGGAAAAGGACTAAAGAGGAATGATGGAAAAAAATGCTTTAGCAGAAAGTCTTTGCAGTCCATTGGATACTGTCTCTTTTTGCTGTTGGTATTTTTGTAAATGTTTCTGACTCTGTGGTTTCTCCTTTCTAAGAACAACATCAGTCAGCACTGAACTGTGGAATCTCAGATTCTTTCTAGGGATTAAACTGCAGGTTTAATTTTTGGGCTGGCATAAGGACCATCTGTTCAGTGTAGTTTGCAGGCAGACTGGAGATATGCGTGTTGTGAACATACAGAACACATTGTAAGAAGAAAAGGCAGAGAATAGATTTTAACACCTTGTTATTTTCAGTTTTATTGTTAATTCTTTTGTGCTGGAAAGACAGTGCTTCTAAAGGATGAAGCCATCAGGTCCTGTTCTACACATGGTGAGTTAAGGGGGGACAATTTCACGTTCCTCATCAGAGGGGTTGAACTGTGTGATGGCTTACAGAGTTGGTAAGAGATGGAGACATTCTCTGTTCCAAATATACTACTATACTGTGGTGGCAACAGTATCTTAATGGCTTTGAGAAAAGGAATATTTTACTCTGTATTCACATCTTTAAGTTTCCCAGCTCCTCAGCTCCTCCTTCTACTGACTTCCTCTTCAGCTCCATTCTCATCTCATTAAATCACTGTATATAAAAGATTTCACTTTGCTGTCCCATCTGGTATAAAAATTATGCCACAAACCGTTGCAGGAGCCCTGCACACTTCTGTGTGTTTCAAATTAAACCCTACACTCATATTACCCCACGTGACTAGGGCTGCTTCTGTTTCACAAGCCAAAGCCAGTTCTCAGCCTTGACATGATCCTGGATTACCAAACTAGTTCTCTTTGCAGGAAGAGAGAAAGTACAATAGGAAGGATCAAATCCAAGAGAAGATTGAAGAGATGGAAAGACAAAAGAAGGAGGTGTAGAAAGGGTCACTAGCTACACTGTCACATAGAGTTAGCCTCTCTTCCCATTCCTGCTCCATCTGATGTTAACACCAAAGATAGGATTTTGGAGATTCATAAGAGAGATTCTTCAGAAATTCTTTACTGACCTTAAGGTACACCACATATTCCTTAGCTACTGACCTTAGTGATCTCCTCTCTGCAGTCCTTCACTCTTCATTGGGACCCCTGCTTATTATGTCTGTGTCCTAGGTTACAATGTAAAATATTCCAGAAGGTTTGTATTCTATCTCCATCTTCATGAAGTGTTAAAATCAGGAGGGGCAGTGTTCTCCTTACCTCCTCCCCCGGACCATCTCCTGTTAATGGGCCATCAACACCTTGCCCTGTGAGTCATAGATAACTCCCTCCGGGAGCCATTTCTGTTTAATGGGCCATTAAGGACCCACCCCATGACTCATACAATGACATCAGCCCATTGTGAGATGCTCCGCCCAGGGGGAGGAGCCAAGAATTCCCACCTGGATATAATCTGGGCATTTGGACAGAACAGGTATCTGCCTTCTACTAGATTCTCAGAGGAGCAGCCTTCTCTCCCACTGGATATCCCAGAGGAAGGATTAGTCTCTTCAATATCACCACTGGACCATTGGAGGAAAACTCTGCCCTTCTACAGGATCTCTGCTTCAGCAGAACCATCTGTCACCCCAGGAGCACTATTGGAGCCACCATTCAAACCAGACTGCTACCAACACCCTGACTGACAGGGTGTCAGGTTGTATTCTAACTGTCAGGTTTTGTTTATTTGTTTAATACTGCATTTTGTTCTAATTTTCCTATTAGGTTGTAGTTTGTTGGTTTTTGTTTTATTTTATTTTGTTTATACATATTAAAGAACTGTTATTCTTATCCTCATATCTTTGCCTGAAAGCCCCTTTTAATAATTTGGGGGGAGGAAGTTTGCATTTTTCTATTCCAAGAGAAGCTCCTGCCTTCCTTTAGCAGGCACCTACCTGTTTTTCAAAACCAAGACAGTCTGTAAAATGGTTAGCGAATGCTAGGAACTACATGAATGAAAGTTTAGAGCTTGAAGCACAATGGAATTCACTGAGAAAGAAAAATATAGAAGTTTGTCAAAATTGTGATGTGTTTTCAACATCCTTTTGGTATGTTTAGGAGGAGGAGGTGATGGAAATCCTTACCAGAAACAACTATGCCTTTGAATCACTAAGAGTCCAGATCCACAACCTCAAGAAGGATAAAATGAGACAACTATAAAACATCTCTTTGTCACATATTACTTGCATGGACCTTCCTCTGGCTGCAGATCTAGCTTAGCTGTTCTTGTGGTATCCCCTCACTCACGAATGATGAACATTCTTCCATGTGCTGCCGCTGCTCATAAGGACCTGAGCCATCCCTGTGGGAAGGAGGACACAAGTGGGAAAAGGAGAAGCTGACAAGCGAGCACGGGAACACTTCACAGTGATCCCAAGCCATGACTGTGACTCATAAGTTGGAGTCTTCCCTCTATGGAGCACATCAAAATACAAAGCAGCTATGGATTTTTAGAGCTGTACAGGTACAGAGAAATGTAAAACATCTTGATACTATCTGCTGTTTCTCTCTGCTCCTCACAGCTCTGGCCCTATCAGGTCTGCTGTCTGAGTTGCCCCATGAGCAGGTTATAGTGTCTTTCAGTCAAATTAACACACTGAACAATCTGTTCCTTAATACATTTCACCAGATTGTGCAGATTATTCCAGATCAGGCATGAATGCATAATCCCAATTCTGCCAAGTTAAATGTAGAATGTGATGTGTATGCTGACTTTATGCCTTCAGGCTGGTTTGCACTGGCTTCAGGACAGCAGACCATTTCTAACCAAATATGAAGGTAGAACAGGACTTACAGATAGTACCGGAGGTAACATCAGGTCTGCTTGGACAAAATTACCTGTTTAGCATTGTCTGAACCAAGCTGAAGTGGCAGAGTGTTTGTACTGGTGTAATGCTCTGTGCTAGGCAGGCACACAGTCTTTGGATTGATGCTAGTTTTCAGATGTTTTTAAAAACCACTGCATGCTTTCACACTTGATTTATCATTTCATGGTGCTACAGCATTCAAAAGTACTGAATGCAGGTATTTGCTAGTACTATCCTTTTTCACTGATGCAGTGTAAAAGAATTCCTGCTTGGCAATCAGCATAACTGGATTTGCCTATTAAAAGTCAGCCAACAAGCAAAGAGGTCCAGTACTCTGGATCTTTCAATTTTTTTTACAGACAAATGCAACTAAGCCTAAGTAAATGATAAGTAAGCCTGAAATATGCTATTCCTTCATATTTGTGTTAATAAAGTTTCAGTTATGCTATGGATGTTTTCTTCTAGTACTTGTAAGAAAAACTGCAGGATTTTTTTAAAAATGTAATTATTAATTTACAGAAGGGATGACAATGAGAAATAAGGGACTGTAATAATGTTCAATCTCTATTTTTTTGGAAAATTTTATTTGACATAGTCCTATGTTCCTCAAATCTCTTATTTTTTGATGGGTGACAATCGGCCCAGACATAGGAACATGAGTACTTCCTATGCCTTCTCTGTACTGCTTTTACACGAAAGGAGGTAACTGCAGTTATTTCAGGATGACAACTTCCCAATGGATTGCATGTGAGAATTTTTTATTCAGAATCATTTGTTATAAACATATAGCAGCATCAAGATGCTTCTTAAATTGTCATTGCAATAAAGGCATTTTGTTACCATGTGTTTTCATATTCATTCACCCTCTACTGTATTTCCCACTTATATTATCATTTGTTCAGTGCAAGAGGTCTCCACAGTGAATATGAAATAACACATAGGCAGATAAATGTCTTGTTCAGTAAAATTTAGGCTCCTGAATAAAGGCAAACAACGTAGTTGTTATGGAATAAGCCACCTGCTCTGTAGAAAAAGCTTTTTAGGTACCTTGAGAATGATTACTCTGTTACAAAAAGTAGAGTTGCATTGTCTGGACTAAACACCTAGGACTCTATCCTTCTGTCCTTGAGGCACTTTGACCTGGACTTAGATTTCTACTGCTGAACACAGTTAAAATACTATTTGTACAAGTTAATGTTCAGCCCTGTGCTACACGTGGCCCTTATAAACGCAACGTGTCATGTGTTTGAGTTTATTGCATCTGAAATCAAAATGTGTGGTTTTGCATCCCAGAAAAATGGTGTCTTTGTAGCTAGAAACTGCTGTGCATCTACTTCCTATCATGTGGGAGGATTTGTAGGCCATGTGGAAGTATTGAGGAAAACTAGGAGGTAAAAAGTCCATGGGGTTAAGGCTGCAGGAGAGCCGGATGTCTGGCATGCCATACTGGTCCATTCTACAGGATTTCTGTCTCCTGCATTGTACCTGGGCACTATCTGGAAGACCTGTAGCTCATCCCTGTGTCACACTACTCTCCTAGTTTGACAGTAAAATGGCATTTGGGGCTAGTGGTCAAGACTGTGTCAAAACCAGCAGGACTGGACAAGCCCTGCTTAATTTTCCAAAGTAGAGATTATCTGAGTGCCTAATCATAAATAGAGAAACAACTTTATATCTCAGCAAGTGAGATGGGTATTAGACCAGGAAGGTCTGGTGCCAGATTTAAGAATAGCACTGAAGTGCTTCCTTAACATTTACATCAAAACCCATGTGTTTGAGAGACTTTGAGATCACTTCCCCCAAATTTCTGTCTGGGTGGCTAATGTGTTACGGTACTCAGCACGCACTCTGCATAATAGAAATTACATTTTTAGATACCATTTGGCATCTAAAGAATTCCTTCATAGTATGACTTCGGTCTATAAAAGCATTTTAATATAGGATGTAAACACCAGCAAATTATAGCCTATCTTAGAAAGCTTAGGTAGGTTGTCCTGGATTACTCTTCAACCTTATCTCTTTTGGTATTGCAAAGAATGTTTTAAGGAATGTTTTTCTTCTGATGTTTCCATTCACAGCAATTAAAGCATTTCATGCTCTTTAAAGTTCTGTTGCAACTGTCTTTTGTAGATGTGTGAATGGAAGAAGAGACAGTCTTAGAAAATTTAAGCTAGCCCTGCCCATTAAATTAATTGAATTTTTCAGAGGTATAGCCTGCAGATAATTTGAATAGCTTTTAATCCAATCTGCTCACCCCATCACATGCAGATTTTATATTTCAGTGATACTGGGGGGGGTACATAACTCCCAATTTTTTTCCTTAATCCTCCATCACAGTGCAGCAAGGGGCAGAGCTGGGACTAGCAGTCTACAGCCACTCCATCCATTTGTACCCAGAGAGATGGGATGATTCTGCTGTTTCATCCAGAGGGGCTTTGTAAAGTCTTCTTTCCCCTAACAAGCCTTTCCATTTGACAGCTTCTCACCTATATGCTAAAGCTTTTGGGAGCTAGGTGTGAAACCAAGAGGAGAAATACACCTGTTTGCATAGTGATTTTTTCTAATGTTAATAGTGGGAGGTACTATGTAACATGAGTTTTGCAAACAACTGGAGGTTTAGCTTGGCAAATGGCAAGCAGTCTCTGCACAATATTGTTCCCTGCATGTGGAAGTTCCCAGCACGACTGATTCAAAAGTTTAACATAACTGACACCTTGCTGGAAAAAAGTATCTCAGGCAAGCTGAAATGAAGCATTTAAAAAACTAGGCGCTCAGACATTAATTTAGTAATGCTGAAAAATTTAAGTTGCTCATTCCAAAAGGGGAGAATAAAAGAGAAGAAAACTGTCCTTTTCATGTTCCTAGCATCTTCACTTCAGGAGAATGCTGCAGTGCTGGGTTTAGCTCCTTTATACATCAAAGGGTAACTGTAACCCATTCTGGAAGAGGGTTAACATGTGATAATTAAATGACTTTAAATATTAATTGTCCTATTTAAAAGTAACATTGGCAAAGAAATACATCTCTAATAAGAGAAAGAACTACATTAAAAACATTATTCCATAAAAAATGGGGCTTATTCAAGCATTTCTTTGAAGACAAATGACAACCGATCTAGTGTCTGAGTACATTCCCAGGGTGCTATGAGGAAGCTGAATTCTTTTCATAATTGTTTGGCAAACTTCTTCCAAAACACACAGCACACAGACTTAAAATGCATTTTTCCTGTCGTGTGTCTGTGTTTATGGGTGAATACCATATGGACTTTGGTCTGAGCTTTGCTCATCTGAAAAACTCTGTGAGAAGACTCCATGTTTCAGTTAACTGTTTCCTGTTAAGCAGACAAAATATGTTCATCTAAAGGAACCAAAAATGACAAAGATATTTTAATGTAAACAAGCCATTTTTTTCCTCGGGGTGCGAAGTAATTTTGTTTTTGTTATTCAAATCTGGATAAAAAGGACAGATTAGGTATCACTACTGTTAACTTCAGCTTTTCTCAGGGAAATAAAGCTAGGATTTGAATAGGAAGTATTTATATAATTTGAACGATAAGCTGACCCTGAAGGCAGTGATCAACTTAAAGATTTGTCCTATAGTATCGTATTGATGTGAATGTTGAAATGAGGTGGATGTGCCTGATTGACACAAGGTCAGCCAGGGCTGTGTTCTGAGAATGGATTCTCAAAACTGATAAAACTGATGGAAAGTTGTTATAAAAATGCTCTTTTTTACATCTTGATTCACCAGTGGTTAAGGAAAAAATTGGGAACATTCATGTAGATTGTATTGCAGGGATGTGACACTGTACCATGTTCTATCCCATGTAGAGCAGTGACTGCAAAATTTCCTATAGGAAACAGGCATCAATAGTAATACATTGTTTGGTTAATATAGGAAATTTTTGAATTCTACTATTGAGTTTTTTTTCAGGTCTTTTTTTTTTTCTGAAAATGTTGCTTAAGGCCCTATTCTGCTGTTCTTGTGCCAAAAGACATTTAACCAAATGAATGTTGAATTTAGTTCTCTGTCCTTATTCAATTGTTTTTCAAGTTAAATATTCACTGACTTCAACAAGAGATTTTTGCTAACAGCTGAATTAAACTAAGTAGAAACATCAGGACTAGCTAAAATAGTGACTTCTCCCACGTCCTTAGAGCTCAGTATACTGGAACTCATTAACTCTCATAAAATGCAATGCTAAAAGTTGATGTGTTATAGAGTAATGATAAATGGAGAGTAACGTACATGCATCGGATTATTTGTTTACATTTCTACAATGCATTGTAGGAGGCTATTTCCCCATATAGCTTTTGGCCATTACTTATGATTGCAAAACTCTGATGGTTAAAATCTATTGGCATGGGATTTGTAAAACTCTCAGTGCTCTGAGTGTTTTGATCTGGGCAGGTAGTGAAAGAACACAAAACTGGCTGATCAATATGATTCTCAGAGTCGTGCCTTTTGTCTTGATGCAACTTGTAATTCAGTGATTGAGCATGAGGAAGGAAATCAGGAAAAGGTTAGAGAGGGTTGTGCTTTAAATTCAGTAGGCAGTGAGTGAAATGGAAGAGAAATTCCACTGCTAACATTATTGACCATTTCTGTACTAAGATGGGCTTAGCATAAGAGTAGTTGTAGTAAAAAACATGAGAAGCAGAATCTGAATGTCAGACTGCTTCAAAGTTTAAAGTAAGACAATTTCAAAAACATTCTCCTCTACTCCAATGCACATGTTCCCCGCTGATCAAATGGCCGCTGACAGCAATGAATTCTGCTGTGCTACCAACCAAGCCACTTGTAGAATTGTCAGGGCAGCAATAAAAGTATTAACAGCATGATTTTACATCAAGAAAAGTCTCCTTAGGTATGGAAATGCTTCACTGGCTTGCAGAATAAGTTCCCCAAATTATGCCCTTGTTACACCTTAGTTCTGATTAAGGGTAATGTGAAATCTGAGTTTCCTAAGGAGAGCAGTGTTAAAAGATAGAGGGCCTCTTTGCCAAATGTTTTGCTGGTCTACATGCCATCTATTTGTTAATGTCTGTGTAGACTATTTACGTCAACAAAAAAGTGCTGCTTCTTCACAGTGAAAAAGCAATTTGAATTATTCTCCACTTCAGTTGAAAAACTCTCACAGATTTAGTCTCTTTCTAAATATAGATTGTTAAGGCTACATAATTTATTTGAATATTTTATTATTTTTTTTTCCGTGAATGGATTCTAATAATTAAGCTTTCTGTTCTTTGTGCTTTTTTCATGGGCTGGCATACCTTTTCTGCTTGTTTTGCTTGTGACTGTTAGCACATAGAAACCAGAAAAATAAGATTGTATATTGACCCAGGCAGATTCACTCCTAAACAAACTATTCCTTAAAGATTTCCAGAAGGCACCAGCAGCTCTTTAAGAAGTAACAGCCTACAACAATGTTATTTTTCACAGTTAAGCAGACTTTGGTCTAAATCTGTGCAAACAAGCCTCTGAATCCTTGTAGCTTCCAGGGACTGTTTTTGGGTGTGTGCTGATCTATAAATCAAAAGGCTTTGAAACAATGTAAGAGAAAATGTTTAAAGAAAACAAATTCAAAAGGAAACATTTTTCTCCTCTCCCTCTTGCAGACCAGGGTACCTTCCAAAGAAGTCAAAAGCATTACAGGGATGCAAAATTTGAGTATGTAAAAGGAAACTCAAGAGTGCCTGGTCCAAATCCCACTGAGTGAGTGCCAAACTAGTCCTAGACCAGAGGGAGTTTCTGTTGAGATCCCATGCTCTGATTTTGCAAGTCAGGTTGTCTACCACATCACAGTCCACTTCAGTTAGAAACAGGTTAAGGCCTAAACTGGAGCGAAAGACAGTTAAAAAAGAAAAGACACCAGATCAATGTGGACTCTGCCAGGCTGTCTTATGAAAAGTATGTCACTCTTTGTGAAACCATATGTAACACCGGCATTGTATAAAGGGCCCAAATGGCCTAAAGTCTTTGGAGTAGCATTGACGTGAAAAGTTCTGGAGCAGTGGGACACTTATTAATGCCCTGCCAGTACTGCAAGATAATATATCCACAGGTGTTCTAAACCAGGCAGTTTATATTGGGTCTTACTCTGCTGCTGGTGTCAGTGAGACCTCTGGAGATCTCAATGGTGAGACAACCCAGGCAGTGGTGAGGAAGGGAATTTATCAGTCTGATGGGAGCAGAGCTCACTCTGAACAGTCCCATTTCCTGATGTTGATGTCCTCCTGTTTTCAAAAACCATGCTTGTGCTCCTGATACACAAATGCAGTAATAACTGTTCTGCCTGCCCAAGCAACCTAAACCCTAGAGTGCAGCTAGAGGTGAAATCTCTATCCATGAAAATTTTGTTTTTTCCTGCCACAAGCTACTTAGATGGCAAAATAAATAAATGGCAAATTTTCTCTCACTGTTCTTTTTAAATAGAATGAAAGTGATCATTTTAGAAAGAAAAAAAAAAAAAAAAGAGAAAACTAATTTTAAAAAAACCCAGTAGTCATTTAAAAAGCTCTAATTTTATTTGGTTTAAACAATAAAATTATAAGAAAAGATAAAGCTAGATCAGGTGTTAATTGCTGATTCTAGTTGGGTTTTTTATTTTATTTTTCCCCTACATGCATGTATTGACACTTATAGTGTTATCTAAAAGGAATATAAGAGGCATCTTAGTCCCTTATCAGCATAAATCATGGAATAGACTGTCTATAAGAAAAATTGCTTCTCTGAAAAATTGGTGCAAGTTCATCCTTTGCATTCAAGTCAATGACAGTGCTGTTCCCAAAAAAAGCTGTCCCAATACAGCCATCCAGTATCCCTGAGATCTGTGAGGGAACAGATTTTGTCCCTAAGGTTTTCCTTTGTAACTTTTTGATCACTGTGCAAGATCATAAACAGCACGTAGCTTTGATGAATGCTAAAAAGTCCAGCCAATATCAGGGTTTCAACAAATGCATGTGTTTGTGTGCATTACTGCCAGGTGGTGCTTGGGTCTCCAATTTGTTCCCTGGTCCAGACCACTGCCTGCCTACACTGCACAAACCTTACGCACTCTTGAGCTCCCTTTTAGAGTAAATCAGCTGCACCTCTTCTGAAACAAACCATGGGTGCAGCTCTGGGAGAATCACACTCCTGAGAGCACTACAGATAAACACTGTGGCTAAAACTGAGTGGTCCTGCATTAGTAATCTTCCAGGAGACTTTGTACTTGGCCATCTCCAGCACATGCATGGCATGCAGGGCTTAACAGCATAAAATCATAATGCTGATATGCTCCATCACAGCCATAGTGTTTCAGACCCTTTGAACAGAATAAAATACACAGAAAATCATAACTGCCTAATGGCCTGAGGATACCAAAGAGGTCCCAGGAGAGACCGAGGACCAAGTGCTGTGGCATGTGAATGCAGGCCAAGGCCTTCCACTTTGGGTGAAAGAGCATTTAGCAGGGTAAATATTTACCTACTCTAAGTGTAAATCAGGCATGGCTAAAAGGAATTTGCGTATGAAAGACGATAATTGACATGATCAAGTCTTCAGTATATTTTTCAGGGTTACTGATTATAGCAACTGATGGAAACAGTCAGAAAAGCAACAGGCTGTGAAGTTCAGCAGACCTCAATCTCTTTCAAACTCCATATGGTAATTTCCCATTTACTAAGAACAAGGTGCCAGGTCACTGTTAGTTTAGATTAAGTATGATGTACTATCACCATTTCAAAAACTGCCTCTCTCTGACAGTTTCTATTTTCATCTCCAAACTACAAGTGTGACAGTGTGAATGCTGAAAACATAAGAAAGACATTTATTTTGGTTTCCCTGAATGAGAAAAATAGCCTTTTGGAATTATATTTGCAGTCAGAGAAGTTGGATGTTTTGTCCATCAGATCTCCTCAGAGGTTTCTTCTCCTATAATATATTTATCCTTCTGGGTGGGTTGTTTAATTTTTTTTTTTTTTTGGAGTAATTTTTCAGTATGGTATAATTTTTAAGGCAGGCCAGGGAAAGACAGAAATGTCCCGGTTCATTGGAACATTTCCATAGGGAAATGTCTGTAGTCCTGTCAGAATAAGATACTCTCATAAGTCCCATTCTGCAAGCAAGAACATGGGCTTATTGTATCCTGTACTGTGAAGATGATCAACTCATTTGCTAGTATTTGTTAATCTTACATCACTGCATTGTAATTCTAATAAATGTTCCCTCATCTTTCTCTCACATCTTATTGCTTACATCCTGAGGTACAGGAGAGTGTGTATTTTTTTATTGGACTGCAGACATGTCCCTATGGAAATGCCTCTGTCTAATGATTGGACGAGATGATCCTGAAGGTCTTTTCCAACTGAAACAATTCTTTGATTCCAACAGCTGCAGAGAATCTGAATATGAGATATTTTGTCAAGTCATTGATAAACACAAAGGACCCTGATTTCCAGAAGTACTGCTGTGAGACATCTTTAGTCACTGAAAACCTGATTCCACAAAACAAGAAAATCATCTCAGTCCTTTAATGTGATGGGGGATTTTCCTAGGAAACTTTTAGGAGCCCCTGAGGGTCTTTTCCACCACATTAATGTTGCAGTTTAGCTGCACCTGCAACCTATTAAGATTGCTCTTTCTAATCTGGATGGCAGGCCACCAAGGTTAAATCTGATCAAGGTTCCTTACCCCCACACAGCTCAATACATTTTAGAAACTGAACAGAACTTGTATTTTCGTGGTCTGTAATGAAAAGGAAGGACAAAGCTAAAAAACTAGCCATGGGAGGTGTTCACCAGCCAGGAATATTCTTAGAAAAATTAAATGCTGATAAATTCTTTTTCTGGATTTTATTTCATGGCACACTTTCCCTGTTTTTATATTTGCATAATGAAAACCTGAAGCAATCAAAAAGTTTTAGGCTGAAAAATGACTTTTTCAGAGCAGAAAAGCAAACCTAGTGGATTCTTGAGCTGTTAAAACTAAATCTTGTCTCTTCAAAAGTTGTTTACATGCTTCATATCTGCAAGCCAGAAAGCATAACCCACAAAGTCAGACTTGTCCCCATGACCCACTGACTTTTTGACTTCTTGAGGTCATGCATCCAAAGCATGCACAAGCAGGAAACGAAAGGCTTCTTCCAACCACATCCTGGTGTGTCTGTAGTGTAAATTAGAGCTGTGAGTGCTCTGGGAAAATTCATCTGGCAAGCATGATATGTTTCTTTTCCTTTTTCTTATAAATTGTGTGAAAGGGTTTGAGCTTAGTCTGAGTCTAATTAAAATTAATGAGAATTAAATGCAAAGGAAAAAAAACAGAGATCACCCATAAATAGTTGGTGGTAGGGACGGAAGACCTGTACATTGAGAAGTCACTTAGCAGGAACCTCGTGTACCTCAGGACTGATGTAAGTGATAAGATGCAAGGGAAAGATGCGGGAACATTTATTAGAATTGCAATGCAGTGATGTAAGAGTAACACATATTAGCAAAGCAGCTGATCATCTAAATCATTCAGGATAAGATATGCACACATTTTTTCTTGTGGAATGGAACTTATGAGACTGTCTGTTTGGTGGGTTTTTTTGACAGAACTACAGACTTTTCAATTTCCAGTCCAAAAAGAGACCGTCTTCTCTTCTTTTACTTATCTAGCTATTTACTTATCTAGCAACTGCATTAATTCTCTGCCAGTCATATCCCTGTCATGTCAGCCAAAGCTGGAAGGAATTACTCAGATGTCACTGATCCCTGCTGAGAATCTTCTATTGAAGTGTCTCAGACTGCTCTTAAAAATAATCATCTTTATGAGGCCTATGTGAACAAGAAGCAAACAAGAAAAATGAGACATAAAGGAAGAAAGCAGAAAGTGTAAAGGGATTCTACCAGCATTTGGCTCCAAGATAGAGTCAGCTGAGATTCAAAGAAAGTAAATTGTCTTATCCTATATGACTGTTATCCCTGGTCCAGTTTAAAAATTAATAATATGGAGTTTCAAGGTAATCATCTGAAAATGAGGGTACTGAACATGGTGTCACATGACCAAGTGCTGAATAAATAACATGGAAGGACGGGGTCAATACGATATTTAAAAAAAAAAGGGGATTGCTGAGCTTCCTTCCCACATAAAGGAAACAAAATCATATAGGACCGTATTTCCTGCACTGGCATAATTTCTGAACGGTACAAAAGAGCTGTTTGTACAATTGAGATACCAATGAAATGAAGGGGAAAAAGAATTATCTTACCTGCACCAAACAGGAAAAGAATACACAGAGGCTGTAAATTCAAAAAATCCCCCAGGAAACAGCTTGGGAAGAAGGATTTAGGCAACAGCATTTTTAGTTTTGTTTACAAAGCAAGAGCAGGTGCAAGTCCAGCTTGACAAATACAATAAAAATTCTGCATGTTTGCAAGTTTTAAGTACTCCAGTACTTAAGCACCCAACTGTTCAAGCCTTGAAGATTTCAGCTGGATAGATCATCACATTTATGATCTATTGATATGGAATGAAGATTGTCAGCAATATACAAGACTAATACTAACATTCAACGAAGCATGAAATCTCCAGCTGACAAGAGGAAGATGTCAAACTGGACAGAAAGAAGTGAAGCTCAGAGAACACAAGTTCAGTAATAATGGATAAGGCTGATGCATGGGATCAGAAAATAAAGATGATCTCAGTCTTGGTACATCCCATCATGGCCAACCTATTCTTTTGACCACTTAGCAACGCAGCAAATGTTGCTGGAATCTACTTACCTCTTTCTGACTATTCAGAATGAAGGACTTCACTCATAAAGCAGAGCTGCAAGCTTGCATTCTGAGTTCATTGTCTGATTTGATGTAATACAAAATAGTTCCATCAGCTTCAAATCAGCAATGTCATAACTAGCCCAACATGTTGCTTTATGATTTAGCTTTGGTTTGGTTTTCAAAACATTGATGAGAGAGGTCTGACTGATGTCATTCAAGACATACTGCATATACTGAAATTTTAATACTAAAATTCTATAATGCAGTTCTTCCCAGATGTTATTCATTAGAAATAGCCTGTTGTTTTCTTTATTTGTGTATTTTTATAATTTTTCCTGTAAGTAAAAAGAAAAAATGCCATGCCTTTAAATCATAGATGTCTGGAATAGCTGCACTCAGTGCAGTGCAGAGGGCTTACACAGTACCTGAAAGGGTTCCTGTTGTAAATGTGAGCTGGGCAAGTGCACAGCCCTCTGTGCACAACCTCCCAGGAGCAACAGCAAGTGTGTCAGTGACAAAACAGAAAAAAATTTTCCATTACTGTGTCTGGAGCTCTCACAAGTCTAACATAACAGTACCTGCAGATTACAGTACTGAGAAATTTGAAGGCAATAAGGAGGTCATGCAAAGGGAAATATATTTAAAGACTTCTGAATAAGATTTCTGTATCTCCTTAACAGATGAATTAAACCAACTTTATAACAAGGCAGAAAGGTTTTGCCTGCAAGAATGTTTTCTACTGACAAATAAATGAATGATGATAAAAGCTTTGTTAGGTGATTTGTTTATCTATAGAGGTTATAAAGTGTATATCAAACTAATAATTCAAATTCCTAGTGATCACTGGTTTTACATCTGTCCTTGTGCTAGAGAATAAGTCAGGCAGCTACTTCTCTCATAGCACATTTGAACTGGTATCAGTCACCACTTGACTGGCCTGTGTATTTCACCAAAGACAGTACTATGAGGTGCATTTTTTTCCAGCTCACTCTAAGCAGCTGAGCCTGAGACTTTTTAAAATTACATTGAAGAGACATAAACATCAAGCATGGTACTGCAGAATGCCAGGAAACAAGAATTGAGGACTGACTTCCGATAAAACCTAACCAAATATTTCCATCAGTAAAATGGGTAAAACAGTTTCAGAAACATGATTTAATTAACAGCTGCTTATGAATGTGCAGTGATTTACTACAGTTCTTCTCAAATAAGTACTTTGAACTTTCTTGCAATTTTGGGAGTCAGGTCACATATCTTCTTGGCAGATAGTGTGTGGGTATCTTAGCAATGGTTGCATTTCCTGGAGTGTACCATGCATCCACTGCAGCATAGCACAAGTGTGAAAGAAGATTATTGTCAGGCTTAAATCAGTAACTCCTGTGGGTGGAACCATTATAAAAATGAGCCATTTAACACTTTGCAGCATTACTGCACACTCAGATTTGCTGTCCAGTCAGTTTTTTGCTACAATGCACCATTATTGCTCGTTTGGGCAGAAATTGTACTTTCAGTTGTTGAACATCTGTGATTATGTGTACATTTATATCTTCCATTGCATGTTGCAAAATGCTTAGCTCTTCATCTGTTACAACCGTTTGCAGACCTGCTTTATCAGCCAGGTAAGAAATAATTCTCCCTTCCAAATGATTATTGATTTCAGGCCAAAGCAAAATATATTAAAACTCCCTACAATAGCTATTTTACTCTTTTTTGTTGTATCAGCTGATTTTCTTTAATGCTTTACTTCCAATAGGGTTGAACTCTTACAGTTGGTGCCACAGTTTTCTGGCCCAAATGTGATTGAAAAAAAAAAAAAGTATTTATATTTCTGTGTCTTCCCATAGCTCATTTAGCTTGCATTTTTCTTCCCTTGCCTTTCGCTTTTCCTTTGAAAGTGGAGCTCTTTGCACTCCTGTGTTGGCAGGTCCCTCCAAGACCCTCATTCTCAGATTCAATGCCAAAAGTATGTGTGGTGTGTTTAAGGATATATATGTCCCATTCTTCTTTTCACTCACGTTGCATGCTGTCAGAGAAAGCAATCTGTGTAGTTATGGCAACAAGAGTAATACTTACCAGGCTGTAGCCTTGGGCATGCCAGTCTTCCTCCAGCAGTTCAGCTCAAATACTGGCATGAGAAGATTCAGCAGAATTGATCTTACCACTGATAAACCTGCTCATACTGCTGAAAAATACGTTGTTCTCCAAAGGGGATGCTGAGATGCGTAATTGGTTTTGGTCTTCCTGTGTCATGCCAAAGGTAAGGTAACAAAGAAAATGTCTGACAAAAGGGCCAGTTGAAACCTGTATCAACTACCTACAAAGAAAATTATGGTTACTGTTTTCATCTTGGGAAGTATCACTGTGAAAGGAGTAACTCTACAGAAGAATAGAAGTGCTATTTTTCTCCTCTTTATTAAGGATATGAAGGAAAGGGATAGGAGACTACTTCACAGCAAGTCAACTAGCACAGGTGAGGATCTGTATCAGGAGACCTTGCAGAAGGCATCAGGATTAAGAAGAACTGGTTTTGGTTTATTTTATCAAGTTAAAATAATTTTGTAGAATCCTAACTCCAGGATCCATGTGATTACAGATGCTCCAGGAAAGGCTGAGGGAGCTGGGCCTGTTCAGCCTTGAGAAGAGATGACTGAGAGTGGACCTTATCCAGGTCTGTCAGTATCTGAAGGGGGATGTCAAGAGGATGGAGCCAGGCTCTGCTTGGTGGTGCCAAGCAACAGGACAAGAGGCAATGGGCAGAAACTGATGCTCAGGAAGTTCCACCTGAACATGAGGAAGAATTTCTTTATTGTGAGGGTGACTGACTGAGCACTGGAACAGGTTGCCCAAAGCAGTTGTGGAGTCTCCCTCACTGGAGATACTCAAGAACCATCTGGACACCATCCTGTGCCATGTGCTCTAGGATGACCCCGCTTGAACAAGGAGGTTGAATCAGATGGCCCACTGTTGTCTATTCCAGCCCATGTGATCTCTGACCTATCCTATGATTCTGTGATTCTCTTGCCAGAGAAATTTCTGTGTCAGTGAGTCACAAGAGCAAGTTTATCTCTCCCACTTCATGGCCCCTCAGGCATACTTGGGTCACACAGAGAAATGTCTCTTAAGGATTAATGTCCTTTGAAAGGGAGGAAAGGTGGCTTCAACCACATCTCTTCAAGATTTGCACTTGAACAGAAAAAGATAATGGCCCAACAGGATCCCGCACAGGGTGTGAGGAGCAGTGAAGTGTCCTATAGAGAGAAAATCCCCGGACTGTGTACCTGCACTCAGCTCTGTGCTAGAGTCACAGTGGGACTATTCCTGGGTTCAGAATTTCCACTTATATTGAATTTACCTAAAGGATTTCAATTTTCCTTTAGGTAAATTCTACCCTTAATGAGTATGGATGTGACCCTTCTACGGAGAAAAACATTTTGACAGCACCGATATGTTCAGCTGGGCTTTCAAAGTGATTCAACTGAATTGTTTTTCTAAAAATAAAAAAGCAAACCTAAACCAAACAAAAAAAAAGCTAAAATTTTGAAAGCAGAAAATATTCTGCCTTCAGAAATTATAATGGTTCATAAATATATTTGCAGACATTAAGAAAGAATGCCCAATAGATGGAAAAGTCTTCTTCAACCTAAAGCTACTAAATTTTTTTAATTGATTAATATTTTGTCTAAGTGAATATTCTTTGGGACCAAAACAAAATGTTGCAAAATTCAGACTTAGAATCAAAAATAAGTTATTTATACTCTTTCATAACTCTTCTCAATTCTGGCATGATATTTTGATCTCACAATAAGGTGGAAGAGTATTGCAGCAGTGCACATTATCTCTCAGATCACTCCTTCATTTTCTAGTATCCCCTCTTCCCCCACGACCCTTTTGCTCTTTCTTGGCTACCTCCCAAAATAATTCTCTTCTGTTTTCTTTTTTGCTGACAGTTTCCATTTGAAAGACCTTGGTTTCTGCCCCTTTGTATTCATTACAGAATATAAATCAGAAGATCTCTGATTAGCTTACTTCCTTGTTTTTTTTAGCCAGGATGATGTCAGTACAGCTTAAGGAATGAAGATTATTGGTTACATTGTAGGGTCTCTGCTAGCCAAGAGAAGCTCAATGTTCAAAAGAGTGGAAACTTGATGTAAACAACTATAATTTATATTGCTTGGAATCATGGTGAGAAAGAAAATTTGCATGGTAGATGAGAATGTGTTTTGTGATCAGGCATGGGTCTAGCCCAAGGAAGAAATAAAACTTAGTTAAAATATCACAGCTCTCCTTTTGTTCTGCAGGAGCCAACCTCCGGTGTACTTAGTGACTCATTTGTTGATAGGTGTGTTTGGCAATACTCTCAGAACTATTACTTAAAACATTGACATGGAAAAGGTTCCCTCTCTTTCCTGATAAAACAACTAATTTAAGATTCACAAGACTCATAAACCCTCATGAGGATTTAGTGTTGTTGCAAATCTTGTGGCTCTTTAGTGGAGTGTTTGGTGGCTTTAAGGTTCCTACAAAAGATAGCTTGAGAGTATTCCTAATGCTTTTTCTTATCCATTTTATATGGTTTGCTTTACGAAGCAGATATATTTAACATGAGCCAAAAGACTGATAGTATTTAACAGCAAGGCTAACCTTTATCATCTGACAAGTCCAATTTGCTGTTTACAGGAAAAGTCACATCATGTCATATCCCCACTGCTCTGCTTATTTATTGAGAAAGGATGTTCTCACCTTATTTCTCAAACCATTCTGATCTGTTTATTTTTAAATTAAGTAGTCTCACAATGAAGAAACATAGATTGCATTTCCCCAAACATGAAATGAAATTTCTTTCCTCTCAGAGCAGTGCCAACTCTTGGCACTCCAAACCAGATTTAAATCAGTGAACTTTAGCCTTGCTTTTATCATTTCAGGGTCTCACCCAATGCCTTGAGAAAGACAGTTGCTTTTTGTATTTCCCCCAAATCTTGGTGCCAGCCCCTCACACTGAGAGAGGGGTGGTTTTTGCAGGGTTAAGGGCCAGATGGTCATAATGCCTGAGACGCGTCTCTATCTAACCCACCAGATGTGGAGCCCTGTGCAGTAGTGGGGTCTCCTCTATTGTCCAGCCACAGTGGGCTGAGGGAACAGCTGTGAACAGCTGTGAACAGCTTTCTCTCTCCAAAAATGTTACTGTGGCCTGCATACCCATTTCCTGGTAAAAAATTAGCAATCTGCACAGACAGGCAAATAAAACAAAACAAACCTGTGACACTGAGTTAACAGCACACCTTCTGACGTAAGGCAGTTTTCTTAACTCACCTTGAAATGATGAGGTGTTGCAGTGAGCTTTCACACCTGCATTCTGAAAGGATCTCAAGTCCCCTTGTCAGGGCTGTGCTTCTGTGTTCTGTGAAGAGGTTTTACACTAAATATGTTAGGGTCTGAAGGCAACTTACACATGGCTGCAGGTCTTCAAATCTACATTTCTTCTCTAAATGGGTGAGATTCTGTGAACATTTTAATAAAGAGGCAACAATAAAATAGTATTCAGTGGCCTTTCACTTTTCTGGTAGTTAGTAGAACTTTAGTTATTTGGAATCACAATGGAAAGAGATATTATATTATTTTTCCCCTGTTTGAATAAGGACAAATTGAAAGCTCAGTTTGTTTTGGGTTTTTTTTGTTTTCTTTTTTTTTGTTGTTTGTTTGTTTGGTTTTTTTTCCCTGAAAACAATCATTCCACTTTGAGACTTAAATCCAGAGATTTCTGAAAATGGCTTATTTTTCTGCATCTTGACACCTCTATAAATGGAGTTTATTGTAACTGATGTCTGACTGAGGTTCTTGAAAGTTGAGAAGAAACTTTGGGGCTAAAGAAATTTTTGCATAATTCATCTCAGAGAGCCATCAAGTAATTTCTTTTACTTAAAGAGTACAAGAAACTAGAAGAATACTTTTACCAGAACTAATTGCATAATCTGCACTGACTGGCTTCTCATTTTTGAGTCTCGAGTGGGCAGAACTTGGTTTGTAGAGTGCCACAGTTTTTGTCTGGCTTTTATTTTGTAAAAGCACATTTAAAGTGACTGGTCTATTTAATATAGTAGAATATTTTTTTCATTAGCTGTAGACAAAATTAATGTTAAAGACCCTATTATATTATTAATAAATAGCAAAATAATAAATTTAGAGAGATGGTTATTCATAGACATGTATTGCTTGGAAATAAAGAGTCAAACATTGTTTTTTGTTCTCAGTCTTACACATACTGCCAAAGTGCCACAGGCCTTTAATTCTTAGCACACAGAAGATAGGACATAAGACATGAACTAAATACCAGCTTAATGGTGAATATTTTGTAATCATTTCCTATCAGGCACCCAAGAATGTTAGCACAAAAGACAGGCCAAAAGAAAGAGAAATCACCACTCAAGCTCTGATGTTCAAAGCAAATCTGTGTAAGTATTCAAGGCCAGACTGCACAAGGCTTTGAGCAACCTGGTCTAGTGCAAGGTGTCTGTGCCCATGGTAGGATAATCACTAAAAAAAAAATAAATCATAAAATCATTGGAAAATCTCTTAGGTCATTGGATCCAACCATTAGCCTAGCACCTGACACATTCAGTATGGTTATTCCTGCCTACAATACATAACAGGGCAGGAAAATTTCACATTTTGTAGGAGCTTTCGTACAAACTTCTCAACTGATGAATGCAGTTGAGAATTTGGGGTGTAAAGGGCTGAGCACTTTCCCACTTGAAGGATGCCAGCTTCTCTAGGCTTTTGTTTTGGAATAGCCTTAGCTTGGTAGCAGGCTGTTAGCATACTGCTCAAAACAAATCACCTGTGGGAATACCAACATGACTCTGACAGGGTGGGCAGTCTGAATTGCTCCTTCTAGCAAGGGAACTGATCAGTCCCTGCAGGACAAAGGCAAGGTATGCGGGCAGGCCAGGGGAAGGTAAACGCGCTCTGCCTCTGCCTCTGCCTCTGATAAATAACTGTTTTGCAACTTTCGCCTTCCTCTGACACCAGGCTAACACTCCACCTGGGCATGAGGATTTGCATGTCAAGAACTGAGTGGTTCTGGACATATAAACAGACACAAAGGCTCTTAGGCCCTACGACTTATAGGGTTAGTCTGCTGAAAACATGCTTGTTGGAAATTTAAGTTTTAAGCTACCCATGTTGCCAAGAAAGCTATCATGATTTTTCCAAATTAAACATAAACATTCACCTCGCTATAAATGCTGTGGTCAATTATGCTAAATCCTGCAAATAGCTTTTCTGCAAACAAGTGTTTTGTTAGTGAAATTAGAGGTCATCACTGCTGATACATAGGGATAGATCATTAGTTCTGATAAAATCAGAGCTTAGCCATAGGTTTCATTCTCTCATTAAATTCTAAAATCAGTACTTGTGCAAACTGAAGCAACTCTTCTTTAGAAATATTTGGGTTTTCTCAGCCACTAAGATTTCTCCAAATTTCAATGTACCAGGACATATCATTTAACCTAGGGAATGAGAAGAAAATTAATAGAGGGAGAACATGATGCCACATCAATAAATTAAAAACACATTATGAAAATGCATGATCATAAACTGGAGAGCAAGTTTTCTTTCTTTTTCCATCTATAGTTCCTTTCAAAAAAATAAATAGAAAAATGATGGCTGAAAAATGTAATTACAATATTTATTGTACATCATCATAGCAGCTCCAAAGTCTTACCAATACTTTGGTTTTCTGCCCCAGAGATCTTAAATATACAGTGAAACTCACTAAATTATTATCTACCAGAGCATTGGTCAAAATACTAAATTAAGCTTTGATTTTCAGTTAAATGTTGAAATTTTTTTTTTAATGTTAAACAGGAGGGTTAATTTCTTTGGTAACTGTGCAGTTTAGAGAAATTATCAAGACACTGGTTCTTAAATAAAAGCCTCAAATTTCTGCACTACTTTTCTCAGACTGGTACATTAGGATACAAGTTTCTTATTGATCTAACCATCCAGTCATCAAATCCATCTCTCTCCAATGTGGGTGACAATGTCAAAGGCTTTACAGGAGTCCAGATAAATGACATCTGTAACTCTTATCTCCTGATGGAGTCCCTCCAGCACAGAAAGCCTCTAGGTTGATCAGGCAGGTCTTGCCCTTGGTAAAGCCGTGATGGCTGTCCCAAATCTTTTCCCTGCCCTTCACATGACTTTAAACAGCTTTCAGGAGAATCTGCTCCATGCTCTTTCCAGACACAGAGGGGAGGCTGACAGGTCAGTAGTTCCTACAGCCCCCCTTTCTATGTATGCAATATTTCCCCTTTTCCAGTCACCCGGGTTGTCCCCTGACAGCCATGACTTGTCACAGAGAGGGACTTACCATCTACATCAGCCAATTCTCTCAGGACTCTGGGATGCACCTCATCAGGCCTCAAAGACTTAGGCATTGAATAATTTTAATACTGAAGTTGATTCTAAACAATTTAGGAGTTCCCCAAAAATATCTTTTAGTCACTAGGCCTTTTTGCTAATAGGCATCAAAAACAGTCGGGAGCCTAATTTGTGCACACCTCAATCTGTCTACTCATATGAAATTCTGAAGTAAAATCTTTCTGCCACCTTCTTACTGCCAGTCCTAGTTTTATCTTTTTTACATGCTTGTACCATTACCATTTGCTACACCCCGTGTTTCCAACTTTGCTCAACTCCCACCGTGTGCAGTGTCTGCTAAGGAAAGGATTAGCATTCCAATCTAGTCCAAAGAGCTGGAGCAAACAAAAAAAAAATGTTAGCATTGTCACTAGCTTCTTGATGGTCTTTTGACATGCCTGGAATAGTTTACTTAGACCATGTAGATAAGCAAATAACCTACCAGGTAGTGCATGGAGTTTGAGTGTGTAACAGAAAGAAACAGTTATTTGTACTTCTGATTAAAGGCAGTGAGACAGCATCACTAAGAAAGGAAAGTGGGAGTCAAGAAGATGATTTCATGTGAAAAAAAGACCAGGTGTACATTCCATCACAATTTTATATTTTGGATGCAAAGTATTAAATTTGCTTTGTAAACTTGCAAGATATTGTCTAGGGCTTGTTGTTCATTGCTAAACCAAACAGCTTGGCAGTACAACATCTTTTTCATGCTGGAAGAGGAAGTAGGAGATTAGTTTATAAGAAATAAATTGCATGAGATTATAAAAGAAATCATAAGAGTTTCCAACGTGTAACGCACTGGAGAGAGCTTGTTTTATGTAGCTCTTCTTGTACATATGAGTGTACATAATGTGTTTTCCCAAGGAGCTCATAATGGATTTTTTTCAGTTTTCTCATGTATTGAAAAACAGGTCTTTAGTGCAATGTATTGTAATCTTTCAGTTTAGAGTTTATTTGTTAGTTTTTTTTTTTCTAATAACTTTTCAACAGAAAAATCTTGGACCTTATAGCATATACTAGTCTGTGCATTCACAGTGCTAATTGTTAATTATGGCTTTATGGGTTGTGTGTAATTTTCTGTGTAAAGATTTCTTGTATGGTCCCAGTGAGCCACTTCACATAGCTTAAAAGAGAAATGTTAGGGGTAGATATGGTATGATTTCAGTTCGCATTTGAAAACCTGTACCTTCAGTAGAATTTGTGTTGAGCTTTGAATGGATGAGTCCACTTGTAGGAATCTGAGATACATGCCAGGAGTTAAAAGGAGACTGACAGACATGTAGACTAAACCATGACCTGAACTACAGTTTAAGGACTTTTCTTCATTTAATGTAAGCTGCATAGCCCAAGAGCCATCTGTATTCTGAGCTCACTGAAAGTTTCTTTCACCATTATTTTTTTTATTTTGGGTAAAGAAGCAGATTTAGTGAAATCCAAACATTTCAAGAACATGTTTTGCCAAATCTTTCTTTAACAAATGTAAACATTCCGAAAATTCCCTGTGACTGATTTTGACACATTTTTAAAATTATGTGTTGCCAGTTGAGAACTGGAATGATTTCACATTTTAGAAAAACACTTAATTTTATTTATTGTCATTAGAGAAAAAATACAGCCTCAAACTCAAAGCAAGACACTGTGATTTTCTGGACTTCATGGGATTTCACAAGAAGATTTTTTATTTTTTTAATGAAAAAAAAGGTCCAAACAACATTTAAGATTTTTCTACGTGTGAACATCTAGTAAGCCAAAGGAATAATGTTTTCATCCTGCTTGACAACCAGTTAAGTTTCATTTACCTTTCCTCTGTGGGTAGGCATGAAAAGTAGGTGTCAGACCAAAGGAGTTCCTTCAGAGCTCTCTGCAACATGACAGTGGGATAATTGACCTTGAATGCAAGAGCCTTTGACCAAACAGTGACATAGCTGTGGAAATCTCAAGCTGGTGAGACAATTGCATACAAGGATGAGCAGATGCAGTAGCAGCTCCTTTTTTGTTTTTCTGGGAGGCCCTTTATTAATGTGATAATTGAAGATTGAAATGTTGTATTTTTGTATTTTGTTCTTCCTCTTGTGTTCAGCAACTGCCGCTTCTGCGCTCCTCCCACACCCCCCCAAAAAAAAAGAGGGTTAAAGTTATGTAAGGATTCTGTTAGGATTCTATGCAATGGATAAAATCCAGGCCCCTCCTCTGAAACTTCAAAGGGGCCATTTGCAGTGGAATGAGTGTCATTTGGTGGTGGAAGCAGGAAGCTATTTGAACAAGAGGCACGAAATAAATGAGCCAAGAGTGAGGGAACAGGACCTGAGGACTGGTGCAGAAGGATTTCCACCTATGAGAGCACGAAGGTTGTTTCAGCTGCTGGGATCCAGGAGGCAATTGCAGGGCACTTGCTGCCATCCTGGGAGGGGAATTTTCTTCTCTTGGCTCTGTGCCCTCTTTCCCTCCAACCCCCATAAATGCTGAGCTTGGGCACAAGGGCTGATGTTCTGGTTCAGTAACACACAGAGGAGCATCACGCTGAAACTAGGAGTAGCCCAAAGTTCCCTTTCTCTTGGGAAAATCTGACTTCACCTCCTGCCCTAGCTCATACAATTCTGAAATAAACCTCAGAGCCTCACTTGTACTCTATATAGTTTAATGAGCCGAAAAGAAAAATGTGTTTCCTTCCCTTCCGAGAAATGGACCTTTACTTTCATAAAGACAGAGGGACCTAGTTCTATCACATTTTTTGCTGCATACAAAAAAACTCACTATATAACCTTTTTCCATCTTCACTGTTTCGTTTGTGTGCAGTTTTTTTGGGGGAAACTCATCAAAGTTTTACTTGCCTTATATTCCTGCAGGCCTCATTTGGATACAATGCATGCATGTCTTACTTCAGTTCCTGTAGACAGTGATGTATTTGATCTGCTGGCCTGAGATATGCATTTCTCTCAGAAACCCTAATGTAAACACTGGAAGTAGTTTATGGCTGTGAATCAGCATCCAGTGGCCATGGTGATTTAAGACTGTGAAGAAGTGACATAAAATAAACCCCTGCACTCCAACTCAGAGGCTTAAGGTGGTTCTCTATTCCGTTCTTAAAACTATAATTAGAAATACTATTAAAAAACCTTTTGGATTTCCTTTTTTATTTTTCTTCTCTTTTGCTTTCCTTCTTTTTCTTTTTTATTTTTTTTTTTCAGTTTTGGTAAAGCACAGGGAAGTATTTTTCTGCTGTACTGACCTTTTTCTGCGTAACATACTTGGAGCTGAAACAGAATCTTGCTGACAGGATTTAATAGGAGGAAGTTTTGCAATATGCTTTACATCTGGTGTAAAACTTCTTGGTGAATGTCAGAAGGTAACTGCTGTGATAAAGTAGTTAGGTATTGTTGAGCATGTTATTTGAACAAGATTCTTTTTCCTCAAGCAAACACTGTATTTGGTACAGGGTTCTTTCAGGACATCCACCCTAATTGTTAAAATCTACCATTTAACCAGCAAAGTTATTTTATGTGCACTTTAAAGAAGTGCAGAGACAATCCCTGAGAATTGCAGTCTTTTTCCAGTGTTCATCTGCAAATAAAAAGTAATTAATTGCTTCTTTTTTTTTCAGATGAATTTGTCCTAAAAATCTGAAATGGTTAAAGAGTGACACTGAGCAATTAGAAAAAAAGGGTGTTGTGTTTTGTTTTGTTTTCAAAAAGGATTTGAAGAGTGAAACCTGCTTTTGTACATCTTGTTAGCACATTTCACTGTAGTTGGCAGTTTGTCAAAGATGAAAAAATATGTTTGTTTTAGCTGGCAGAGCTGCTTAATGTATTGGCCTGAGCGGAGTTCCGAGCATCTGGATACCTGGAGTTTATTCCCAGCTATGTCACTGCTTTGTTGAGTGACTCTGAGCAAGCACCTCTTCTCTTTGCTGCCTGCTTCACTACCATGTAGTTTCTTGTGTCTAGTCAGCTGGTGAGTGCTTAGAGCAAACACTTTCAAGAGATTTTTATCTGTACAGCACCTAGCACAGCTGACTCCTATCTCACTTGGGATCTGCAGGTGCTTTAGTCATGCAAGCAGTAGCAGCAAAATTAATAATGTCTAATAAAGTGCTGTTTCACTGAGTTTACGGGAATGAAGTAAAAGATAAATGAAAATTATTCCTTTGTTCCTTCTTTTTTTTTTTTTTTTGGTGTTTGTGTTCTCAGAGTCTTTCAAAGACTAGAAAAGACAAATTTCTGGTTAGCCAGGATTTAGCCACAGAACACCATGCCCTTTCCTGTGGCTCTCACTGTGTGTCCTTGCAGCCACCACAGTTGAAACAGAGGCAAGTATTGCTTTTTTTCCCTCTGTTAGACAGGAGAGGAGTCAAGCAAAACCAGGGACACAGCTGTTATTACTGAATAATCAGTAATAAACAGTAAATAGCTAGTGACTATTTCAGTTTCTCTTGTAGTTCTTGGAATATAGCTGCTCCTGGGTGTATACAACTAAGCAGCTCCTTGTGCATATCTGAGGGGCAAACTGCCACTAGTATGGAAAAGTTAGACACACCCCAAACCTATAAATCACTGCTAATATTATGCAGATAATCAATAAAGTCCTTGCATGCTATAGCCAGCACATTGTCTATTTTCATTACTTACCCATCCTCAAATGGGTTTTGAGTCCTTCACAATATGCTTTACTGCATTGACCGAGGCCAAGTTATTCCTTCACATAGGTATGAAGGAAAGCCGTACAAGGCCAGGAGTTGAGCTTGAGAATGCAATTGTAAGTGATCAGCAGTGTCTTCCTAATCTGCTGCTTTTTGCTGCTCTTTTGAGCACTACAGGTGTTTTAGACTTGCTGCACAGTTGGTGATGGCAGATGAATGTGTTGGCCTCCAGTGCAGGGTCCTCATGGCAGTGCTGAACCCACGTTAGGGCTTCCTGAGGCACACTAACTTTGCTGGACAGCAGTTTTATTCTTCTGCAGCTCAGAGTGAGCGTGAATGTGAGGAGTGGATGGCACTTTACACAAAATGAAAACGGTTTCACAGCTTGAACTAAATCCTAAAAACTTGGATGGTTATTTCCTCAGTTCATCCTGAGCCCATGTTTTTTTTCTGAGCTGCAGGCTTAATTCAGATACCAAAATAAACAATTATTGCTTCAAAAATGTTATGTTGTTAATGATTCCAACAGGAATCTGCTGGTTCACAATTTAAAATTAAGTGATAAAGGCTTAGAAAACTAACTCGAGGCAATTAGTCCAGAAAATTTTGGACAACATCCTGTAACAATATTAATTATTCAGAATTAACAATCAACTATTCAGTGCAAATTTGGATGGTGTATAGTAAATAAGATGTGAGATCATGCATGGAATGAGTACCAAAGGATAGTATTTGTGAAGATATTCTTAAATGTTCTTAAATCTTTATTAAAAGAAGTAAATGAAATCTTGACAGCTAATGTTTTCCTATGTTTTCCCCACTTTATTCTGAAGTTTTAGGATTATTTCAGTGTAGGCTTTTTAGAATAAAATGTACACTGGCCCTTTGTTATAATGCATTATTAATTAAATATTAAATTATAAAATATATTTAGAAAAAAAATTGAAATGCAATAATCAACCAACTGTAGTCCTCTGTGACATGTTAACCTTACTTTTACATGCTTGGTCACTTGCAGTCTATTTTACCAATTCAAAGAATTTACAACATGTCTCTCAGCCATTTCCAGGAATTTGAAAGAGTTTGTTTGTTTATTCTCACTTCCAACAGGCTTCTTCACAAAATTCTTCAAAATATACCGAAGACTTTTTCTCCTCTGAAACAAAACTTTAGGCACCTAAAAATAACAATCTTTTTTAATGGGCTAATTAGTGCATCAAATTATTGCTCAGGCCCTTTATCTGAGACTTTGGGTAAAATCCAAATGGAAATGAGCTTGGCCAGTGCATTTTAACCTACATTTGTCCGCCTCGCAAAGTCACCACACCATTTAGCCCAGTTGGCAGCTCTGGGGCAGAGACAAGCAGGGCTGGCATAGCTGAGATGCTTCAAGGGGGGAGGACTGCAGCACTCTGACAGGACTGTGAACACACTCTCGCTCTGTTTCCTCCTCTGGGCGTGCTTCTAGCCCCTGCTCCCCTTTCCTCTCTGGCAGCAGCGTCTGCCGGGCTTTGGTTGTTTGAGACTTGCAATAAAACTGATTATAAGGAAAGCAGTAAAATCATCCTAAACATGGACATGCTGAAAAATTAGTATTAACTCACTTCCAAAGCAGAAGAAGGATTCTCAGCTTGGTCCTGTTATTTACAGCTTGTGGTATGCCAAGCCAAGTGGCACTCAAAAACCTCTCTTGCCAGTGTGGCCACCCCAGGGACCAGTCCCAGGACATGCACTCACGATGTGGCAGCGGTGTGAGCACAGTCACAGCTGTGTCCTGTTTGAGCTCCTGGTCTGTGGGGTGTGCAGGCACTGGAACAACGGTAGGGACGGTTTGACTGCTTTGGCCGCTTCCCAGGACAGCCCTGATGAGGAGATACAGTATCTCAAGGAACCATCCTGTTACAAAACCATAAAATAAACAAACAAACCAGGATATTTTAGGTTCTGAGCTATTGTATCACAAAAATGGCTCGAGAAAAGGTTGTCTCTTAAGCCAGCCATGAAAGAGAGGACTTACGTGCACAAAAAGAAACGCTTACAATTGTGCCCTAAGCCACAATTGCATAACCTCTGTGAGATATCAGAGACATTGCAGAAATTCCTCTTTCAGTTACGAATCACTGCATTTCATTCACTTTTTTTTCTGACACCTGATCGAAAGGTCCCTGTGATGTTGTGTGTTGCACTGACATCACAGTCCTGGATAAACTTGATAACTCGTAGCACAGTAAAATCAGCAGGCAAAAAATAACTGTCAGTCTATCAAGGTCACAATGAACATCCCTAAAGAATGAGGTGGGGAGGACAGTAGACACAGCTTTGCGAAGTAGCAAATAAACATTTGCAGAGCTTTGAAAACTGCTTATATTTTTAAGGGACAGAGGTAAATAAAATCAAGGCCTAAAAGCATTAGTGAATTCTGTCTCATTACCCAAGGGAAGAAAACATGCCTTGTGCAACAATATTTTCTCAGAAAAAAATCTACAGATAAATATTAGCTATTTTATGACTTGTAAATTATTTGGTAGAAAAATAATTTGCCTCATGTTTTTATTTGTCACTGAAGACTCACAAATTTATTAGTATACTTATATTTAGTCCAAAAGTATACTAATATATTTATTAGTATACCCTACAGATTTTTGTCATGCTCCTAAAAATGTCTTACAAAATGTCCATAGAATATGCAAAAACATTTTTATTGACAAAAACCTATCAATCCTTCTAATTTATTTTTAATGCATCCATTTTTCTTTCCACTCTGGAAATATACTTCAGGAGGGACACTTAGTCTCGTACAAGATAGTGAGAAGATATTCCCAAAAGCTGAATAAACAGGGAAATATTTTCTTTTACTATAATATAAAACTATTAGTGAGATAATTTCCAAGACTTCTTCTGTTCTCCTTTAAAATCTCTCTAATGAAGTAAATGTTATGTTTTTATATGGTAGAAATTGTCCCTTCATATTTAGGGCCAGAATATTTAGATAACAGGCTTCTGCTGAAGTAAATAAATAATACTGACTGTTGTATTTATTTTAATAGCTACAAAATTGTGCAGGTTTTGACATACACATGGGAGATGAAAGACAGAAATTTAAAAAAATATGATTTTAAAAGAACAACAGTGTTTATACCTTTATTTCAATTCAATGAGGACGAAAGGAAACCAATTTCTGAAGGAAGTATTTTCACTATTGTTTCAATTTTTTAAAATTAAATTATATTTCAAAAAGTGCCTGGAAAATTACGTTTCTTGTTCAGCAAATTACATCTTCTGGTCAGAAGATGCATTTGGAGAAAATCATGTTTATCTCTCACTTGTACTCTTTTTCTCTCTGCAACAAAGCCAAGACAAATTGGACTGATATCCTTGTTCAGTTTTCAGCTTCATTAAAAATGCCTGTGCAGGCAATGCAGGGTTTACTTAGTTAACACTTTCCTCCCAGGACCAGCTACCTTTAAAAAGCTTTGCCAGCTGCCTACCTTATCAGTAGGGTGCTTGAAAAGTCTGGATTAAGACAAAGTAGATATCACAGCTGAGGTGGTCAGGGAGCTGCTACATAAAAAGGTATATTTTTCCAAATCCTTGATTTATTACAGTATTCCTCATTTCTCACTCCTTACATTTTCTTTGCAGTCAGGATCATGCAGCAGCGTGGGAGGTTATCCCGAGGAAGTGGGGATGCTTTACTAGGGGCACAGTGGGCTCTTTAGGACAGCAGTCAGGTCTCACTGAAAAAGGCACCATGAAGCTTTCGTGTGGCACCTCCTGCAGCCTTATTTTCTGACATTCTGGGACTGTCTCATTAGTATTGTGAATACCTACAACAATCACGTGTATCCAGCACAATTTTGCCTTGAGTGAGAGAATCATTAACAAAGATGAGTCAAGTTATAGCCTAGCACGTGTGAGCAGGTTACACATCCAGAACTGAGAAAGTAGGCAAAGGTCTGCAGCAGACTCAAGAAATGCAAATCTCATGTGCGAGATACCTCTCTCCTTTAATATCCAGGTGGCCGACTAGTGCAAGCTGTATAAACTGAAAGAAGACCTCTTGATACATCTAGCCAGAAAAATGATAGGACTGTTAATGCAGCCTGCTGTGCTCTATGGAAATCCAGTATTTCTGGTGCTGTGAAAGTACTGAGAAATGGTTTTGTGTAATCCGATGAATTATGGACAATGACAGTTACCCGGATATTGGGAAGAAGTTTAAAAGTAGGTTAAAGAAATCCATTATGACAAAACCTGGAAGAAAGGAAGAAGAAAGAAGTAGGACTATTTTAATTTTTTCATGATGTCAGTCTCTAGGAATGTTAAGCTTCAAGCAAAAGTAAATTTTTTTAAATCTAAACATGTAGAAAAAATAACAAATAAATAAACAAATTATTGATCTCCTGGCAATAGTGGCAAGATTTGTGAACAGGTTTTCTATTGTTTGAGCTATTATTTTCAATTATTTCAAAAATCAGACAAAGTAGAATGTACTCAAAGAATTTGTAATTGTGTCATTATAGGACCATTCATAATATTGCAAAAAGCAGAACATTGGTGCTGAGACTGTGATTGTGCACAACATGCTGCATTATTATTGTCTTTGTTTAAATCCACAGAATTTTACCAAGAACTCCTGTTATACCGGTATGCCCTGGTATACTCATTGTCTGCCAACAGAGACAGTAAATTACTTAAACATCTAAGTAGTTGATTAAATATTCTTTTGTTTCCCTTAATAGATGCTTTTAGAAGTGACAGCTGTAATCAAGGATAAGATTTCTGTCTGGACCTTCCTTCTGATAAAATGAGCACCCTTTCACCACAACAACATAGACCAGTTAATGTCACTGTATGTCACACAGAATCACAGAATTAGTTAGGTTGGAAAAGACTTGGGAGATCATCAAGTCCAACCATGACCAAATACCACCTTGTCAGCTAGACGATGGCACTAAGTGTCACATTGAGCCTTTCCATAAACACCTCCTGGGATGGTCACTCCATCACCTTCCTGGTCAGCCCATTTCAGTGTCTAATCACCCTTTCCGTGAAGAAATTCCTCCTGATGTTCAAATTAAACTTTTCCTGATGCAGCTTGAAACAGGCCCTTTCACCCTGTCACTTGCCTGGCAGAAGAGGCTGAATAACACTGACGAAGAACCTCCTTTTGCATAGTTGCAGAGACTAATAAGGACACCCCACAACCTCCTTTTCTCCAGGCATCTTCAGCCTGGAGAACTCATAGCCCCAGTTTCCTCTGCAGCTTCTCATAGGACTTATCCTCTAGGCCCTCCACCAGACCTGTCATATGTGGTGATTCGTGGTACATTGTCTACGGTGCTGCCTGTTATATGGTGCAGTCCTTGCAAGAGTGTCAAGTGACACAGAGAAGTGATGTTAATTGCAGGAGGTTACACACAATGTCAGTAGTAGCACGAGAGATTGAAGGCTTCACATGGCCAAGTATTTAGCAAATACTTGTATAGAAAATTTCAAAGCTTATCTGAAGTTTTGGTAAATCACCACTTTTCATGTCAGACTCACAGTATCTTGCCTATCAGACTACTCTTGGTCTGGTCAGCAAAAAGACTGCAGTGTAAAGCAGCAAATCCTATTTCATAGGATGCATTGACAACAAACCAGTTCTATTTGTGACACTTCTCTGAAAAATTTACACAGCATCATTTGTCACTTGCGCTTTAAGAAAAATCAAAACTAACACCAAACCAGAAAGTTATGGCTCCTTATCACCGTCTCATTTTTCTCAGTGCTTTAAAACAGTCAGCTATGTTTCAGCCACTTAAATAGTCTTCAATAATCATATTCTTTCAATAAGCCAGTGTTCTTTGTTTTCCTACTGTAAATCCTAATATAATGGTTTAGCTGGGTTTATTAAAAAATGAATTTGTGACAATGCAAATAAATCTACATTACATGTGTCCTTATTATTATCATAAATTCTGTATCATAGGATTTGTGCTCTGTAGGGGACAGATTCTCAGGAGATCTACATGGGCAAAATGTTTACTTGAATATGATTTCAGTGACTGATATCAACAGAGGATCCTGCCTATATATTAAGGTGCATTTTCCTTTATTGGTTACTTACCTGACTCATACTTCTGAGGCAAGGAAACAGTAGTATGGGGCTGAGTTAAATAAGCAGCCAGAACAAAGAAGCTCAAAGAATGTTGATTTTAATTCGATATAAGGTAGAAGTTCTTCACTGTGAAGGTGGTGAGACACTGAAACAGGTTGCTCAGAGCTGCTATGGATGCCCCATCGCTGGCAGTGTTCAAGGCCAGGCTGGATGGGGGTTTGAGCAACCTGGTCTAGAGGAAAATGTCCCTGCCCAAGGCAAGAAGGTTGAACTAGATGATTTTCACAGGCCTTTTCCAACTTAAAACTTTGTCTGGTTATATACATTTTAATCTGTAAAATGTGCACTTTAGAGAAGAGCTGCTCACAAAGAGTGTAGCAGTGAAGAACGTGTCTCTTGGCGAAGTTCCTTTAGTAAACCAGAAGGTCTGGATTCAAGTCAGAAATTGCTTTTTAGGGGAGGTCCTGTTGTGTCTATTAAGAAGGATACATGACCAAAATGGTCCCTTGTGCCCTCCAAGTCTATTCAACTGTAGTCTGAATAAATGATAATTGTGAATAATTTATGTAGAAGTATTCTTGCAACAAGGCAAACGTAGTAAGGAATAACTTCTGCAAAACTGAGCTGTAAACAAGGGTATTGTACATTGGGCTTGCCTGCTCTTTATCAAAATTTATGGGAGGGGTGAAAATTTCCACCTTTTTGCAGGTAGCTGTATGAGGCAGTGCTTCCTAATAGATCAGCACTGCAATTAAAAGACCCTGCCATATGCAGCTTCAAGATTATTTTCGGTTTTGGTTTCCAGTAGCACTCAAAGCTTCTGAGCTAAACTCAGTTGAAGAAATCAGAATTCATAGTAGACATTACAACTTTCTCTGTATGTTCAGGTATTATCTTTGATTTTTCGAATGGTGTGGATTTGGGAGGGTTTTTTTTTTCTTTTCCTTTTTTTTTTTTCCACACAGAGTATTTGCTACTTGGCTTTGTGTAGGAGATGTGGGAGGTTTAGAGGGAAAGAGAATTTTTCAACACTTGCTTCCCCTGAAGTGTTAATGAATGTTAGAAAATTTGCTACTTTATGTAAATTTCATGTCTCTCACCCCTACTGAAATATAGCACAGAGGCCTTGATGATATCACAAATGATGAATTTGGTCTCAGATCGTTATCTAAATGTATTATTCTGCTGCTTTCCAGTCTTACTTGAATAGTAAGTAAGCTGGTTTCCCAAGCCACCCAACCCTTTCTAAGTGACTTAAGAGAAAACAATCTTGCTGAGTTTGCTGCATTGCTTCGGGGAGGGTAAATTTTATAGACCAAATTATTTTCTATTGGCCTAGAAAAATCCAGTCTCCAGTATCCAAAAGAGAAAAAAACCAAGCAAACAAGGATGCCTACAAGCCTTTGCAGGCACCTTTAACCATTTATTAACCTATTTTAGCTATATATTAATTTGATTTTGGATCAAGATCTATTTATTTAAAAATGTAATTTTATACCTTTAAAAATAATTTGGCTCCCATCAATTTGGCATTTGATCTCATTCGCAAGCTAAGAGAAGGAAATCTGAAGCTTGTTGGATATCATACAATTAAGTTATTTCATTTTATTAAGAATGAAGGTACTTGCATATCACATGTCAATGTTTTTTGTGATGGATTTTGGGGGACTGCAATGTACAGATCAAGTCAGTTCCCTAAAAGTAGGAACTGAAACTTTCAAGAAAAAGTGGAAGAAAATCAGAAATTCCTCTGCTGTTCTGTGTCACGAAGTCCATATCCTGGTTCCCCAAAACGGGTGAAGCCCTTCGGCAGGTCGGGATCCCCTCAGGCTCACACAATTAATCCAAAGAGTGGGGATTGAAAAGGAAGGTGTTTGCAGCACTTGAGGAGGCCCAACCTTCTTCCTCTGCTGTGGGAAGGAAGATCACTGGGGAGATAGCACAGAGGATGAAGAAGTTAGTGGGGGAGATGTGGATTCAGTGCATACCTCAGCAAGCTCTTTCAACAGGAAATGAAAGTTACCCAGATAAGGTGTTGATTGCCTCACTGACACTGCCCTGGGCTGCAGTTATTGCAGTTCAGGCTACGTGCAGACTTGAAGAGAATTTAAAAGAAATTAACTGGGAAAAAATCCCACCACACATGAAAATCAATCCCTCTTGTACCATTCCTGCCACAACTTGAATCTAGAGTTCACTGATTAACCTTAAAATGTTGATAGCATCACAAACAATCTCAACAACTTCAGGAATTCAGCAACTTCATACCTTTAACGAGGGAACAGTTGTGGCAAAGACATGCAGATAACTAGCACCAACTAGGTCCGCAGGAAAAAAAAAGCTTAATTGCTCTGTTTTGAAGATCTGGGGTTATTTTTATTTATTTTATTTTAATTTTTATATATACACCTTGCAATGCAATAGTACACTGACTTCACAAGCAATGCTTAAATACTTCAGTACTTTTGGAATTATTGCCCTAAGGAAAAATAAGGAAAAGAGAAACTGACTTTTAGCAGCCTCACAACATGATACAGAGAGAAGTAAATGTCAAATAAGAATTTAAAATAATGAAAAATATTCCGAGACAGAGCTGTGGTGATAAAATGTATCTAAAAAAATATGAAGTAAAACAGTGATTAAAAGACAGCTGAGTTCACACAGGCATATTAAGCAGTGTTGAGTGATAGGTGATAAAAGATCAAGTTCATGTCCTTTTTATTGCTGCAAGCAGAGAACTTAAGATGATGAATCTGACCAAAAGCATCAAAGAGAGCAAAAAGTCACAGGATAGTGTGAGTTATTTGGAGAGTGATCTTCAAATGCTTCTCCCTTATTCCCCTTGAGAAAGCCAATTAGTGAAATCCAAATAAGTTTGTGGAGGTATATACAATACGGAAGATTCTATACAGGCTCAATAACAAAAAATAAAGACAAAATATTTTATGTTGGAAGAAGATAGAATTATTAGGATTAAACTCCTCATGAGTATGAGCCCAAGCTGGGAAAAGAATTTTTATAAGATCACTATGATTATTAGTTTTTGTTATTGCAGTGTTGTGAAACTGCTCTGAGTCCTGACTCTATATTCTTCTGGGTATAGTTAGAAAGTAAGATCAATAAGCACATCTCTACTAGTATTTTTAGTTCAGAGAACATATGAACCTTGGAAGAGCATGTTCTCTTTGTCCTCATCTATGGCATTTAGGCTCTCACCATGGAACTGCCTTGGAAACAGCAAAATGGGTTCCTCTAGGGTGAAGTGAAACCACAAGATGTGCTCCTCTAATGTCTTTTACTTCTCATCTAAGTTAAAATCCCTGAAGCACCTTTATCACACAGGTCAGACCTTCAGCAACAAGGGTTTTGCTCTAGAGAGCTACGCTTTCTGGGCCATACCACTTGTTGCTGTAGGACCCAATCGAGTGTAGCTCTTTTCACTTAACTTTAGATATATAGATGATGGCAGCTAGAAGGAAATAGTGACTCCAAACGTGTGATTTATCAACTGGAAAGATATAGCCTCTACTCAGATTAATCATATTCTAAAAGTTACCATTTTCTGTGCACAAACAGTGAGATGAGTCTACATAATGAGGTTCTCGGTAGAAGTTCACCCGGTGAACCCTGGTCAGTTTAAAATTATAGTATCGGCAGAGAATAGGAAATAGATTCACAATGAAATGGCTTGACTTTTCTGAGACTGACCTGTGCAGGAGATGGTACTTGACCTCATATTTTTTAACTCTTAATCAAATATTCTCTCTTTACTCACAGCAATTATTAGAAATATTTAGTTGGCTGCTTAGTATGGTAATTTAATCTTTATTTATGTTATATGAAAAGGGTTTTTTTTCTTTGAATTGTGGGCCAGAACTACCACTGACATACCTCTTTATTTTGTATCCATTAGGAGGAATGTTTCAATTTTTTCCAGCATTGAAAAAACTTGCTCTTTTGTATTCTTTTCGTCACAGAACTTATTATGAACATGCTATTCATTGAATTGCACTATCTGTACTCTATGATATCAATTTTCATTTGTCAAGCAGTATTTAGTGAGCTCTTTTATGAACAAAAAACAATCTAGTGATCTGGATGCAGTATCCTGGTAAATCTAAATACAAACCTGAACTAAGAAAATAAAACTATACTGGAATTTAGTTTCTAAAGTTGTTGATTTTCAATTAATTTGAAAAATATCAATGATATAATTAATACCTTGTTTTCTGTTTCCATGTGTCAGAAATACTGTGGTAAAAAGTGGTATAAAAATATTCATCTCATGTCATGCTAAGCATATCTTTCCAAACTATCTGGAAACAATAACAGCAACACATTTAGAGGTAGATATTTATTTGTTTGGTTTTTATTTGCAATGAGTCACTGACTAGGAATATTATTTTCATTATATTAGTCATTTATTTTGTATTTTAAATACAAATTTCTGTAAAGGTATAAAGAATTTTAACACTTGTTTTAATCAATACTCTCAAGAGGAAATTTAAGCACATATAGAAGTAAGCAAAATTCATGGACTTTACCATAACTCTTTTTGTCCACATAACTTGATTTAATAGAAAGGATTTGCAATTTACAGTAGGGCAGTAGGCACAATGACTAAGTAAAACTGCAAAAAAAAGGTTTTCATGCAGAGAGTTTTGAAAAAATTCACTTGGAAATACATCTGCCTAAGATTTGACCTCTTCATTTAAAGACCTATTTTAGTAAATCCATTTTATTAATATGCACCTCAATGCCTGGACAAGCTTTCTGTGGGCCTGCAGAGGTGGAACATAATTTTAAGAAATGCAGTCTTTTTTTTTTTTTTTTGGGGAGGAGAATTCCTGCAAAGATTTGAGGCATAGTTGGAAGGACTCCGTTCCAGATTCTGAGCTGAAGAAAGCTAAGAACACCCACAGCAGATGGCTAATGAGTGTTATCATATTTAGCATTTCTCACTTCACAAATTCAATAGCCATTTTGTGACAGGGAACCTGGATGTCCTTTTTAATCCTGCTTCTCTTTCTCTTTCTCTTTCTCTTTCTCTTTCTCTTTCTCTTTCTCTTTCTCTTTCTCTTTCTCTTTCTCTTTCTCTTTCTCTTTCTCTTTCTCTTTCTCTTTCTCTTTCTCTTTCTCTTTCTCTTTCTCTTTCTCTTTCTCTCTCTTCCAGTGATTTCCAGCCTGATTCAGACAGTTTTGTGAAACTACAGTCCCAAACAGACAGTTGCTCTTTGTGGCTATCCTACCACAAAGAAGTTGGAGCAACCTGTTTCTTCTGTCATGTCTGTTTCTGTGCCACCTGATGTACTTTCCAAGATACTCTTTTGAATTTAGAGTTTGCAAAGAAACCGCGAGTCTTAAAAGCTTTCTTAATCCATGAAAATTTGAGAAAATAACCTATGTTCACTGATGAGTCTTTAAACAAATGTTTCTTCTGAGATCCAGGTTTTATTTTGAACTGGATCTCAAGCTAACACTTTTATGTCACCTAAAGAAACAAGGTCAGCTTAACATATTTTCCACTTCAAGAGTAATTTAATGACGGGCAGCACCATTTTTGTGGACTTTGCAAAGGCGTAGGATCTTGCAATGAGGAAGTAAATTCTTACTGTTAGGACCATGAAACATAAATCATTTTGAATATAACTCCTTGGTGCAGAAAACCTGAGAAGAGCAATTTTTATGACTGATTCAGTGTCTGTTTCAAAGAGCATTTATTTTGAAAGAGGCGTCTTTGAAAAGGTGTGCAAGGAATTCACATATTCAAGGTGTAATGTATTCTGAAAGTATGTGCTGCCAAATGCAAATCCAGATGGTGAAAGCAGTACTATAAATGGAGATTGAATGGGGAGGTTTGAGCAGTATACAGACAGCATACACGGAAAAAAAAAGAAAAGAAAATAAATTTTTGTTCTAAGAAAAAGGAAGAAAAAGGTTTTCTCTTCCCCTCCACTAAAGCATAAGGCAGCGTTCCTAGAACACCAAAGTGTGGTTAACATGGGACATGACCCATGGAATATGATTCTGTAATGCAAGGTGAAATTCCCTTGCTCTATCTGCTATTTACTAAATTCCATGCAGAAAATTAAATGAAAAATAAATTAAAATAAAATAAATAAGATAAATAAAATAGATAATAAATAAACNAAATAAAATAAAAATACAATAAAATAAAATAAATAAAATAGATAATAAATAAACTGCATGATATAAACAGTAAAATAATATTTGTCTGCACCAGCCGAGGTATTCAATCTCCACAGTTTCCCCTGAAGCCAATTGTGTTTAATTCTAGTTTATTTGCACCTCAGTCAGAAGCTCTTAATACTGTAGTTTTGTACCTCTGTCAGACCTGTGTAGGAGCATTTTAAGACTCAGTCTCTTCTTCCTGATGTCTTTCAGCACTGCAGATGCATATTAGTATCTAAAGCAATATCTTCACCTGCGCAATAAGAGAGTTGATTCTACATGCTTTTTAAGTACTTTAATCTGTAAGAACACTAGCTTCAAAGTGAGCACCTTGGCACTTGGATTTGGAGATACACTTCAAAAGTTTGCTAAATTTGCTCAAAACACTCAATCTGAATGAAAGAAATGTCCTGGTCTTGAAGTGTGCCTTTTTCTGAGTGCTGACATTTACTTTAACACACAGCCTACCCCTGGGACTGTGTACTGCTGGTTAGATGCTGCCTAATGCTTTCTTTACTGCACATATTTGAGAAGGACTTGAGGATTTGTCTTCTCTTTTGCCTTAAATATGACTTTAACTGCTGTTCCTGTGCGCAACATCCCAGAAGTACAGCGGAAACCAAGAAAGGTGACAAGCATCTTGCAATATTAATATTTGCAACTAAGTTTGGTCTGACCTATAAATAATTTTCCTTTAACTTCTGTGGCCCTTTTGCTCATGGGATATCTGAGAATGTCACTGTTGTCAATACATAAGGTATAATAAAAATTAAATATTTAAGATGCCATTTTAGTGTAGGTATCCAGAGAAACTGAATCCGAACTTCACTGTTGCATAAAATATTAATCTTTATACAAACACTGTAAAAAAGAAGCCCTTTGAAAATGTTTTGTGAAAAATCGACATTTTAGTGATAACCTTGTACAATAGAAAAAAAAACCACACAAACAAATAAAGCCCCCACAAAAGCACAAAACAAAAAAAAAAAAACAAAC
>VXBU01006350.1:281544-323731 GCA_013400315.1 Bombycilla garrulus
TCTCTTCTCTTCTCTTCTCTTCTCTTCTCTTCTCTTCTCTTCTCTTCTCTTCTCTTCTCTTCTCTTCTCTTCTCTTCTCTTCTCTTCTCTTCTCTCCTCTCCTCTCCTCTCCTCTCCTCTCCTCTTCTCCTTCAACAGAAGGAAGTGAAAGGTAATAGAATGTCCCATATGTTATTTAAATGATAAAAAACTGGTTTCAAGTAATGTTCAGGAAACTGGGAGCCTTGTTTGTACTACTGAATGCTCATGAAGGCAGTACTGCACTCAAAAAGTCAGCTTGTTCTGGTGACCCCCCCTTTCCCAGTTCTAGTCAGGCAGGACATGCTGAATGCCCACACAGAGATGTCTCCTGCCTGGGTGACCCAGGGCCCAGCCCAGACAAAATCTGCATTCCTATTTGAGGGGCCTCTGCTCCTCACTCTGAATAAAAAATCTGACACATCTGTAAAGTTTTTGTCAACACAGATCATTGTGTGTTTCCAGGAACTCAAAATACCCAAGACTGGCACTGGCATATCTCATGTGTGGTGTCAGCCAGTTTTGACTATCAAGGGATTGCAAAACAGGCATGAAAATTAAACCCGAAACTGCTTCAGTAGGCAACTTGGAGAGACATTCCTCTGCTGTTCCCTTTTTCATTTCTTTGCTTTGAACAGTTGTTCCAGTTAATGGTAAATTCCCAACCCCCAGCCTCTCCACCAGATATCTAATATTGGGTCTTTTTTCTTAAAACAAGAAAGTCTTTATGCTTGTAAAGTTCTGTGTTCAGAGTGCTAAACACAAGATTAATCACTCCACTATATTCTCATATTTAACAACATGACTTCTGTCCTTTAACTATTTCTTTCTGAAACATATGTCTTATATACCATTTCCCTGTCTTCTCTTATTTATTTCACTTTTTTTTCCCCTTTGTTTTTAATTTCTCCTTATTGATGAGAGCAAAGAGAGGGCAGGAGATTCTGATCCACCACTTCAGAGGTGGGACAGAACCTGTCTGTAAACCGAATCTCCACCCTCCCCTTTCCCATGCAGAGAAAGCATTGCTGTCTAGTGCTTGGGTCTAGTCCTGTCTGTGGGAAGATCATTGCATTCTTTTCCATGAACCACAGTCCGTTGTGAAAGAGTTCAGGGAATGAAAAAAAGGCACAGAAATATTTTCATTTTGTTATCTGAAATAGCTCTAAAAAAACCCATCCTAAATCACCAAAAGCATACCCTAGATTTAGAAAGAAAAACAATAGATTCCAAAATAATTTATTGCAAATAAAATCTTATGATTCTTAAGATTAAAATATAGTGTCTTTGCATTATTACAGCATTCCATTTGATTAAAAAGTGAAACATTATATTGAAAAGGAAAAAAATATTTGGTGAACAAATGGCTGATACTGAAGCTTGTGAAAATAAGTGAACAAAATTAGACTCTCTGGTGTGCAAACTGAATTTCAACCAGCATTTTAGCAGAAGTTCATTTATTAATTAGCCCCGTTTCTGAGAGAACAGCAATCTTTATCAGTCAGGTTACCTCTGTGAATGATGAGCATGTAACCTATCCAGGAATTACCTGAGTTAATTGAGATTAATTTCTTGTGAGCAGAGCTTAAGTCCCCTGGGGTCTCATCAGAATGAGGCTATTTCTGATTTATACCTCTGTAGCAGTGCTATTTATAGAGGGAAGTTCCTCAAAACAAAATCAGAATATTCCTTACTTCCTCTGCATGACAGCTGTTATACTCAGGAATATATGTGTAGTTTTTGTCTTTCTCAGAGCCTTTAAATCCTTTACTTTATATGAATTCAGAATTATTAAATGTAATGAATCATCATAAGGTAGCTATCAGCAGATGATCACTAAAAAATGGTGTTGAATTCTCTATGTTAAATATAAGATATGGGTTATTTTAAAAAAAAAAAGTTATTTTCCATTTGTTACAGAATCACAGAACTGTTTAGATTGGAAAATACCTCTGAGATCATCAGGTTCAACCTATGACCAAGCACCACCATGTCAACCAAACCATGGCACTAAGTGTTACATACACTCTTTCCTTAAACACCTCCAGGCATGGTGACTGCACCATCTCCATGAGCATTTAATTCCAATATCAAATCACACTGTTCTGTGAAGAAATTCTTCCTAATGTCCAACATAAATCTCCCCTGGTGCAGCTTAAGACTGTGTCCTCTTGCCCTGTCAGTTGTCCGGGAGAAGAGGCTGACTCCCACCTGGCCACAGCCCTCATTTCAGGTGGTTGTAGAGAGTGATAAGGTCACTCTTGAGCTTCCTCTTCTCCAGGCTAGACACCCTTCAGCTGTTCCTTATAAGAGTTGCGCTCCAGGCCCCTCACCAGCTTCACTACCCTTTTCTGGACTTTCCCCAGAACATTTTCATGCCCTTTTTGAAGTGAGGGTGTCACAATGACACAGGAAATGATGCAAATGGCAAAGGAAAGATTGTGTTGTACACTAAAATGGGAAAATCTGGTCAAAAAGCCATGGATCAGAGCAAAGAGGATTCCTAGAGCAGCTATCAACACAGGTTCTGTGCAGCTCCCAAATGTTGTAAACCATTGCATCTCTTTTCCTCCACCTTTATATCCAGACAGCTCCCTCTTTTATCTTTGCAATGTTTCAGAGAGTTTGTGGAAAGTCAATGGCCTGGTACATTTTTCCTCCTGCCTGTGACCACAACTGTTCAGAACTGCTATTGCACTCCTGAATGTCTCAAGACATGACCTCAACTAGCTTTAAGTTGGGTATCTTGAAACTTTTAGATTTAGGAGAAGAAAGTGTTGTGGGAAAGCTAACCAGTTTTTGCAACAGGATGCATCTTCTGTCTCTGTCTCTTGCTTAAAACTTAATGTGGAGACTCTTTTAGAAGTGTGAAGGTTTATCTTGAATCAAGGCATTCATTGAAAAGGTAATGAACAGAAAAGAATCTGGATCTGGAGAAAAACAACAGCATCTGGTAAATGCCTTTTCTCAGAGATGTGAAATCCTGGGACTCAGTCTGAGGGAAATGTCTGGGACAGTAGATGAAAAGAGGGCATGCCATTAAAACATGCCATGCTAATAAGTGGGTAACGCCTCCACAGAGACTCTGTTTGTGTGTGTGTACACCCACTATTCCTTGCCTCTGTATTCTTTAATCTCCCAAAGTAGTATAAATACCTTGAAAACTTGAAATTTTTTAATGGCATGACACATCAAGAGGAAGAATCCTTGAACAAAATAGTTATTTTCATAGAGACATTGAATGATATATGGATGAATCTTTATTTTTAGCTGATCTAATCTAATGAGAGAAGAAATGCAGAAGAGAACTAAATCTTCTATATTTAACACAGTTTAAGAATTGTTTTTGGCACCAGTACAAAGGACCAATGTTTGGTGTGCAAGTGTATGCTGGAGTTTTTTACCGGTATTTAATTCTGGAACAGGAATCTGAAAGGAGTTGCAGTCTTCCTTCTATTGAAATCAAATCTTTCCCCTAAGGCTGTTCACCCATTGCAAGATCTTCTGGAGCATGGGCATGGGTAAGTTTCCAGTTTTCTCAACCCTTTTCTAAAGCAATCTGTGGCACTGCCTACAAAACAAGCACATGGAAATCACATGCAGACAGAGGAGAAGTTTTATTAAATGTCGGGGACCTGGTGCCTGCACCAGACTTAATACCATTATTTGCTGTCCTTCCTCTAAAAGGGAAGAGTTCCCTTTTGCTGGCAGTTTGCAATATTCTTGCTTTTTTATTTAAGCATCTTTATAAAAGAGCCCTTAGACTTCAATAACTGCACAATCTGAGCATCAAGGCTTTTCAGAGAGGCAGAGACACAGCAGTCCTAATGTGGTTGCTGCAATCTTCCTCCCTACCACTTGTATGTAAAAGGAGCATTGCCTCCTTTCCAGGACTATAAGCTAGCATCCCAGGCATCATTCTGGCACCAGAAAAATCAACACACTCTCTAAAATGTTCCAGAGAGGCCTCCCTGTACCAAAAGAGAGTGAGGTATTGGCCTCTAACATAGAAAGACTTCCTAAGGAAATTACAATTTCAAATATATTGGATAAAGAATTGCTCCAACTTGAGCAGGTATCTTCTAGATTCATGTGGCCAGAAGTAAGATAAGTTCTCAGATAAAATTTACACAGATTGATTCTACTCTAAACATTTTGTTTGTTTGGTTTAATTTCAGGAAACACATAAGGCTCGAATGAATGCAATGTATCAGCCTTTTTCAGGTCTAAAAACTCCTTTGAGGTTCAAAATATATTGTTTTGTATATATAATATTTACCTAATATTTACTTGTCTTCTCCAAATATGTATTTCATTTTCACTTTACTGTACAGTATTGGAGCTACCACTGAGACCTCTTGCAGTTGCCATAATTTTAAAATTCAGGGAGGTACTCATCTGGTGGTGGCAGAATTCACCAGAGCTTCAAAGGAAATCAGTTGTTAAAAATCCAATATGTAGAAGTCTTATTCTAGGATACTCTGGAAAGGTCTCACCCACATCTCTACAGTTTGGATTTGGAAATGTGTGAAACAGGACATTTTTCCTATATCAAAGATTTCAAGTGCTGTTCTAAACTAAATTAAAAGTTCAGTATTTCTCAGTCCATCATGATTATCCATGATTATCTCTTGTATCATTTATTTTTATTTGTGGAAATGAGATACATTTATCCAAACAAATTAATAACATTCTTTGTCACCATGATGATAAAGCTGGCTAGATATTTATTCATACGAGTTGAGGATGAGACATAATTTTTCCCCAGTGGTAAGATAATATTTCTCTCTTGGAGTACTGTGAGGTACCCAGTGACATGCATCACAAAATGCTGCAGCTGCTTTCACAAAAGAGTAAAAAATGTTTGCCAGACCTCCAAGTACAGGATAAATAAGCAGTATAAATATGGGAAGAAATAAGAAACAACTACCAGGCCCTCAGTCTTAATATGTGCTGTCTCCACAAAGTCCCATTTGTGGCCTCAAAAGTTATTTTATCTATTTTAGTTTGTTTTTAAAATACAAGCCACAGAGAGAGGAGCTTTCCAGCACTGAAATTAATGTACAGAATATTGCAGTGGTAAAAGAAACTATGCTAGCAATGTGTATGTAAATTTATTTCTGTCTTTGAACTCTGTTTATACACTACTCTTGAACTCAGCTGCTAATATTTAGCACCAATATAGTCCTTGCTAGCAACATTTTACTGCCAAGGAGAAAAAAAAGAAAGGATTTCCTTTTCTTTGCAAAGGCTTTCAGTAAGAGAGGGGAAAAAGAGACTGCTTTTGTTGAACTTTCCTCACACATAACTTTTTTTCATTAGCTGTAAAATGTCCACATCTGCAGTTAGAAACAGATAGATTTCAGTGATCCGAGGTGATACTATTAGAAGGGAAATATCAGCAATTCTGTGATTCAACACGTACTTTCCTTGTAAAAGAAAGCCAAAAAGAAAATATTTCTACATCTGAGTTCCATAAAAATCTCCTAATTTTCAAAGATATGTTTTCCTGAACTTGTCAAGAGAAGCAGTACAAAACTGCATTGCTCAAATGCCACAGCTTTTTGGAGAACAGCAATTTTTTCTAACACCCAGATCAATGTTGTGCAGAGCCTCAATCAATTCATACTAAAATACTTTAAAGTTCTTACACAAAAGCCAGCTGGTGGAAGTGTGTTGTAAAAAGAACTAGCTGAATTATTCATTGCGAATAATCTGTGTTACGAATTTACCCTCCCACTGCCCCACCTCCTTTTCAGGAGTTGTCTGCAATGCAGTCCTCATCTCTGTGAGCATTTGGCAAATGGTTTATATTAATGTATTTTTATGTATTTCAAGAGTTGCTTGGTCTCTTAAACACTATTATTTACCTTGCTATATTTTGTGACTTACAGTGTGTGAACGCAACACCATATAGTAAATAATTTTATGGTAGTATTTCAGTACACTGATGGGCTGATCGACATTTCTAAACCTAGAGATTCATGGAAAACAGAGCTCTGTTCTTTGGTTGTCTTTATAAAATGAACTGATATATATTTACATTTTCTGGCCTGTACTTATCCCTTGCAACTTTAGGCAGCAAACCAAGGTGGCTGAGATACATAGGCATCATATATAGGCTCTTTCTTCAGCTGAGAGTGAACAACTGGTACTCACAGAGTTTGAGACAGATCTTCTGTGTGATTACTGCTCTTTGGAAGTGCCTGTCTATTTATTATATTGGGAGCATAAGGGGTCTGTGGGATAACATCAGGTTGAAATTATGGAATTCCCTTGTTTGAAGTCATCCTTATGTAATAGAGACAGAAGATTATCCAATGCAGATACCAACACCTGACTTCTCTCTAAGGTTCCTTTACTGTCAGTAAGGAAACATAAGTCCTTCTAGGGAGCCACTCATTTCCTTCTGAGCAGAGTTATGACCAGCTAGATGGCTTATGCCAAGGGGCTTATAACCAGCCCATATCTATGTATCTGTACCGAGGATATCTACATCCATTCAAAGCAATTTCTTCTACAGATCTTGCCCACTCAGATCAGCACCAGAAAATACTAGCAACAACAGCCCTTTTCCTGCTGCTGGAGAAAAATTTCTGTGGCTAACACAGTTTTCAGTGTCACTGGTATTTACAAAGCATGCTGAAGTATTCGATGTCTCCTGTTTATTTTTCAGAGTTATCAACCCAAAAAGCATGATGAAGAAATTTAACGCTACCTACTTGGTCCGCAGGTAGATTACTACATCAGGGACCTACTTACACATTTCTTACTAAATAAGTTGTCAAAAAGTCATCTTTATTCTCCCAAGAAATTTCAGGCTAAGTGGATGCTTCACAGCTCCATAGATGCAACAGAAGGGTGACAAAATATCTGAGTGATAAAATTTCTGTGCACTGAGTCACAAATAATTCAGTATAAGCTTCCTGTTAATAAATTTAATTGTGAACTGAAGATAATTCTCGCCATCAAAGTCCTAAACAACCTTTGAAACAGCCTTCCAAGAGATTATCAGTAATAAAAATGATGGAGTTTGATAGGTTTATGAACAAGACTATATAACCTTGTGTCTGTTTTAAGAAGAGGCTGGACTTTAGATGTCCATTCTAATCATGTATTGCCGCTAAAACCATTGTTGGCTCTTTGAATCATTGCCTGTCAGAAGTTTGAGCAGATTAAAGTAGCACTTTACCCATAGGAAAACTCATGTTAATTCTATTTGGTGTATTCACCTTTGAGAGTGAGCTAGCTAGATAAGTGTCCAGCTGATTGTCATGCAAAAGAGTCACTTTCCTCAGAACACTTATCTGAGTCACTGCTGTGCAATGATGCATGTTTTACTACACACACTCATTCCAGTTTTTCAGGAATTCAGGTCTTGCTTTGGCTTATCAGCATCTGCCTGTTCATTCCTTTTACTATGTATCTATTCAGAGAGGCACAAAAATGCTCAGAAATCTACATGCATTTCAGAAAGCCACATATATATAAAGATATCTATATATGTGCATAGTCAAGCAATAAGAACTATTTACTATATGCAGAATAAAAAAAATTAATTTTAATGCTATTAGTGAAAAAAGAATTGTACATAGATATAATTTCCAGGAAAGGGATCATTCATTGTTCGGAGACAAAATCAAAGTATGACCTTAAGTGACTTCAGGTAATATTTTTGTCTTTTCAAACTCTACTTTATTTGCTCAGCATATATTCCAGTACAGGGGTGATGGAAGGAAAAGAGGGGAAGAAAAATGTTATGTTATTTTATTTTTATATTCACTTTTCTGTTCTGTGTTTGGCTGGTATATGACCTTACATTTTCATTTACCAAGTGCATCAACTCCAAGAGTAAAAGTCATTAGCCTGAAATAAGGAAAATCTGGAATCACTCTGGCACAAATGGTCTTTTAAGAAGCTAGAGTAGTGAGCACAGATTTTGCTGGTTTGTGATGTGTCAATCCTTTGTCATCAGGTGAATTCAATAGAGTTCAACACCACTTTTGAGAGATTTGTGTTGGCTTTTCCTATGGAAAGGAGGTCATGGTGAGGGTTATGTCCTTCAATACATGATGTTTTATCCACAGTGAAGAATGTGTTCCACCTCTGCCTATGCCTTTTGTTTAAACTTGTCCTTTGACTTTCTCAAAATAAATGGAGCATATGAAAATTCACTACAGGTGTCTTGCTAAACATTGTGGCCAGTTGAGACCAGCCAAAACTTAAACTGGGTTCCTAGCTATTGGGACAATAGTGTTGCTAGTTTTGAGAGGTTATTAAAAAGTACAAAGTGTTCCTGCTCACAATATGATGGAGAAAACACAAAATCAGCAGCTTTCCTAATATTCCAATCTCTATCTATCTGACTTTTAAAAATGTTTAGCAGTTGCATTTTTCTCTCAGTCTTCACTAACACTAAGGTCAGATTAGTGTGTGTTAGGGGTAGAAAGTATCAGAATCAAAACAATTTAATTTTATTTTTTAAAATAANGAGGAAATTATATCCAGCTTTGGACTATACCTTTCTTTTGGGGATTTCCTAAAGAAACACTTTCTACTATATTTATCCTTTGGTCATTTTGAGATATAAAAATAAATAATGTTTTCAGAAATAAATTTTTCAGCATCATTATTTACAGCTGGATTGAAATAATGGGATTTGAGGGTCAGCATTGCCCTTGGGGAGGGTTTGATTCTCACAGAGAATGATGCAGCAGAAATGTAACCCTACCTTGCAAAGGAACTTTCTGAGATCTGCTTTAATTGAAGAGGAGAGTATTTTTAACAGTGTTAGTTGTAACCATGTCCAGTGGTAAATATATTCTCACTAGCATGGAAAATTTTGCTGCTGTAACAGCCTGAGGCAAACTTGTTACTGTCTGGTGACTTGAGCTCTTCCTGGCAGGTTGTCTCCACCAAGGAAGACTTATTAACTTATTGCCCTACATTGAAGTCACAGATTATATGTACAAAGCAATGGCTTTCATATATCTGCTTTATGAAATAAATCCCTTTCACTTTCTAAGTACATATTTTCTGGAGCTGATATGACAGCTTTAAGCATAATTATTTTCATTTTTCCTTTAGAGACGTGGGAATGTGTACACATTCTGCTACAGTACATTTGATACGCATTCATAAAGCATCGCAGAAAAAAGATTCAACAATGCTGGAAAAGAGGGAAAGTTACAGGTGATATTGTGATATTGTGAAAGGAACTTCTAGAGACTAAGGCAAATTTTAGTTATCATAAAAACAATTCCGTTTTCTTTATCTAAGAACATTATTTATCTTAATCTCAGACAGCAAAGCAGAGCAAAACATCCAAAAATATTTTATTGCTATGAACTCTTTCCTGTTTCATCAGTGTGGAAATTGAAAAGGAGATGAGGACACTCCAGATATTGCATGTGGGCTCTACAGCACAAGGCTCTCAGTAGGACTGAGGTGTGCTTGAACAGAAAGTCCTCCAGTCAGAAAGCTGTTATAGTACAGTGAAACTTCTCTGCAGAGAATCTAAGTCCACACAACCCTTTATATATTTCTCACTGGTGACACATATTCTACGTTTTGCACAGACAGCATGGCCAAAGCCACATGTTCTAAAACAATTTTGAAAAAGCCCACAAGATTCTAGTAAAAGCCATAAGATTCAATCAGGAAACTTTAATACATTTGCTTTTGAAGCATTTAAGATGAAACATATTTCTTTTTTTTAATTTTATTTTAAGAGATTTTTCAGATGGTCAAGGGAGATCAGGTTCAAGAAAAATAATAATTATTATGGGATGTGTAACAAAGTTCAATGAATTTATCACAACCACTGAAAATTAAATAGATCTCAGGAGGTAAAATGACATGAATAAAAATTATTAGATCTCCAAATAAACAATCTGACTATCTATATTCTTCTTCCATAAGTTTCCAGCTGCAAACTAGCCAATTAAAAGGTATTTCTATTTTCCTAGATAGATTACAGAGTGTCTGCTTATACCTTTGCTAATTTTTTTTTCATTATATTTCTGTGGTGGTTTCCTTGCTATATTTTCTTTCATTAAGAGCTCTTTTTCCTCTGCTTTTTTTGTTCCACCCATAGTTTCTTGCACAAGTTTATGAGCTTGCTCTTCTATTGTATTTTCTGCTGAATATTTTATAGCACTCTGTTTTAACATATAAAAAAATAACACTTTTAACATATAAAAATAACCTGAGTAAAGTCTATCAGTCCTTCAAGGAGAATGGGAAAAATCAGAATCCTCATTGATCTTGTTAAATATCATCTGCTGATAGTCCTGTTCTTAACATGCTTTATTGAATTTGGGTTGTAAAACAAGAAAACCCGAAGCCTTAGCACTATGAGCTACTTTTTTTTTCAGATATGTGAGACATACATACATACATAAAAGGCAAGACTATCCATGGCCTTATTTGCATTCATTGCACATTATTTTAGTTGGAAGATATTAAAAATAGATCTCTAGATGTATATATTGTGCCTGTATTATTCAGTAGTTTCTTTGCATTGATTGTATTACAAATATATTTTGTAAAAAGATCTAACAAAAGAACATACTGTTAGATGTTAATTTGAACAGAGCACTTGAGGAATCATTAGGAAATGAGATAAAGATAACAGAAAAGAGGAGAGAATTCTCGGCACTAGGCTGGGCCAGTAAAAGATGCAATTTCATTGATTGGCCTACAGGGTACTATGAACAAAAAAACAAATTTAGCTAAAACTCTCCCCATGTAGCCATACATATACCATTTCATCTCTTAGTGATATTGAACTGCATTATACTATCTACCTTCCATCTTCTCTTTAATTTTAGTGAGAATATGAAGCACATCATGTCTCATAATAGTGATAATGACAGATAGAGCTCTGAAAGTAATTGTATCCTTGAGATGAGATACTCAAAGGTAGGATTTGAAGAAGTGGTAAGAGCCTGAAACGAACCTAATACTGTGTCTTTTAAATTGTTCTCTTATGGTCTCAGATCTTGTTAATACAACAGGAAATATCCCACCATATGTTGGAAGCTAAACCCTCTACTGCTGTGTTTAGTTCTTAATTTTATTTCAACATGAATTGTAAGACAATTGTGCTCTCCCTATGGACATGCTGTTGTGAATAGTTTAAGTGTGAGGCTGGGGTTCACAACTATGAGTCCTGCTCTAGATGCCCCTTCAGGGCACTGCAGACAGGACCCTTCTCTCTTTTAAGACCTTGAGTCTTCAGCAGCGCTATACAGGGATTTCTTAGCAGAAAGGGCATCTGCAGCATTTCTAGATTTTCCAACCTGCACAGGACAAGGTTTGTTTCCAGCACCACCTGTGCTTCTCTAGGGGGATTAAATGCAAAAGGAATTGGAACCTCACCTGGAAGACAGGATCCAGTTCACTGAAACAGTGCTTGGAATACTTAATACTAAGCTTTATTTGCATTCATCAAAAATGGGGCATAAGTCGCAATCAGGGCTTTCCAGATCAGATGCACATGGGTTAGCAGGGTATAGAACAAATGGGAGCACACATCTCTCCCTAGTGCAGTGGTTTAAGCTCTCACCAGGGAAAAAGATAAATTAAACAACAAAAATCTGAACTAACTGAGGCAAGTACTGGAAACTAAGCTAAAGCAAGGCAGCTCTGGCAGCCCTTATGTGTGTTAGGAGAGGGATTGTGAGAGTATTTTCCTTTGTTCCCTTCCCCAAACTTTAATTACCCAAGAAAGAAACAGGACCAAGCACTCCACACATGGTCCCCCACAGAGGCCAAGGCGAGAAAGTGGGAGCAGGCTCTGTGCTGCTGCATGCGGTGAGGAAAGAGCACATCACCATCCCACACAACTGAGGAAAGCCAGCTCCTAAACACTGCAGCCAGCCTCTCACATCCCATAGCCAAGCTGGCCCTCAGAACCAAAGCCTCCTGGCTCACACCCTGAGCTACCTGCCTGCTGCTGGATCCTGAACACGCAGCGGGAACAGCCAGGGGTGTCTGCGCCAGACTGCTATAGGTGGCAGACAGCAGTGTTTTAAGTTCTTGTCTCTGCTCTGGCCAGGAGAAACTTAGTTTCCTTCCCGCAGCAGCATCTCCAGGCACTTAGCTGGGCTCTGTCTTCATCAGCAGAGTGAGCTTAACGAATTCTCATGGTTTGACAGCTCCTCAGCTAAGGCTCTGCCTTGGGCACTGCCTGGAACAGGAGGGTGTGGGTTACCCCCTTATGGAATAGTTCAAACCAACATCTTCCATTTAACAGGAGACTGAATAAAGAAATAATGCAAATAAGTTAGTCAATTGCTTGTGTTTCTTGAAGTCAGTTCTGAAGGAGAAGATGGAGCTATTCCATTATCTGGCTTTTGCCACATTGAAGATGGTTTAAATTTGAAGAAGGGAGGTTAGGGAGACATGTTTTTTCTCAGTGCAGTGATATTTGTGATGCTCCACTCAGATTATTAATATATTATTAATCCAAATACTTTATGCTGATTTGTTACTCTTTTTTCTTTAGTTGTGCACATTTTGTGAAGTGACTACCTAAAAAATGTAAACCAAATTAAAATTCTATTGCAAATACAAAGAGCTCTTAGGTAAATTGTTATATTGTAGCAAACATATTTTTTGAAAATCATGCTGCATAATAGAATTCCAGAGATTAAGAAAAAATGTCAGAATAATGGTACAAGAAATTAAATGTCTGTCCACTTAACTCATTAAAAGGAAACATTAATGCTCTGAAGACAAAAAAACTTTTAGATCTTTCACATAAACCGAAGATATTTGTAGTCCCCTCTAGTTCAGTTAAAGGCTAATCTCTTTTAAATCCTCACTCTTGTCCATTTTTTACTGAGGCAGTAAAATCTGATTATTCACAAAGGTGATGGAGTGCTTTGGCAACCAGCTGCTGTAGCTCTGTGTCAAGCAGAAAAGGAACTGACTGAAAAGGCTCTGAGGAATACAAGGAGAAACCCTTGCTAGCATGAACACCTGACAATATTCAAAGTACTTCTCAAAAAAGACAGATGGTTAAGGGAAAAACTCCACCATAGTCATGTAACAACAAAGAGGAGACCTAAAAAGAAAATGTCTGAACTCATCCATATGGGTGGAGAAAATGAACTGTATTCAAATGGAAATATAGGGAGCAAGAAATTTTCCAGCAAAAAACCTTACTGGGGCTAATGCAGCTGGAGTCAGCTGAGCTCTCCTGAGGAGAGAGGAGAATGAGTCCCCTTGCTGAGGTGGAGTAAAACCGAAGAGTTCAAGTGAAGGTTAAGGCAACTGCTGGACACAGAATCTCAGGATGCAGCCTGTGTTCGAGAAGTGTGCAGCTCAGCATGGGACACAGAGATGCAAGAGATTCTGCCCTGCACTGCTTTGGTCTTCAGCTGACTGAGTGAACTCACCCTGTCTTTCATCATATGGAGCTCTCTGAGACTGGATCCTGCAGGCTCTGGGGCTCTGGGTAAACTGAAAGCAGACAAAGGCTTCATCAAAAAGATACACCGACCCTTCCCGATTGCGCCTTTGGGCTTGTCTCCTATTCCTCTGCCACAGCAGTCCTCTTCCTCTTGAGTCCAAGGGGATGACAGTGGCAAAAAGGAAAATAAGGGCATGTTAGACACCTGATGACAGTATAAACCCCACAGCATGAGAGGAGGGAGGAGAACAAGCTGTGAGATGATCCCCCTAGGGTGAGCCATAGCAGAAACAAGAACCCCAAACAGAGGATATTGCATGCTTGTTTCTGTAGGGGGGTTACTTACAGGTAATGTAATTGACAAGATTCCTCCACTCCAAGATGAGGTTTTAATTCCCACTCTACAGGATCCAGACTGATGGCCTTGAAGGAGAGGATAAAATTTCCTCTAGCTCACTGATCCACTGAGAGTTCTACCTGCCAAGGAATGAGAAAATCCAGTTATTATTTCATAGGAATCTGCACCATTATGCTGTTTTGATATGAAACAGGTTGTAAGTATGCAAGGCTGCCAAATTTACTACAGAAATACTCATTATTTCTCTCAATGGAGACCACTTTCCTAAATGAGAACCTTGCAATTACTATGATACGAGCAGAAATAATCAAATTCTGCTGTGGTTACATATCATAAAATGTCACTGCAGTGGAAAGAAACATTGTGATGTAAGTAATTAATAATTTTTATCATTGCATTTCCTGCAATTTTTTATATGTTACATTACAATTGCACAAATATTGCCAGAAAAATTAGATTTTACTCTCAACATCAGAATACTATTTTCTTTGTCTATATAATTTTTGGAGCATGGAGGTTGCTAATTCACACTTTGTGCATCTCTTTTGATAGCAGAGAGGCTCATTCATGTCACTGTCTTGTCTTGAATTTAAATTTAAATTGCTTAGATGTGTTCATATTTTCAATCTATATTATTAGATCCACTCCTGCTCTATTCTTTGCTCATTAGGGACCTCTGAACACCAGCTTGAGGAAGTTCTGCTAAATGAATCTCATGTCCTTTGCAAGAGCTCTGTGAATGACATGTGTAATTATCGACAATTAACAAGATGCTAATTATACCTTCAAATTCTAATCCTACTGGGCAAAATAAAAATCCTTTATGGAAGAAAAAAATGTTAAAGGCACAACATTATATTAAACCAAATGACAAAAAGTTTGGCAACTTCCAACGGTATAAATCAAACAAACTGCTGAACACATTGTGCAGCTTGCCAGAATGGCTCTCTGCCAATTAGCTTTTCCTTGCATATTCAATAAGCTGGGGGAGGGGAGTGGGCAGAAAAGTAAAGGAGGAAGAGAATTTCACTGGTGTGTCACTACTCAGTCAGTAAAAACAAGTCTGAAAAGCTGTAACTATTTAAACATTGTAGTGTGTGTTGTCTTACAGTTCTATCAAATTGACAGAAGGGGTTTGTCTGCAGGGTTTGAAGCTACAGCCACTTTAGCAAATCCTATGTTTGCAAGAAAATCAGCAAGAAAAAGCTCCCCTGTGAACACATCTTGGATCCAGTCTTGTAAATGCACACAATGCATTTGGTTTTTTTCAGCAGTTGGCACAGGCAGTTTTGGGTCTTTTTCTGCAGTCAAAGATGGAATTTTTTGCAAAAGTAATGCATCTAGAATAAAAACTTTAACTTCACATGCTCTCAATTTTCATTAGTTATGTTTACCTCTGGTACAATTTAGCCTAAGTATGTTGTTCTTCAGTCATCCTGATTCAAGGCAGTCCTTAAGGACTGTCTGTTATCAGACTAAAGTGCTCACAAAATAAAAAAAAAATGTGTCCAATCTCTTGAAAACTTAAAATAAGGAAACAACCCAAAGCAAGCAATGAATATACCACCCCCAACACTCCCCCCTCGAAAAAAAAGAAAAGAAACACAGCAAAAAGCAACATTTATTTTCCCAAGAAAAAGGGAAATTATCCCCGCCACAGCATAAAAAAGAGATTTCAGGCAGAGTGACAATTCTCTAATGTGCCTGGGTTTTGTAATACTTTTGTGGTAACAGATGTGATGTAAGGAGAAAAAAATTAATTTACAGTGTTTTCCCAATAGGGTAGAATTATCAATGGTCTGCCCTGCAAGCATGTCTCCAATTTTGGGCAATAAATGTGCAAAGAGAGGTAGAGGACAGATTTTGCTGTCTATATCATTGTTCTTCTGCAGACACACAGTGGGGCACAGTTTGGGTTTTGTGGATTTTTTGTTTTGCTTTGTTTTCCTATGGACAATACCCAAAAAGAAGGGATTGTTTTCAATCACTCATTGAGGTGTATTAGGTGATCTGGTTGGCCAAAGTAGTGGTTGGGATACGTGCCATGTGGCTTCTGGAACTGTTTTCAGGTAATGAAGAGTGATCTGCAAACACTCCAAGTGAACCCTTTGTAAGCATCTGACGGGCTGGAATTCACACACAGCTGATTTGCAAGCCTCTGCAAAAGGCTCATTAAAAAGTCGATTTGTTTCCAACAAATACCCTATCCAAATGAAATTTTGAAATTCAGAAATCTTTTAAAGTTTTCAACTCTATTCTTTGTTTTAATAAGAGGAGTTTCGAAGCCAATGCCTAATTTTTTTTAGTTATTATAAAAACCACTGCCCCTTTTCTCCTGTGTAAAAAGTTACAGCAAGTTTTATTGTTTTTTTTTTCTTAAGTGAAAGTAGAAACAACTCAGAAATTACTTCAGAAGACATGCCATCAGGAAAGCAATGGGAAATTGGTTGACAGCATTTGTCATATTCCATTTGTACTTAACTTTTCATAACCTATCTTATCTAAACATGGGAAGGGAAGACATTGTTTAATTTAAGCCTCATACTACAACCATTTAATAATCATTAATTACTTTCTTCTCTATGAGAACACAAGGAAAAGCAGACTCATAATTAATCTAGATTTAAATACCCAAGAAAAAAGGCATCCTGATCTGCCAGGACTGTATGCAGCACATTAAAAAAGAATCCTATTTCCCTCCAATCCCCCACTGGAAACTGAAGGGGCTGATGACTGATGGTTGGCAACCAGACTCTTTTCTGTACCACCCCACACAGGAACTTCCCTAAGACATCTTTAGCATCTATTTTTAAAAATAACTGCATGCATCAATGGAGTTTCAAAAACATGCTAAACTCTTTTGCTTTACTTTTCTTTGTTTTTGTTTTTTGTGGTTTTTTGTTTTATTTTGTTTTGTTTTGTTTTGTTTATTGCAAGATTATCAGCCTGTTCTTATGTATGCCCAGACTGATTATGTAGGATACTGTGTTGCTACTGCTTTACAGATCTCTAAGAGAAAGATGTAGCCTGACCTGACTTATGAGACTATGTCCCTAAATATTTCAGAAAGAGCAAATGCTCCTGCATCCTCTTGGTACAAGGGAATGATTTTGCCTTTTGGACAGGACTAGTCATGAAGATACTGAGCTGGTTTTGCAAAGAAAAAATGCTTTCCAGAAAGTCAAGTGTCCCCAGACAGACTGACAGCAAGCAAGCGCTATGAGTTCCTTAATATCTTCTTCAAGAATTACCTGAGGAAGACCTATCAAAACCAGGACAGTTAGAGTAGTACATTCCAAACACAGAAAGTCTGAAAGCTTTAAATAATAACTCAGAAAGAAGAGGACGAATCATAGGGAAGTAAAAAGTATGAGTTAAAATGTCAACAGAAAAATTACTAACATGAATTTGTAAACAGTTACTCAACTGAAACTAAATAAGTTTCTTCATGATCTCTATTTGAAGAAAAAGGAAGTGTATACGTTTTTCCCCCTAAAAAGGAAATAAAACTGATGTAAGAAAAAAACAAACTTATTTGGTTAATTTAAGGAACTTCAGAAGAACAAGAAGAAAGAATGAAAATATAGTTACACATAATATAATAATTGGGCAAGGCATAAATAAAATTAAACTATTTGGCAGAAAATTTAAGAAAATAAATCCAGAAGGACAACAACAAAAAATCCCACTTCAAAAAACTCCATCTACTAACAGAATAAAAATTGTATTACCAGGAAGATTCATAGAAATAACATGAAGTAATAGCCTGAATCGACACAGCTTTAGTTGTATTTCATAAAATGACAGGATGCAATGCAACAAAGAACTTAAATATGTGTTGTGCAGTTTCCTATAATGATGTGTGGTAAGTTAGACAACTTCTTAACTTCTTGTTTTGTTAGTAACTTCTACTTTTAAGTTACCAATAGATTTTCTCATAGCTTTATTACTGGTCCTATTATGGATAGCCCCCTTTTCTAAAATATGTGTGTATTTCACCACTTAGTGAAGAATCAATAAGTAAATTTAAGGATTTTTTTACCAGAAGGAAGTGTAGTAAAGGAAGCCACCCTGGTCAAGCTGAGTATAGGAGACAAGACCATACTTTTACAGAAGTGTCTGCCTAAATGACAGAGCACTAAGGGAGCTGTGTTAGATTTCTGTCTGGAAAGCACATTTTCAGAAAGGGTCTGGGGGTTCTGTCAGTCCCTGAGGTGATCACCTGACAGTGGTGCAGTCTCTCGGCAAACAGCCTCCTGGGCTGTGCTTGGCGCAGCATTGTCAGCAGGCGAGGCAGGTAATCCTTCCCTTCTGCTCAGCACTGGTGAGACACACCTGGAGTACTGGGTCCAGTTCTGGGCACCCCAGAGAGACATAGACATACAGAAGAGAGCCCAGGAAAGGGCCACTACACTCCTGGAAGGACTGAAGTATCTCTCCTATGGGGAAAGGCTGAGAAAACAGGGATTGCTTCATCCTGGAGAAGAGACAGCTCAGGAAGGACCTCATGTTGGCATGATGGTGGGGAGTAAAGAACAAAGAACCAGACTCCTCTTAGTGGCACTCATTGATGGGACAAGAGGCAATGTGTAAAAACTGAAGTACAGGAAAGTGTACATATTTTTAAACTGAAAGTCAATATTGGAAGAAGTTGCCAAAAGATATTCTGGACCCTTCATCCTAGACCATATTAAAAATATGTCTGGACACAGCCAGCTATGAGCAACTTGCTCTAGGTGACCTTGCTTGAAGACAGGGATTGGATTAGATGACCTCCAAGGGTGCCTTCCTATATCAGCCATGCTGCGATTCTGTGATTGTGAGTGGAAAATGAGAGAGACTTAAAGAGGACAAAGTCCTGCTTGGTCAGTTCATCTTTGCACGTCTATGAAGGTAAATTTACCTAAAGGGTAATCAACTGTAAAGGGCTTTAAAAAGCTTCTTGCTTTTGTGAAGCCTTTCTATTTACAGAATGGTGACATAACAGACTAGAAATTAATTCAGCAGGTTTTCATAAATCTGAAGAAACAAATACTTGCTTGTGGTGAGTTCGGTAGATTGAATTTCTTTTCAGATATTGTAATCACAAACTACCATGAAAACTAATAGTGTGCTATTGTTTATCTTGAAAAGACACAAGCAGCAGGAGATAGAAAAAAGGAAACAAGAAAATATAGACTCATGATAAATCCAAAAGTGTAGACGAGTGATAGAAAAAATTATACTGCTCTTTTTGGCTCAGAAAAACCCTTTATTTTCATTTGAAAAGGACTGGAGAAAAGGTAGGTTTGTGATACTTCAAAGTCCATACAGGTGACTAATCCACCTGTCTACCTTATCAAGACAGAAAAACAGGCACACCCTCTTTAATGCAAGCTTGCAAGCACTGTAGGCAAACAAGGAGAGTTTTATATATGAGAGGGCGTTATAGACATTACGTAAGAAAACTAGGTCTAATCAAGTAATTCTAGAAGCAATCTTTCTAACCTTTCTTCATCACTGTCAGAACCTATCCTCAAAACAGTTCTTTTACTACATCCTTTTACATGCCCAGTGGACATCTTTCACGAACAGGAGAAGGACAAGGACGTTTGGTTTTATCTTCAGCATGGCTGATGTCAAACTGTTTGGTAAACCAGACTCACCGGACTCTATTCCATTATCATCTATGATGTATTTAATTTGATATTTCTTTATATGTTTTGTTTCTCACCATAAATGTGGTATATTTGCAGTTCTTTTTAGTAATTAGTGACTGCTCTTTCCTTGTCTGTGGAAGCTCAGCTCTTCCGATTTAACAGTAACTCCTGAGGTTACATGCTAGGAACACTGGTTGGCAGCTTATGCAAAGTAAGCTGTCTGGCATTCCACTTCTTATTTGCAGCAGACAACTTCTTCTTCTCTGGTTTGATCTGGATTTTGGGGAATGCTTGGGTGGAATTTGCTCCAGCTCCTCCCTACAATCTTGCAGCAGGATTAAGTATGTCATTCTCTAAGGCTCATTTCTGTAAACACTTACGCATCTGTTTAACACTTGTGAGCAGTTCCACTGAGACCCACAAGTAAAGTCAAAGTGACAGAGGATCAGGGTGTGATTTAGAAGAGGAGTGTATAAAATGGCTGTTTAGATCCCCCTCTAATCTAGCAGGGGTAGGTGCTGATTTATGCTTCTTCTGAGTGGTCTTGTGAATTCTTTTCTCCTAGCACTTTAGGTGCTAAATTAAATACAGAATAATTTCCTCCTTGTGTATGCAAGCTATATTAACTAGCTTTCATAAACAACTAATTAAGCTAACAGAACTCAGTAGCTACTTTTCTATATAGGGAAGTAACTGGTAATTTCAAAATAGTAAGAGAGAAATCCCAATTTTCTAGTTTTTGAAAGAATATTTCATACTCAGACAGAGGAATGTTTAAGTGGAAAATAGCCAGACTACTTACTCAGTCATATGAACTTCTGCAGGGACTGCTGTGTAATCTAGTGCTATCTGAACCAGGAAAAAGAATCAGATATCAATTATCTCTATATGCAAACACCACATGTAACATTCCTGTGTCTCGGCGTCTTATTCTCTCCCTTTGCAAACAGTGTTTCTCCTGACTGCTCATTCATTTCCGCCTGCACGCACATGCCCACATGTATTTTTCCATGTGTATGTACACCACTAGCCATACCTGCTTGGACTTCTAGTTCAGCACTGCCATCTTCATCTCACAGAATTTGCTGTGAAGCCTTCACCAGTGGACTATTCTGGCATGATATTTAACGAACACAGAATCAAGAGAAAGCACTGAAAGAAATGCTAGGTCAAGTGGTACAACAAAGAAATGATATCTCCAGACATAAAAGAAATTCTGAATCTGATAGTGCCTGAAGAGATGAATTAAATGATAAAAAAGAAAAGAAAAATTGTGAAAATAGTAATACATAGTGATTTTGTAAAGGAGAACAAGGAAGGTTAAAGGAAATACTTTGAAAGTATGAAAATACATAAATAACATAAGTAAGGGTAACATATTTCTTACTATATGAGCAATATTATATAGAGCCAAAGCTGCTGGCATAATTTAAATGATTTCTGAAATGTCCAAGGTGATCAAGGAAGCTTAATATACTGTAATCCTGAAAAAAATAGAAGCAGATTGTTAAATAAACTTTGCAATGTACATACACACTTGCAGTCTCATCTGTTCTACTTAAAATCATCCTTTCATCTCTAACATGAAATACCTATGTAGTTCCTCAAATTTCTCAAAATGCTATTCAAAGACACCCACTTTGAAGTTTGCCCTAGCCAAGTGAAGACAGCTAATAACTTAGCCACCAGAAAGATAAACATGAGGTCAGAACAAAGAGTGTACATTTTTTTAAAGGAAATGGATACGAGGCTTGCACAAGGTTATATGCTGAAATTAAAGGCTTTTTATTATCAAGCTGAGGGAGCTGAAAATAGCTATGGGTACTGTAATGTTTAGGTGGTAAGATGTGCAAACTGAGGTTGGTTAATGTTGGCTCCACAAGTAGTTTCCTTGATTTGAAATGACTGTGCTGATGGGAAGTGCACTTGAGCAACCTAACTGTAAATGCAGAATTTTGGGGGATGTGGGTGTTTCTTAAGGTTATTTTTCATTCTTTTAAGTTTAGAGAAAGTATTTCTCATGTCTCAGTTTTTAAACTCCTGGTTTCCACATGGAGCCTTCCTGTATGCCCACTGTGTTTCTTCCCCTTCTACTTGAACTTACATCCCTTTCTCCTCTGCCTTGAGCAGTTTCCTTTTCTCATAAACTGCTCCTCCAGCACCATCCCTCCCTTTTGTCATGCTTCATCTTTCTCTGTATAACTGCTGTCCACTGAAAATATGCAGAGTTCCATATGGTTTTTCCTTGCTGTCTCTATTCTACCACTGTGGATGTCACAAAATGCAGAATTACAGGTATAATTTGAGTGTTAGTAGAACATGGGCAGAGAGAAAGAAGTCTGAAAAAGGGAGTAGCAGTGTGAAAACTGGAAGGTGGTCACGGGAGCAGATCTTTAGCCTGTAGGAAACTATCAGGTTATAAAAAAAGTTTCTTCTGTGTGCAAAATACTTCTGCCACAACCCAGTTATTAAAAATATTTTTTCAAGAAATAGGAAAAAATAAATTATTCCTGAATACTTAATTTCTCTACCACACCATCCACTTGAGGGCATGGTCTAGGATGAAGAAAGATTAGGCAGTCTTTTATTAGAACATTGACCACAAACCACCCTTTCCAGCTTTCAAACCTTCAAAGAGTTCTAATATTTTACTCATCAAAGTGATTTCCAGGCTATACTTTACTGCACTTATTTCAATTACAGTCAATCCTAGTAACCTCAGCCTGCCAAGGATTAATACTCAATTACTTACATATTGTTTACATTGATAAAATGCCTGTTACTGTATTTCCTCAATAAACAGAAGAAAAAATGGCTTTTGGGAGGTTGCCTTAGTCTGTCAAGTCAACATAAATGTAGGATATTTTAAGGCTGCTTATACTTGATATCATCTTTGCTATAAGAGATCTGTATTAGTTCTATTTTAAGTGAGGTTTATATTACAATCCTAAGTACTTTAAAAACATGCTACTGGAAGTTATCTGGCAGCTTGTACAACATGATCTACTATTAAAACATAATATAATTTGCTGTTCAGAATAACTTGTTTTCTCAATAAAACGTCTCAAGAATGCTTATTCTCATTATTTCAAACATATACAGTAAAGTTATTATTGGAGTTTAGAGGCTTAACAAGTTCTCAAACATTTCAGTAAAGGAGGCAGATCCTGAAAACACATCCAATGTGATTTACCAGCAGGTACCTTCATGATTAAATCTCTTCATTCTTTAATCAGTATTCCTGTCAATCTCTGGAAGCTGTTCTGTAATCATAAACAATAGAAAAATAAGCAAATATTTAAAAAATAGGGTTTTTTTCCTGAAGTGCAAAATAGGGATATGATAAATGTGGTTTAAAGTTGAATGCTACCAACCTCAGGAATGTTAGGTGGGGAAGTCTACAATGTATTATCTTCATGTTAGCACAGAAACATTTAAAAAATAGGTCAATATGATAAAAAAGATGCTGTGATCCTCCTAGAGAAACAGTCCACTCTGAAACATAAAAGAAAAAATAACAAGGTACTTCCTTTGTGCTTTGTACACACACTCCCCATTTATAAGCCAGAGCATTCTGTCTGTATTCTAGATATGAGCATTACAGCTGTCCTGAAATTTTTTTTTACTTCTTTCTATAAGGAGAACGTGCACTAGCCTCAGTGCTTCCACAACACCTTTGATCAAAGATTTATACATGCACAGAAAGCAAGAATATTAGGATTATTTCTGTTTGATAAATTGGAAATACGGGACTGGACAGGACATTTACATTCCAAGCCAAACACACCCAAATGCAAATCAAGTTAGATGTAATTTGAATTCCAAAAACCACAAAACAGCCTGCTCAGCAATAAGTGGGGGAAAAAAAGAAAATGTTTCTGATGTAATCTGATATTATCACTAAATACAATCCCCCACTCTCTGCTTAAGCACTGTTGATATTGTGACACAAACTGACAAAAGGCAGAAAATTCAGCAATACACTGACACCTCATAATTTGCTCATGGCTTTGTGAAGAGAAGGGGAAACAGATACCAAAGTATGAGCTGAAGACAGTATCAATCAGCCCTAGTTTTCTGGCTCTTGGTCAGTTTGCGTAACAAATTTAATATTATTTAAACACAAGCTTCAACGTAGTTTAACTTGAGGGAAAGAAGATAATATAAAGCAAACATGCTCACATTGCCTGTGATAAATAATTTTAAAATCTGCTTTTACAGATAGAAAATTAAGTCATTTAAAAAGAATGTTAACTTTCCAGTTCCACCCCCGAGTAAATTCACTTATACTACTTGCTAGGTTTGCTTCTTATGCTCCCTAATTGTATAAAAGGCAATTATACATTTTGGTACCGGGTCAAAGATTTCTGTATTTACATTATTTGTCAATTTATAATGGCTTCTGTGGACATTATATGCTTCATTTATAAAAATATTAGTTAGTTCTTGACTTAATTGGTTGTATTAAATACAGCCTATTGTACTAATCCAGCTGTCCGATATTTGTATTAAGCCATAGAGAAGATGTGTACTATTAAAAGTAAACTAACTTGTTCATTCCCATTCTGTTCCTCAGCTGGCCTCCCCCTTCCAAATTCCTAGACATACTACTCTAAACTATAAATGAAATGTTTGTAATAAGTTTGTACTTTATTTAGCTTTATGAGAAAAATTCATATTTCACGTAATCTAAATGATGTTTTAACACATCCCAGATTTAAAAAAAAAAACAAAACAAGAAATTACTTTCCCCCTTTTATAAGTATCAGTTAGAAAATTAGCTAGTTAGTAAACTAAATGCACTCTACACAAATTTAAGAGCTTTCTTCTGTCTCCATAGCCAAGCCTCTGAGTGATACTGCCATATATCCCTGCTCTATTTCTCTTCCCACAGTTGATTATCTTTGGACTAGACTTACCTGTACTAGATTAAAGTGGGGCAGGTGAACGACTGGACCTCTGCTTTTGGCCTCACTCTTTCACCCTCTTGTTGAGGCGCAACTAGCACTCTCTCAGACACACTCATGCACCGTTTGGGCAACAGAAGGGGCCTGGGATAATTTCCTTCAAATGCCCCATCATTGGGCATTTTGGAGGGCACTACCTATTTTTTTGACCAAGAAGAATTCAACTTGTACATGCCAACAGTATTGTGCAGTTTGGCTTAAAGACAGAAAGGTGCATTCCACTTTGTAGTACAGATGTAACTGAGCTTATATATGATCCATCCATACAGTATTGTCCTGTTTGCCTCAAGCACCACACTTGAAGAGGGTGATTTTCTCTGTTGTCTCATTACAGAATTAATATACTCTAATCTCTGTCTCTGATTCCATGAGTCTATATATTTGAACAAGCAGGTAAGTTAGATTACATATCTTATGTAATATGATGATGGAGAAAATCCCCTTGCTTGGCCTCAGGAAGGCACTTTGGGATGTCATCTGGCTCAATGCAAGCTAACTTTGAAGCCACACCTTTATCCTTAGGATGCTGCAATCATTCTGTTGTTATTTATAGATTAAAAAAATAAAGTATTTTATTCTGTTTGAAAATATCCAAACAAATTTCACTACCAAAGAGTAAACATTACATCATGAATCCTTTTACACCAGGATAGACTAATAGTTCAAAGCATGTGTGTGCCAAAACCTCTAAATTAAGAAGAGAGGTACAAAACCACCCAGCTCATAGTGGGGCTCATAGAAGGGCCAGAAAAGCCTTATGGGCTTAAATTGCCTTAATGTAAAAATGTTCTCTCTGCGTTTTCCAAGAAAGCACTTTACCTCGAGATAAAAAACCCAGTAGGGGAGCAACATCTGATGGAGTCACATGAGATGTGTTCCTGTGCTCACACAGGAAGGACGCAAGGTACTCTGAGTGAGAATACTTGCGGGGGCTGTTCTTGGCTGATAGTGTAAATGTGCAATTATCCCTCAAACTGGATAATGCTATTCAAAATTCCAACAGGAAGTTGATGTAACATATAGAACTAATATTTTTTCTGCAAAATCAAATATATTTTCATGCAGGAAAATATGAGAGATGTGAATTTTGATTTAAAAAGGTATTTTTCTCCTAAGAACACAAATATTTTCCAACTACAAAAGGTGTGGAATTCAGTGGAAAGAGTTTTTACCTAATGTAGGTTCTCAGTGTAATACTGAGAAACACAATTCCTGAGATCTTTTATTTACAGAAACAGGTGCCAAGAAGTTAATGAAATTCACAAAAACCCGGTTATACACAGATTATAAAATTAGACAGATGTGAAAAACATTTAAATCACAATTGTCAAAGTGGAATGACAGCAAGACGTCTGAAGGTGCAGGGTGCTGTAGTGTGGCTAAATATAATTACATTCAAAATTATGTCTTTTTACTTTCTTATGCTGCCTCCAGCACTCTCACAGTAGAATATTTCACATGCTTTTGCTTTTTTATTTCCCACTTTGTCCCAAGAGAAACAGCTTGATTGGTATGTAGTCTGGGTGTCTGTTGTTTCTTGTGGACAATTTATTGTTGAGCAATAAGGTTGAAGAAACTGGTTCTTAATTTGAATCAGAAAGAAGATTTGCAAGCACTTGTAGCTTCCAGAAAAGAGATTTCAAAGCCTATGAAAAGCCTATGGAGACTTCACTGGCATCAAAAAAATGTTCCAAATAATTCAGTGTATGCGTGTATGTGCGTGAGTGCGTCTGACAGTGTACAAGTTGGGGCATGAAATATTTTCCCTGAGCCAAAAATATTGAGGTAACCAGCTGTGAATATCCAGCATTCTTAGAGACTTCTGCTTCGTGACTGAAACAATATTAAGGTGATGGGTTGTTGTGTGATGCTGCTTTTCCAGTTTTTTTTCCAATACGGTAATTTGAACTTCCAAAGGTAGAACCAAAATAAAACAAAAGTACAGATGTCAAGAACGAGTTTAACAGTCTGAGGACAATGGCCCTTCACAGTGGAGGATACCAGAGAAGAGTTTGGACTAATTATTCAGTTGCTCTTCATCCAGCTGCTGATTTGAGTCTGTAAGATAGTAGTGACTTCATATTTAGAGTAGAATTAAGTAATGCAAAGTGGCTTCTCTAGAGCAGGTTATCATCATGTTGTCATTGGCCAAACACTCAGCGAAGCCAAAATGGGCCATATTTGATAGTCCTTCGGTGTTGCAACATAGAAATTGAACCAGATGAAATACCTGCATTGCAAAATCAGAGTAGGAGCAGTGCTTTCCCAGCCTTTCCAGCACTTACACAAGGATTAACAGTGATTAAGACTCCTGCCTTTTCTGGGAAATTAATTATGAAAAAAAAATATGATCATTTGATCAAACTCATGAGACAGATCCTGGATGGTTGATGTGTTCAATTCACATAGGACAAAGCTTTTACTTTATAAATATTTCACAGAGTAACTGCAAAACAATTCCAAATGTTTCTAGGAACTTCCTAATGCTTCAATAATTTTCTTGGTGATCTCGCTGCCTTTATTTATTTGTCATAACACCATATTGGTGATGTTGGATTATACTTGGCAGCTATTTCCAGTGAAATTACGTCTTCTAATTATTAACAGATATTTTGATCTGCACACCTAGGGAAGAAAAAAGAAAATCAATCAATTCATCCCAATAGTCTTTAGACAATTGAAAGTGAAAAGTTTAATCACATTGAGGCACAAAGGATCTCTCAACAGCCAGTGAAGGCTTTCCCATTTCTAGACTCGGTCAGGCAGACTCCTCAGAGTATATTTACAGGGGCCACAAAATCATTAAACCTATTAAATTATGGAAGAATTAGACTCAGACTACTAATGAAACAGCTCCCATGTAAAATTCTGCTGTCTAGGAACATTTCTCTCCTTTCCTCTGTGCAGAAAAGAGAATAGATGAAAGGAGAAGGAGAGTTTTAAACTGAATAGTCCTTAGAGCTATCCATTCTTACCATGTAATGGAATTTTCTAGTCCTGTGCTCAAAAGGTCTTCATTGTTTTAGGGATTTCAAGTAAAACTTCAGCTGCCATTTAAACTAATGTTTTAAACTGACTTAAACACCACCTTCCTCCACAACAAAATGGATGGGAAGCAAAAGTAGTTTATAAATTGTAACTCTGAGAAAAATCTCCTCTCAGACTCAGAATAAAAATATAACCCTGCATTAGAAAGATGGAAAAGATTCTAAAAGCATTCTAGTGCATGATTATGTCCTTTTATTACTCCTGCTGCCAGCTTATGAATGGGTAAAGCAAACTCCAGCATGAAGCATACCCTTGCCTCACTCGTTACAAAGTCAGAAACTGCAGGGAAAAATATGAGAAGAAAAAACTTGTCTCCTGAACTTCAGTAAGAATAAGGAGAAAAAAAAGTATCTACAGGTAGATTTCCATTAATCCAGAGAACCTGCTTCCCATTTGGTAAAAAGGTGCTTCTTTTCTTCCTAATCCCATAAATCCTTCCTGATCAGCAAGCAGCATGCTTGGGCATTCAGCAAGGTACCTGAATACTAGCCATGGAGCTGCTCATTTGTTCCAAGCCAAGCTCATGTTGTAGCTCCTTGCTGCATCAAGCCTCCTATCATCTGGAGTCTGTCTGGAGTTACTCTTCCTGCTGGCATATTGCTTCCATTCCTCCTTCAAAAATGAGAGGGAGAAACCAGTGACTTCCTGTTGGATAAGTAATGGATCTATTCTGTCAGAAAGGCTGTCTCAGACCTCACAGCCAGAGCCAGTCTGTGACATCCTGCAAAATTTCCTAGACACTATCCAAAATATATGGTGCCCTGTTTTTCAAATATCACACAATTTATCTGGTGCTTTCTGGAAACATTTCAGACAGACACACAACATACCACGATGATTGCTACAAAATAGAATATTCTTTATTCCTATCTAAATGAAAAATGGTGGCAGCTCTTTCTTTGTAGTAAAATTAATGTTCGCTAGCATGGCACATGCAGAAAGATCAAGTCATACTCAAATTACAAAGTGAATGAAAACATAATGGGAGTTTGCATGAGGGGGAAAAAGGGGGATGGAGGTGATATTTGGCCAAAGTTTATATGAGTATCACCATCAGTGTTAGACCAGTATAATTACATGCCTATATATTTTTTAACCTTTTTATATGCTTTAATTGTCAAGGCAATATTTGAGATGACTTTTGGGAATACTGAGCAAGAGGCATGACCTTTCATGCATTATTAGTCTAACTACTAGTTTCTTTACCATATTTGATTCTCATTTTTCTGTACTAAAAATCAATATATTAATGCTGGCAATAATTCAGCTAAAATGTTAACAACTTTGCCTACTTAGGACACAATCAAATAAATAGGTTTAATTGCAGCTATTGATATCAAATACTTTGTGCAATTAGGTCTTAGGAAAAGCCCTGTTATTACTAATTGCAACAATCATACAGCTCATTTTGGGTGGAATTCACAAGCCATCCAGCCTGTGCAACCAGTAAATGGAAAGAAACCCAGTGTAAAATTCTGCAAATACTTTCCTCTTATATGCAGTGATTTTATTTCTTTGTGAAAGACATATATTGGAATTCTATCTTAACTAGTTATTTCTTACACAGAACAAGAATAATAATTCTGTTCTTTAAAACAACTCAAGCTGCTGTGTTTAAGTGTCCTAAGCAAGAAGTGAAAGGATGGTGCAGAATTTTCCCTGTGGTTAACTCAGGTGCGTAAGCGAAGGCCCTTGGTATCCTTAAGCCTTTTATGTTGTCAATAGAGAGAGAGAGAAGCTCCCACCAGGGAGTGCTTCAGAGCAAGGATTAATTTTAGTGTTCTGAATTACTCTTTAGGAAAGACCCTTAGAAAAACACAGAGAAGGTCACCAAAGGTGAGCAATGCTTTCTCTACAGGGAATGAGTAAATAAGCTCTTCAACATAGAGAGAGCTAGCTAGGGCACCAATGCAACACAGGCCCATGGAAACATGAAGGGCACTGAAAGGGTGAATGGGAATCAATTTTTATTTGTCCTCTCTGCTTTATAAGTTGGCAGCCATCACATAGCAGCTGGCAAGTTCAAAGTACAGACAAAAAGGCAATTCCTTATCCTGCAGTTGGGGAGAAGTGGAACTCATTGCCATGAGGCATGAGCTCTGTGAGAATGTTAGTATATACTAAAAAGCAGAGTGGAGAAGCTGATGGTAGGGAATTACATTGCAACTTGTGAGACTTACTGTTATGCCTGTCTCAGGAGGTTCATGAATCAACCTGGAGAATAACTAACCTTCCCTTTCTCCTTCCCTTGGTACCTACGCCTGGTCATTGCCAAAACTGAGCAGCAGGATGAAAAAACTTCAGATCAAATTCAGCTGGACTGTCCTGTTCCTATATCTCACACTATGTCTTACACAAATTAACATCCTTGTATAAACAGGAGTAATAAACACATTTTTTTTTTTTTTTGGTAAATCCTCTGCATGGGAACAGGTAAAACTCTTGAACACATGAAGACGGAGAACAATTGCAAGAAACTCCTAGTGCTAAAAGTTAAACCCTGAAATATAATGTGAGTGCATTCAGTCATGCTTTCCTCATAGCAGTCCCAAAGACAGACTGGTGCTCTCTTTGTGAGCTCTTTACTATTAATGGGGAAATATCTGACATCAGGTGTGTTTCAAACAACATCTCTTGGCTGAGTCAGCACATACATGCGGGTTGATCTCTTCTGAAAGAACTGGGAGAGAGCATGGGATTATCTATCCCATCAGTCTCAGTCCTGGCAAACACACAGATGGGAAGTATTTACTCTCTGGAAATTATAACTCTCGAGCTTAAACCTGAGATGCCTAGAGAGTAAGGGGACAGTTTATGACTCTCTATTTTCCCATATGGCTAGAAGCCAGGCTATGATCTGGATATAAGTTGAACACTGTCTTTTCTCCAATAAAATCCAAACTTCAGCAGCCAGAATTTGTTAGAGTGAGAATAACAGTAAATAAAACATTTCACATTTAGAATTAAAAGTAGATAGAGAATGAAATTTTAAAAAGTGGGTTTTTCTGTTTTTTTTATGTCCTGAGAGGATAACGATGACATATTTCTCCTGAAGCACTTAATTGATAAAATAATCTCTTTTGGTTACTTTAGCAACTAGGTCACTGGTTTGAGACAGCCAGAAAGGCTGGATCACATCTTGAACTTTCTAATTGCTTTTCTACAGCTTTGGCTAGTTAACAGTCTATTGTGATTAATCTGAATTTAGGCACCTGTTTACACAAATAACTACTGAAGTCCATCTCCTGCTGTGGTACCAGTTTGAGCTGCTTATAACTAAAACCCATTTCTTCTAGTTTTAAGAGAAATGGTAGCAATGGTGATTTCTTGTCTTGTCAACCATGATGTTGTAGACTACATATCAGCACAATAGGCATCCCAAAATTCAGGAATCTATGACTATTATATGTTTCATGATTTATTTTGAGGCAAATGAGTTCTGCAGTCAAAGGAATAAAAAATCACCAACAAAATTATGGAAAAGCAGGAATTCTGTTGGGTGAAATTTGGAAAAAACTACTTTCAAGAAATTACAGTACGGTTCTTTCTATAATCACCTATGTTTCAAAAAGATAACATCTGAAGCTAAAGAGTCATTTACGAAACAGCTTACATAAATTTAAAATAGATGTCTAAAGTGGTTGAGATGATCCATTCCAGGACTGCTTGTATTTTTATACTGACTATGGCTAGAGCATAAGTAACTTAAATTAGATGTGGCTGAAGTCAGGGGAGTTCCACTTCAATTTTTCTGTTGCATAGTTTCTTTTCTGGACTCTCTTCAGCTGGCTGTGCAGACCTGCAGAAGTCAATAATAGTATCCCATGGATTTCTTGAGCTCAGAGCTAAAGAAAAAGACTTCCATGCACTTTTAGGCAAAAGCAAAGGAGTGGCAGATACTGAGGGCAGGGATAAGAAAGAATGGGCTTCTTGACAGTAGTAAAAGAAAGATAGTAGTATAACATGCTGGAGAAATCATGAGTCTTTCTATAAGTAGTTGTGGACAGATAGTTAATCAAGGATGTTTAATTACCAACAAATTAATTTTATCTCTTGTAGTAGCAGGGACCGAGGAAGCTCTTTCTGCTGTAGTGTTTGGTTCTACATCTCCGGAAAGTATTAGGCTTTCCTTGCCACAGTCCCTAGAAGGGAATGTTCACCTGTGCCCATTAATGTGTAAATCCACAACTATATTACTCTTAATTCACAACAAAGTTTCAGTGAATACCTTGTGCATAGGGCCACAAGCCAGTTAACATCACATGCAAATGGTACATGGGGATGATAATCAAATTATATCATGACGTCACCTGTCATCTAATTGGGACAAAATTCTATTGATTTTGACCAAGATGGACAGGCCACCTATACTTACCCTCAAAAAGGAACATAAATACATTATAAGTGTTCTATAAGTAACCCCTGTCAGGTAGAATGTGTAACCACACCTTCATTTAATGTGCGATTCTTGTTAAAATAACAAGATGGTTGTTTTCACCTTCCACTTTACTGGAGATTTAAAGAACAGCTTGAAAAATGTTGACATCAAGAAACAAGCTGAGAACCTGAGAAAGCAAGCAATGCATGTATCTCTATGTGTTTTATATATATAATGGGACACATTTGCTTTATGTCCTTCTGCATAAGGGAAAAGTGTTAGTGGCATTGCTATATAAGTCCTTTCTGGGACTCTCAGTACATACGAAAACTTAAATCCTATAAAACCCTTGTTTTGGCTTGGTTCATTAATTTCTGGAATGATGAACTTCAAGAAACAATTTAAGCTTCTTTTTAATTACACAAGGTAAAAATTAAGTGGTTCTAGCTCTGAGCTAACCATGAAGGAGGTTAATGTATGGCAAGCAATAATGTGAAGAAGGAACCAATAGTAGTACCACATGGACTTTCTCCATGTAGCTCACTCCTTGGAACCCATAAAATCTGGTTGGTATAACAGAAGTGTTTGTAATTAGAGTTAATGGAGTTAGTTGAGACCACGGGAGGGGGAAAGTAGCTTTGATCCCAGGTGGCCTCATAGCAAGAAGGCTCACAGCAAGGGAGCGTTCTGAATTGGAAAATATCAGAGGCATTTGGTGTAAAACCAAGAAGTCACTGCTGGAAAATGCCTAACAATATAATTTACAAGCAGAACTAATTTAGTTTTCCATCTCTATCACTTCAACTTTCTCTCCAGTCACTACATTCAGAATAAGGATGAGGTTTTTTTGTGTGATCTACTTTTTACTAAAAATGCTAATTGATTCTTACAGTTTATACTGTCTTGGCCACATTGTCTAGTTCAGGAAAGAAAAAGGTAGGATGAAGAAAATCTACAAAATCATTCCAGAAAAGGAAGCAACACATTCATTTTTATTAGTCATATGAAAGTATTGCTTCCTAATAGCTAAATTATTCATTGTCAGAGCTTTTGGGGTTTCCTATTGTCACTGGTACTGAGTGGCCACTTTTGGAAAACCCATGACATAAATACTGTACTTTATGAAAACCCTAGTGAGATGCCAACTGACTGAAAAATAACATTTAGAGACTGTTGTGTGATCATTCATTTGGGACAGGGCTTTGGAAGATTACTTGAGAGATTCAAAATTGCTCATTACTTAAAGTCATTTGTGACTTAAACCAATGAACTAAGCAATCACTTCAGATTAAGGAGACAGATTATTTGCAGAATATATTTTTTCAACAAAAATGTTGTTCAAACTGTACTTGCACCTACCTTTATTTCATCCTTCTATACCAAATGTCTTGAGCAAAAATAATCAAAAAAAGTAAAAATCAAGGAAAACCCTGAGAAAAGTGGGGAGGACTTTTTCTCTCACTAAAGACTAAGGTTGGAATGGGAACTGCTGAGAGGGAGTCATGCTGGTATTCCAAATAGCAGAATCTACAAAGACAATCTGTTTCTCAGTTCCAGCAGTTTTCTGCCATCATTACTTGAATATTAAACAAAGAAAATTATGCTGAGATTCTTCAGGGTGCCTCAGGCTCATAGGAGTTTTTTAAAATTGCAAAGTGACTTCAAGTCTGATATGGGGCTATATGGGAGAAGAGCAGTAGCTATGATCTAGTCACACATCCCTGCACTTACGGAAAGGGAATTACTGTACCTGGGCTTTGAGGAACTCTCAGGAGCTTTTGAGGAAAGAATCCATAACAATCTTGCAGAGGAGATGAAAAACACATACCAGGGTCTCAGCAGAGAAAGGCTGATGCACTGGGGCTGAAGAAAGGCATAGGAATTGTAAAAAAATCTCTTAGGATCTAGAGGTTTCAGATGAACCCATGTGTATAGACATCAACCACTGAAAACCACTTTCGGTTATATGTTAACCAGGAATAATCATATGAATGGCAAAGGCAATTTTGGTAGCAATTCAGCAGCACAGATGATGGCAAAATGGAGAGTCAATTGGCTCCATCAGCAGCTGCAGAGTACATGGTCTGTGAAGACACAGCAAAAAAATGATTGTGCTGTGCCAAGAAAGGCTTCATATTCTTAGTAGAAACAGAAGTCAATTTTTTATTTCATTTAAAACACTGGTCAAAATTCCTAGCAAACAGACAAACCTTAGAATGCAGTAATAATGATAATTTCCTGAGAACATTTAAGCAGAATTTGAGCCTTGGAGGTATTCAGCATTTGAAGGGTGGATTATGTATAGTCAAATAAAATGTTGGCTTTGAGAGGTACAATGAAGGCAAAGGGAGTCTCAGGGCAATTAAACACAGAATCTTGAAGAGGCATGTAAAATCTTTTACCCAGCCTGTTGTCACTGTTCTCATGTTGATGACCTGAATATCTTGCATCATCAATACTCATTTAAGCATAAATATTTCAGCTTTACATTTAGTGTCAGAAATACAGAAGGAAAAAGACAACAAATAGGCTGACCTCAGATGTCAGCTAAATTCTCGAAGTTCTCCCCTGACATTTCATTACTTCTGTCGCACACATACAAAGAGATTTATGTGTCCACCCAGTCCTGCAACTGGATTTATTAAAGATGGTATTTCCGGCTTAATGGAAGTGACTGCCAGCTGCATCTATTCCCACACTAGAGCAGCATTTGGCAAAGATAAAAAGGAATTTATCAGTAAACTTTTTGTTTTGTTTTCTGTGCACCTTTCATTCTCCCATCCCTTATTTTTTCACCAAATATCAACACTGTCTATGGAAAACAGCCACTTCCTTTCCCTCTGATTAACATCAGCAGTGAAGGAAGGGGAGGAGGGGGATGGAAGGGAATAAAGAACCACCCAGCTCACTGGGAAAAACCTGAGAGTAATCAATTAATCTGTTTTCAATCTGTGAGCTGTGCTGTCTTGAACTCCATTATCTTTTACTTACACAAAGAAATTTTAAAAAATTGGATCTGATTTAATATGCTTGTAAAAAAAGGGCCAGTCAAAAAACCAGTAGAAGTTTATCAATAACAAAAAATCCTCAAAGCCATTAGACAAATTCCTGGGAAATATGATATTTTCTAAACAGTTTTTTGCCTGGTATTCTGATTCCAGCATGTTCTATGTACTATGGCTTTGATTACAGATGAACCGTCTTTTCCTTGGGCCATGGCAAGTGCATTCCCAGCATTTAAAAGGGAAGGGTTTTTACATGCCAAAATCATCTGTGATTTATTGCCTCATGGGCTCATCTGGATTTAGTTTTGGAGTCTGGCACTAGTTCCTTAATTGCTTTGGTCAGTTCATTCCATTTCTCCATTCTGAAGTTTCTCATCTGCAAAACCAGAAGAATGATAAACACATAAGCACACCGAAATTCCTGTGAGTGACTTACTGGAGCCCCTGTGAAAACAGTAGGGAATTTAGCCATGGTCTGAGAGAGCAATGGTGTTACCCTGCAGGACCTTGCCAAATCCCCATCCCTTCCACTCCAAGTCCTGGAATATCATCAGAGAGGTAATGAGTTTGGGCTCTGACACACTGAGGTGGGAACAATTTGCAGATTCTTGATTTTTTTTTTTTTTTTACTTTTGTCTAGGGCACAGAAAAGGGAATTCTACCATGCCACCACCTGTCTGTGCTTTCCTGTTGAATAATGTACCTGGCTTCGCATAATTCCTTTCTACTTGCTGACAGTGCATATTTACAGTACCTGGAATTGAGTGCAGATGATTCAGAATGGTAAGAATGACTATTACTTTCCTAATATTTTTAAAAAAAATCATAGGTGACCATAAGGTGGCCTGTAATTTAAAATAAATGTTGTTTATTTTTCTCATTTGATGTTCACTGCAAGTGGAGAAAAGGAAAACAAGAAGCACGAACAGGGACTGACTTCCTTCTATGGCTTACCAATAACCAAAAAATTATTTCTCCAGAAGAAGGCCAATTGATACTAATTTGCTTTCCAAGGAAGATTTTCAGGCAGAGTAAGTCAGGAAATTACTCTCCCTTCAGGAGAGGATTTATTAATATGTGCTTGGCCAGAGCAGGAGCAGGCTTACGCTTTTACTAGATGTCCTTCTGGATTTCCTGGCTTTGGTCTCTCCCAACCTCAACCATTCTGTGAGGATATGAAAATTATAGCAGAAATGAGAGTAGTTTTCCTAAACTAGATGAGAAAAGGCACTAGCATTTGTCCCCCAGTATCACCCCCCTTGTTATTAAAGATTTTTTTCAATATTTTTAATAGTCAGTACAAGAGCACATGGAAGATTTTCCCACTGGCTTGGAAAATAGAAGAATGTGATGGGAACCTTATCAGGAAAAAAATCAGCAGTATAGGCCCCAGAACTGTAAAACAGCAACACTAGCTTAGAGACAGCATAGCCTAAGTACAGATGGCTGAGATAGAAACAGAATTCCCTGATTTCTCTTACTCACAAAACAGTGTTTATCCTTGAGTAACATTTCCTGTGATCACACTTTCAAGTATAAATATTATTTTGTATGCTGATAGTGGGGAAAAGAAAAAAATTCTTTTATTCTGAAAGATAAGAAAACAAGCAAGTATAACTGGAGGAACTTTTGTCCTGGATTTAAAAAATGTAGCAGATGCTTTCTCTCAGTTGCTCTTTATCAGAGAGAATATTACATACAGATGTATTTTGGAAAGTTTATTTTTCTTAGAATTAAAAAAAAAAAGTTTCATGTGATGGGGATGCCTCTTTCAAAGTTTGAAATATTTTAGTATTTTAGTAGTGTTAGTATTTTAGTAGTCATGGGGAAATTTTAACATATAATTTTTTTATTAGGAAAGAAAAAAAAAAACCAAATTATATATTCTTTGTCTGATAATGTGCAGAAAAATCCAGAAACTATTTTCGTGACTTTAAACAGAGTGAGAATTTCTGCTGACAGCACGTGTCTGATTTCCAGGTTGCTTGCTTCTACCCAACTTGGGTTCTTCCTACTGGTGCATGATGCCATTGTTCTCTCTGATGTATTCCTCTACAGGAATACAGGTTAAAATTAAGATTAGGTTAAGACTATTTCCATAATCAGAGTTTCCCCAGCCATGTCCCCCCTGTCCATTGCAGAACATTGTCTGGATGGCGTTTGATGTTCCCGAACATTTGTCCATGACATGGGTAGCAAAAGGTCAGCAGAAGATGCCTGCAAGTGGGAAAAGCCATATGCACTCACTGCAGTCCTGCTGCCAGTGTGGGAGCAAGGAACAGGGCTTCTCAAGAGGAGCAGGGAAAGGATCAGATACTGATCCTCATTGACTGCACAGCACACACGAGATGCCAGCGCTTCTGCAAAGCACCACATGTGTTGCTCCCCCCTTATCTCTGTCAGATTGGCCCAGTCCTGCCTGGTCATGTCAGATTTGCTGTACAAATGCAATGGATGTGTGCACATTCATTTCTGGCATGCCTTAGGTGCCTGAGGTGCCAAGACAATACATCTCAATTAAAAGTGACTGAACAGCGGGCACATTAACAGGTATGTCAAAACACTGAAGGAAACACCTAGCAGAGGCAGATATAGGTTGTCCCCAGCTTCTGATCGGCAACACATCACTCCTTCATTGCAGAGTCGTCACTCACCTGAGTCCTGTGGTTCTTGTGCCCTCTGTGGTGGTAGCACAGATCTGTCACGTGCACACTTTGTTTCACGTGCTGTTGCACACTGCCAATACACAGACATTTTGTGACTCATTCTATTAATGTTTTAAAAGCACAGATTTACATCAGCTTTTTAGAGGCACTCTCCAGAGCCACAGAAAATAATTGACCCTTTTTTGGGCTTTCTGCATGAATGAAAGGAACTACATATGCAATTATAACAAGGAAATGACAATTTTCTAGTACAATATGAAAAAAAATCTTTTCCTTTCAAAACCATTTTAAAATGCACACTTCCTACCCAGGGTGTCCTCTTGGTCTCCTCCATGTGTGAAAACATCTGGGTATAATAAATTAGTGTTCTTCTTTGGGGAGTAGCTGTACCACCTCAAGGAAATAAATTATTTTAAACATGGTCCAAAGACGGAAATACCATTGTTAAATATGCATTCTGTAGGACTTTAAAGAACAAATATATGCTAAAATTTTGTTTCAATTTGTCTGAAATATGATCTTTTTACTGAAAAGTAATCTAGTATTTTTATATGAGAAGCTAGTACTCAGTATTCCTTCTCAGTATGCCTTTCTTACTTCAAGGAGGTAAAACTGAATGTACTTATGACTAGTTCACCTCCCCCCTCATCCCCCAACACATTCACAATACAATTCATTCAGTGAAAAGCCTTGAACTTACTTTTTTTTTTTTTTTTTTTTTTTTTTAACACAAGGAAAGCAGAAAAAGCAAAGCATTGAATTCTCATCTCTCATCGCACACTAGGAGGTAAATCCTGCCTCAGTGCTGGCCAGGCTGCCCTGAACTTGAGTAGATAATTCTGGTAGTGGCACTCTGCACAGCCCCATTTCCCTGCACAGAAAAAGAAAGCCGCTGCTTTTTATGCAGCTTGGCAAACTTTATTGAGAGGGCACCAGGGGAGAACAAACCACAGTTTTTATTAGCTCCCACCTTACAGCAGCCCAGGCCCATTCAGAGCTCTGCTAAGTCAACTAGAGGTCTTTTGATACCAAAGAGCTTTGAATCCAGGTTCCTGGAGAGAAATTATACATTGAATAAGAAGGAAATGCGGAGGGAGGATGAAAATAATTACTCCATAAAAATATGTGCTTCTTGTTCTATGACGTTTTCAAGTGACTTTCTTCAGAGGGAGAAGTGAGCATCTTGATTTGTGGTCATTGTTTTGGTCAGCCTAGGCTCTTGAACTGAGAAACAGCAGGAGCTAACTTTCAGGGAACTGTGAACATTACAAATTTATTAATTGCTTTTACATGTGTTTCTTTTACATGTCTGTAAGCAAATGCAGTTGAAAGATGTGGTTTCTGTGGCATTCCTGAAAACAAATATTACTAACACTGATGACAAAACCTTAACACAATATAGTGAGGAGGAGTAGCAGTTATACAAACAATAATTCTTTTAGACTGATTTATACGTTTCTGAAAATATGTAAAATATTATTATTACAAGTATACTTTGAATGAAATGTTAGTGTTTATTTGATGGATATTACACCCTTTAAAATATATACTATAAGTGTTTTGATGTTGTGGGGAAAGTTAACAGACAGGAAATCACAGAGTTCTGTAGAATTTACAACACTGCTATAAAAAGTACTTTAAAATCTACACAGGAACAAATTTCCCACTGACATTCATCTATGTTTTGCAGGTAGAAGATTTCTCGAAATACAACAAAGCCAATAACAAAACAGGAATTACTAGACAATGCCTAGAAAATATATATTATGATCGTTAAAGATATCTCATATTTATCATAGATGGACCTCTTATGAAAACATATTTGAATTGTTTTGTCTCTCAACCCTTTTAGCTGTTTTCTTCAATTTTATGAGCCAATCTTTGCTTTTGCAGTCAGAAAACAATTAAGGAAAATATCTTTCTTTTCTGATCTGTTCTCTAGTGAGATGTGGGGTTAGTGAGTAGATACATCTTTCAGAAACAAAGCAGAGGATTGCCTAACAACAGCATGCTTTCTTTAGAAAAATCTGTGCTTCCTTATTTGTCTGCATCAGACATCAGAAATGTTGCAAAATAAGCTTTTTTCTTTTTCTGATTCTACAGTATTTCTGCTTTCTAACTACTCCGTCATAGTCACTTCTCTAAACGGGGTATGGGCAATACACATTATAGAGATTTATATTAATAAGTTAATACCTTTAATATTTGTAAAAAGCAACTTCTGCTTTAAAAGCAAGTCTGAATAAATATTCAAGCAAGACTTGAGATATTAATAGAAGACTAGAAGTGTCACTGACTTGAAACTCGGTAGGCATATGAATAAATTGTAACACGCAGAGACAGAAGAAATTACAGAAGAATTCCTTATGAACAGGGACTGTCTTGTTTGTATAGCAGTCAGAATAGCTGAATATCACTTTTACTGGGAGTTTTAAGTGCTGCATCAACATCAGGGAGAATAATAAAAAGAATAACGAGAAGTGTGATGTGGGCATACTAAATCCGACAGTACCATGCAGTGATATTCAGCAGAGTTCATTCCTCTTTCAAACAACAGTGATTAGTAAATAAGGAAGCAAACTCTTCCTTTCTACTGCAAACAGGAGAAATAAACTCTTCAAACAGCTGAGAATAAGAATGTCATTATATCTTGGGATATTTTAGCTACTAAATAATGAAAACATCTCTGATATACAGAGCGTGGTTATTCAGTGAAAGAGAGGGTATTTTAACAGCAGACTGCCATTTGCTATCCAATAAGGCAACTGCCGTCAGTGGGAATTGCCAGGCATTGCAGTCCCCCTGTCCAGCCTCCTGCCTTGGTGGAGGGCAGGCACACAGCCAGTGTGTCCCAAATATTGGTCCGGCTGTCTTCAGCTGACAACACAAACACAGCATGGCTAGAGAGCTTCACTAACTATAACTGCAAAGGAACCACTTTGCAGTTCTTCATGTGGGGTCCCTCTGCACAAACAGAGTGACAACCCTGTGCCCATGCGTGCATCCTTTCAGTGTGTGTGGAATCCTGTACTTAGCCCCAGTGAAGACTTCGCTATTGAGCCTTTTTCATTAAGATTAACAAAACAAGTCAGAGGTCCTGTTTTACATTACTGTGAACGTTACTTATTCTGCTTTTCAGAGTGGAATTTTACTTGTACTCTTCTAAGACACACTCACCCTGCCTCCCCTCATTCTGCTGCTTCTCCGTTCCTTGTCCTCTGCCTCCCTGGCATTAAGAGAGGAACCATTTTCTAGGGTTAAACCTAACTGAGCTAAGGAAAACAAAAAGAATAAAAGGGGTGGGATAATTTTCTGCTGACTGTGCTTCATGGATCCGCTCACCGTGTGGCCAGCTGGGAGCAGAGCTGGTGCGAGGGAAGGGCAGGCGCACAGCCAAGGGCCTTGGTTTGGTCCCACAACCTGTCAACTCATCTGTAATGTGAAACCTCACCTTGGCTTGAATGAAGCTACTTGGTGAATTGTGCAGCAGTGTGATGTGAGGAGGCAGAACTCAACTTTTGGAAACAAAGATATTCATCTTTGAGGAAATTTCAAATACCTGCTATTTGTCACAGAAGAAATACGAACTCCTGCAGTAGTGAATTTTTCCAGGACTAAGGTTCAGTGAGATGTTTTGGTCTCAAGAGGTTTTTGTAGTCTAGAAAAGAAGCATCACTCACTATTGCTAGAAGCATCACTCGCTATTGCTAAGGCAGCTTTAGTGTTGTCTTTCTTCCATTAGGTGATATCACTCTTTGAAACAAAGCAGACCTCTACAGCTCATAAATGCTATAAATCAAATTTTAAAAGCCACACAAATATTGCAGCATTTTCTAGATATTTCAAAGCAGTAATAGAGAACAGTACTTGATATTCTACACTGGCACATGCACAAGGATAAAGTTATCACTACTTGGATAACATTCACAAGACATGCTCTTATTCTGTATTTGTCTGTACTCCTTAGCTTTTGCACCTTTTCTTCCTTTTGGGAACTGCTGCTAAGGACGTACAAGAGATTTAGTTGTTCCCAAGGAAGCTTGCTTTGCACGGGTGAAAATGCAGGTAACTTCTAGTGCATATCAATGAAAAGAAACACATTCTTTCTTCACTATTCACAAGGTATCCATTGATGTCCTGAAATGTGATCGAGCAATAAGGCAAACTGTACCTTGAAAGTTGAAAGAAGTCAAAACATCTCTGTATGTTGGAGCAGGAATATAGCTGAGAAGTGTAGGATGGAGATATACTACCTTTTAAGAATAATTTCTGCTATTTAGTTCATGTGATGCTTTTAGGACAGAAAATCACCATCTTGCCCCAAACTCTGTGTTTTGATCTAGTTATAAACTTTAAAAAAATCAGAACTAAAGCTCTATGTGCTTCCAAACTCAACAATTCAAAATCTGAGTTTGCCATCTAGTTTTTAGTGTGATTACTTAGATTCCAGCCATCTATTAAAGAATATTTCAAACAGATCAGCATGAGCCAAACCCTTAATCCTGTGCTTAGATTAAAGTTTTTTGAGCTTATAGTTGGTATTATATTGGTATTATTATTTTTGAATTCATACTTTTGCTTTTTTTCTCCCCTCTTTATCACAAAGGACAAAATAATTTATTTTCTGCAAATGAGGGTTCATGCATCACTAGTTCCCTTGTGCCTGCAACACACATTATTTCAAAGCA
>VXBU01006350.1:323773-346383 GCA_013400315.1 Bombycilla garrulus
CTGAACTGGAGGAAATTATAGCTTACAGCTTTAGAGAAAATGGGGTGCACTTAAAATATTAACAATAGACTTAATTATGTTGTGGGCTTTTTTTTTTTTTTGAGAAATCATTGCATAATCCCAAGGAGAGCATTTCTTGAACTCTGGATGAATGACACTAGGCTAAAAAAAAAAAAAAAAGCTCCCAAAAGCTATTATATTTTGGTATAAGGAAAAATAATATGCTTACACAGTTACTGAATATAATTCTATTGTGCAGGTTCATGGCAGAATGAAAAAAACCCAGCTCCACCTGAGTTTAAACACTGCCAAACAATACATCACAACTAATTTATCCTGTGCTTCACTCACAACCAGTTAGCATCTCCTTTGTGCCTCATCACAGCACATGCCTCATTTGTATTTCCATCCACTTCACTGAGACAGGCACGTTGCACAGTTTGAGAAACAGCACTATGAAATAAGTCACTCCTTAAATACACTTAGCTTAACTGTTTCCATTCTTCTTGGCCATATCAGAGTTCTCTGGTTTAGATTAATTTCCCCAGTTACATACAGTATCTTGTAATCAAGTGTTTTAACTTTTTTTGGCCTAAGAGTGAAATAAGAAAATGACCTATATCCCCATTCCAGTTGTGTGGGTGGTGCAGGAAAAAATATCTTTATTTTCACTGGGACATGCTTTGCTTGTCCCAGACCTCATTCTAATCAGCTTGTAAATGACAGATCTACACATGCAGCTGCAGTATGTTCACTAAGCAAAAGCATGTTAGAAGCTGGCCTGGTGAGAGACGTAATGACCTGAGTGAGAGGTCTAAAAGTGGTCTGAGCAAATGTTTCTACTTCCTTACTTTGCAGTAATCTTCCTCTGTAAGGAAGAACCTTTTTGCATCAGTAGCCCTTCAAAACTGTGCAGAAACTAAATGCAGAAAAAGGACTAGGGTTTTGAGGGACAATATTAAAAGAAAATTCTAGCTGAGGAAGGCTGGTGTTGCCCTGTAGCCTACATAAGCAGAGCGATTACTCCTGGGCAGAATGCTGAAGTCAACGTCTTGGTGTGGAATGCTGTGGGGGAACCTGTCTCCAGCTATTGGACACAGAGGGAGACTCAGAAAACTCCCTTCACTATGCTTTGGAAGTTGCCTTGAATTAATAAATTGCAGTAAACCGAGTTTGGTTACTTTTTAGGCTTGTCTGAGTGGTTACTGAGCCATGCAGGAGTGTGCTGGTTTCCTGTACTGTGTTTGGGAGTATGCTGTGTGAACTGGGGAAAATGGCAGGGAGCCAGCTCCTCTAAAAAAATTCTTGCTATCTGTAGTAACTTCCTTTTATAAAGGAGTGGAAGTTCTGATAGGAGTATCCTATAAACCAGTCTTTGCTTCAAAATACTTTATGTAGCTCATATTAAAGAGCCTTTAGGACATCTCACCTTGGCTTTAATGGAGATGGGAGATGAGATTTTTCTTTCTTCCAAGCAATTGTTCTAATTATTCAACTAGAGTGTCCTGCTTCAACTTGTGCTCTTTACTCCTGCCCTAATTACTTCAGAATTACTTTCAGTGCAGTGTAGGATCTTGCAATTATCTTTATATTCTGGTATCAAGCCAAAGTATACTCTAGTAGCTTGCACAGTCACCTGGAATATGTTATTTCTCAAATGCAAAGGAGAGACTTTAACATGGGTTTTTCAAACCCATGGGAAAGTGACCTGACCACTAGATTACTATGTAAACATATGAAGAAGCAGTATTGTGAACTGTGTCTTTCTCTGTCCTGGCTTAAAAAGAAAGTGCAATCACAGTAACATTTGCTTGGGATCCTGTTCCTATTCACAGTTAATGCGTATTGACAGTGTGTTCTGACTGTGAAAAGGATTTCAACAACTGTGTGAAGAATGACTCTTCTTTGCCAGATAATGAAATCAAAAATTTATCAAAGAAATGTGCAGATCTGGGCTGACTGGATTAAAACCATAATGAATTTTTGGAAAACATCCTTGTATAATGCATTTTGGAAGGCCAAAGGAAAATTAAGGTTGTCTAGAGACTTCCAATTCTCACTGAGTAACTAAATTATATCACATAATCATTCCTCCTTAACACTCATAATAAATTGTTACAAATTAGAGGTCATTTCACCTTTGAGATTGGCTGTGATTAAAAAAAACCAAAACACAACACTTAACCAAGTTATGCATCTGGGGATTGTAGCTGAATATCCACTGATATTTTTGCCATTTGGCTTATGCATTATTCAAAATGCATTGCTTAGGGATTTGACTAGAAGGAAAAGAAAACTAGAAATAAGGGTAGGTTATGGACAAAAAATTCTAGATTATTAACTGGACAATTATTGAGAGGCTAAACAGTAATATTGATTTTACATTAGTAAAATGTAGGAGTAAAAGAAAAACTAAAATCTACACAATAGCCAATCTTGGTCTCACTGGAATATAGTGTCTCTGAGAGCTGAGGTTACCATATGTCAAGGCTTCCCTTGACGTGTCCCTTTTTTAACACCAAAAAAAACCCCCAAAACAATCGGTGAAGAAAAATACAATTGTGTAATTTCTAGGTGAACAGAACATAACATAAATGCTGGAACTAATTTCCTGGGCATGAACATATATACAGCATATGTAAATGATACAGAAACCTACCAGGTGTATTTGGAATTAGGATTCAATAATATACTGAGGCACAACCTTGCCACCTTTGTCCCTTGCTTCTAGAAGTGGTAGTAGCATTGACTAAAGTGTCACTTCTTCCTTCTTCTTCTTCCCAAGTAAGAACTCTGAGAAGCATAAATGGGATCTAATTCCCCGTTTTTAATCAGATCTACATTGTCTTTGGATACTTTATTTTTTCAATTTAAAGACAAAAGTTTGAAACCCCAGAAACAGATAGGAACAGCCTGAAGAAATGGGATGAGAGAATCACAGGCATCTGCATACACACACACACACGCACACACACACACACACACACACACACGCACAATCTGCTTGCTTGCTGCTTTTTTAAAAGGCAAGTTCTAGCAATAGGCAAAGTGTATCTCATGCCTGTCTAATGGGATGTTTTGTCTAGATGTGGCAGGCTGTAGGATTTCCACATTTTAAAAGAATAATGGAGCATACAGTTAGAACCATCTTGTTAGAGATGTGGAGAAATCACAGATACAGACATCTGCTTGGTCTGTGTTTGTAGGTCCACTGGAAAAAGGATCATAACTGAACAAGCTGCAACACAGTTGGTAACAATAAAATTAAAGAAAACTTCTGCCTGCAGGTGGGTAGAGAAAGGATGCAAAGTAAATTCAATATATAAGAACTCAAATGCATTCTGAAAAGAAAACAGGAAAAAAAATCATGAAAGGAAGAAATTAGATTACAAGGGAAGGCTAAATTGCTAAAGTGGCTCTTCAGAACCCATCCACAAATTACCCCTGAGCAAGCAGGGGCAGCCTCAGTCAGTTTGTGTCAGTCAGGAGACAGGACATGAGAGTGACCATGTGGATACTGCTAAAACGGAGAAATCTTCAACTCAGAGAAGCAGACATATGCTTACGGTATGAAGGCACATATGGACAGTCTCTTGAAAGAAACTGAAGCATTTCTTAGCAGACAGGATCCCTGATGCATCCAGTCTGGCATCTTGCCTCTGGCAATAAATCATACTCAGCATTTCAGAAACAGCTTCCAAAATCCTATATTGTGTCTGCCCATTTATGTAATGTGAAATATAAGTAAGCAAGAGGAAAATTCCTTTGTGGTCTTTTTGTCAATCATTCACTGTGGATCATTAGATTTATTATTACTCTTATCTTAGCATGAATAATCACTAAAGTTGTTACTGGCAATAAAATTACTCCACAGTTGAAAAAATCAAGTTATTGCAGTTAAGATTGACCAAGTGGTGCCTGCAGTCCAATATTTATTTTTATTGACTCTACTCGTATCTGATATAAAAGAAACATGCTTGTGTAATTTAAAAAAACGACATCTGAAGAAAAGCCACTTAAAGAAGAATGGCTTTTATCTCAGGTTATAGTTTAGTTAATGTGAGCCCAAATGTTGTGTGCAGCAGATCCACAGGCAAAAGGAAACATATGATCAAACATCAGTTCTTTCCATCTGTATAATGATGCAGGTAAAAAAAATGTGCTGGATCAACTTTTTGCATTACTCATAATTATCATACATGAATCCTTCTGAATTAAGACTATTAGCTGATCCATTGTCATATATATCCCAAAGCAGAAAAACTACGGGGAGGGTAACAAATTCCAAGGTCAAAATCAAGCCTAAAATTGCTTTGGAAGAAGCTCTTTGTAACTCTTACACAAACAAAAACTCCAGCCGTAAATAGATACAATATCTGTAAATAAAATATACAACAATTACCACTCTGTAGGGACAAAGTTCCTCTTTTGTTTTGCTGCTCCTGAAAGAAAATTGCTGATTTGTTTTCCTACATCTGATGCAAAAGCCAGACACCATTCTTTCTAATTTAGTTACATTTCCAGTGGGAAAAGAGGCCAGTCACTAATTCTGTTGCACCAGTATGCTATATATGTAATATCCATATCACAGACACAATAATACACGTAGCAAACCGGGTGAATTCATCTGAAGCATCTTCAGTGCCTCCAGAAATTCATGGAACTGCTGAAAAGACACTGCATTGTGGAAAACACTATATAATGCACTGCACTGTGTATTTATTTTGTGCTGGTAAGGTGGGTAACTATCTATTCCCTAGTCAAATAGAAAATACAAGTTTTCAAGGAAAATATAGCCTGCGGAATTTCATGTCAGGCAACAATAAAAACTTTCATTTTGGCCCTTTTTCTTGTCCCACTCCTACGTAGTGTAGGCTGCTTTTAAATGAAAAAATACTTCAGAACCTGTACTTGTTAAATTGTATACTGAAAATAAGAGTGTCAGCATTTTCTGACTAAAACTGCTCGTTACCCTGTCAAGTTTCAACACACTTAATGACCTTATTTTTTTTCTTGACTGTAAAAATTACCCATTAATTTGTCTTTCAAATATTATTCCAAATCAAAATTTTATTTTCAATTATATTTTTTTAGGCCCATAATTGCCTAACTATGCAAATAAAACACCATGGTTCAAGTCAGGTTTTCCCTGACATGCAAAACAGGAAATTTCTTGCAACAAAAATTACATAGTTGTACTTTAAGGTGCACATATTTTGTTTTAATTACTACTGACCACCTGGAAAACACAATTAATTATAGAATATTGGAATTTGTGTGAGTGAAGTTGAAGAAAAGGATGTTACTGCATCAGATGAAACAGACGCAAGACTTTAATAGCATTCTATCGATTTGATGGTAGATGAATCAAATTCTGTTACAGATGAATCCCATTTTGCATTTTTTATAAAGAAATTATCTTCTGTCTTTAGTCATATTTATCACCCTTGTTTAATACACCTCTGTCAGCAATATTTTATGTGGGCAAGGTGGCAGAAAGATATGACAGGTGATGATATGATCAAGAAAAGCAAAAGCAGAAAATTGTAAAAATCCAAATTGTCTTTGTCTACATATTTAAAGTAATTTGGAATATGGATCTGAACTCATTGTTCATGCATATTTTGTGATCTCAGAATAATTAAGAAACCCTGAACAAATAGGAATATTTGATTAGCAGGGACTTAGTAATATTTCAGCTTTGATAACTGGAATGAAATAAAATCCCTTGTCCAGAATAATCAGTTTGTGGGAGTTGATTCTGCAGACTCAGAATACCCACCATGTCTATCAACCAGACATTTTTTAGTCTGTATTCTGTTCCAGCTCTCCAGCAACACATATGTCCAGTTTATGGCAGGACATGAGGGAATATGAAGTTTGACAACCAGCAACAAGAAGACTAAAAAGTAAAGGAGAGGACACAGAAACTGAAAATCACTGTGTTTATTTAATATTGAAGAGCAACATGCAGTCAGAACATTTTGTTCAAATACAGCATTAGGGTGAGCCATTTAACATTCTTTGTAAAGGCTCTGGGGAGGAGAAATCTTTTTCAGAATAAAAGTATGACAGTTAAATATTCTCTCTGCTAGGTTTCTTTTGCTTCAAAAAAATAACTATGTCCTAGTTGTGGTGAATTGGATTCTTCAATCTGTCAGTGCCACTACCTCTGACCATGCAGCACTCCCTTAGTTCTCAGTGCAGTGGACTATGATATTTTGTTGCATACATAATTTCATAACCTGAAATGTGAAATTGTATTTCATGTGTCCAGCAAATTCCCCTGCCCAGCAAAAAACGTGGCCTGATCTCTCATATTGTAAGACTGCCTAGCAAGATAAGTGAAAAATGAACAGTTTGGAAAAAACTAGGTAATGTCACTTCACTGCCCTGATCATAATAGGGAAAAAGGTTTGCAATCTAATACCCTTTTTTCCCAGTCTGTGAACACGTACCTCTATGCTCAGCACTCCTCAAAGTTCAGTGAAGCAGAGGTGCTTGTGCTGATTTCAGTTGATTCCTTCTGCAAGATTACCTTAGAACATCTGGTAAAAATTAGAGAAATAGATTAGTTACAGTTCTGTTTTCAGTTAATTATTTGAAGCCTCTGCCCTCATTTGTCTGTTGCGGAGAAAAGGCATAAATTTCTGACAGGAATAGAGGTTCTAGCTAGGGATTGTACAGTGAGTGTCAAACCTAATAAAAATTCAAGGACTCCAAGTCCATAATTTGGGATGATGGTAGTGCTGCTGCTGCACCTCGGCTGAGAACACTGCTTGTCCAATAAAGAGAATCTCTCTAATCCAAAGAAATGTGTAACACACTTGCAGTTTTAATCAAAATAAAATCAGCCTGACCACAACTACATTTCCTCTGTATTATGCTATGCAAATTATTTGATGGTCTATAAAGACAGAAATGGACTACTTAAAATGATCAGGCATGAATAGCTTCCTGGTTTTTAACTCATCAGTGCTCTAATTTTTCCTCTTACTATGAGACAGCTGATAACTAGGGCTGCTTTAGCAGAGCAAATAGAAAAGTAAGCATGCTATTTTCTTTGGCCCCTTGCAGCCGTCAGGCTGTACCCAATAGGGGTGGGCAGACATTATTGTCGCTGAATCTAATGGACAATAAGAACCATGAAGCAAAATCTGTGGCCAGGGCTGGCACCTGTGTAGTCCTTTCATACTTCTGAGACTGAGCTACACCAGGCTTCATGTAAGGAAAGGACACCACTGCTTTCTGGCAGTTAATAAAAATTAATATCAAGAGTGGCAAGAAAAGCTTTAAATGTCCAGCCTGCCTGGAAGTCAAGTGTTTTGAATGAGGATACAGCACTGATGATGAGTGAATGTTACCTCGAGCAAAGCCTTTTGTCATTCCCTTTCTTGCAGACCTTAAGGTAGGAGCTGTCAGGAGTTCCTGGTGCACACAGAGGGCAGCCTGTCTTTCAGGAGAGACTGCTCCCTCAGAGTACTGAGGGCAGCACTTTCTGCCCCAATAACTTCTAGGTTTCACTTAATTCCATCATCCTTGTCACTTGGGACTTCAGCTGACTGCAGTAAGACTCCCTTTCTGACATTCAACTGTTAGGCTAAATGTATGTGTGTGTATATGTATTTTCACACATACACACACACGCGCACACATATATAAGTTGTGTTCAATAGCCTTTGAATGGTGCAATTTCTGAGGATATGTATACAAAACATGAGGATATATAAGGTCTCACAGTTACTTTCCTCGATTTTCAGTTAATAAAGAAAGCTTTGTTTATGCTTTCAGCTATAAACTGTCTGCTGCCAAAACTGCAGTGTCCTGCTTATGTTTGCACAGAGCCTGAAATTAGAAGTGAATTCTGCTCACCTCCTCCAGATGTCCTTCATCTCTGAATGTACCCTGAGAAAGAGAAAAGTGTAGCCACAACAGAAAATATGAATTCTTTTCTTTGTATTCAAGCTGAAGGAAAAAAATAAAAATAAAAATAAAAAAAACCTGAGTCTGGAATGCTAAGAACTTAAGGCTAGGAAGGGTGCAGTTGACATGACTTGAAGCTGGGGTTTCAATTGCAAAACATTGGCAACTGAGATCTTAAATGAAGATGATCAAGAGCTGTCAGGAAAGGACCAGTTCCCTTCAGGAAGAAATTACAGCAGCTTCTAGACTTACAGTGTTACCTGATTTTCTAAGCATAAAATTTGACATGTAGTCATGACACATAGACATGAGTGGGCATCCAGTAAAAAGCAAAGGTAAGAATTCTGAAATCTTCTATATATCCTCCTGTTCCTAGGAAATTTATTTACAAAAAGTATTACAATGCCAAGTACACTTATTTCTGTTCACCCACTCCATGTAAGTAAAAAAATGAGGCACATCATGGATGCTGAGTTTTCACCCATTTTTTTTTCACTTGAATCTTTTTATACATTTTCTCTATGCAGTGATTAATTATATAACATACAGACACACACACACACACACACATATATATATGCATGATTAAATATGTGTTAACTTAAACATGCTTAGGCTATTTGCTGCTGCATTTTCCTGTTTAATTGCAGAATGATGAGCTGCATTTCAGAATATCTTACTAATGTGTACTGGCAAAACATGAAAGCATTGCACTATGAAATAATTATAATCATTACTAGTCCCCAGTTCCCTTAGATGGCTAATATTTTTTATGATTTTAGAAAATGTTCCGATTTATAAGGAAATCTCTTAGCACTCTTGGGGGTCAGATAGAAATGAATACAGCCATTTCATTAGCTACTTTTTTTTTACAAAAAACAAAGATTTTATACTTTCTGTGTTACCGTGGACTTTAGTTCTCTTAAAATGTGTCATGCCATTTAATCAGATACTTGTTGGAAGGCATCCCACCTACAGCTATCAGGAACATTTTGAAACTGAACTGCTTTGCAGCTGCAAACTGTGGACCACTGAAGGAATGGTCTCCATTCCCTGAACTTTGCTGGATTTTTTACATCTGTTTGATCATTTCTGTTCCTGTGTCAAAGCTGATCATGATGTTGCCATCTGAAGGTCATATGGCTGTGTTTGAATTAAATAAACAGCACAGTTTTTGCCTTAACATAAGCATATCATCCACATCAAGATGAATGTTGTAGTGTCTGTCCTGGATGTGCTATGGCTCAGCTGATCCGCCTCCATTCTTGGACAGGAAATGAGAACAAGGAGAGAGAAAGCAGTAAACATTTATTCACCTCCCTGTAGGTTTATTGACTCAAAATAAATAACATTTGATCTTTCTCTGAGACAACAGGGAAATTGAGACACATGATGATCTTTCTTGTGCCTTCCCCTTGAGATGCTCACAACTGCTTCTCACAGCACACTTTGACTCCCTTTTCTCTATATAAAAAGCCAGTCATAAAAGTAAAAAACCTTTCATCCCAGCTCATGTGGTAGTTAACCTAAACTTGCTAATTAGGGCCCTTTTTTCCTCATTTCTTCCTCTTTTCCTTGGGACAGTGGAGAGTTGATAAGCCTTTTACAGGAGGGAGCACAGATGTCTGGGGGGGATGACTTCTGTGCTCTGAACATGTGCAAAGGCACTGACAGGGATGGAGCAGCCTCCCTGTCTGCCTGTACCCAGGGCACTCAGCCTCACGCTGTGCCAGGCTCTGCCAAGGCAGCAAGAAATCCAGCTCCTGCAAAGAAGGCAGCTCAGGTCGCACTAGCACGGAAGTAAAACATTGGATCTAGAAAACTGACAATCAGGCCCACATATAGTGCTTTGATAACCTGTGGGGTGTACAGCCTTTCTGTGATTGTACAGTGACATTTTTTTTCTTGGACCCTGTCTAGATGAGATTTACATCAGGTCTTGAAAAAAATGCAGATTTATATCCTTCTGCAGGCAACTGCTCAGCTGTATCACAGGCTATATATGCTGAAAAGCTGGGAAATTCTGTGTGTTAGACTGTAACAGCTGAGGAAAGGACCTTCCCATTTTACAAACAGGCTCCTAATTAAAACAGAGCAGTAAGAGAGCACAAGAAGGATGTGTTCCAAGTGAAACTGTACTGGACATGTTACAATTTGAAAAATTTAAACTGCCTAGGAGAAAAAAAAACTAGAAAACTGACAGAGACTAGTCTGAGTGGGACAAAAAAAAATCTTCTTTGGAGAATAAGAGCTAAAGAATCTTCCAAGATAGAAAAGATAAGATTTTAAGACAAACAACCCTGCTTCCTTTTCACTCTACTTGTTCAGCCTGTTGGATGACATGCTGTCTTCCTCACCTGTCCACTATTTCACATGCTGACCACTGACTCACAAAGACACAGTGTTGGTCTGTTTACATTTATTGCTTTGTTTTCTTTCCAAGCCCTTGATGTAAATCTGGTAATTCCACAGTTATGGGGAAGATAAGATTAACAAAAATGACAGGTTCCTGCTGGTATGACCTGATGCTTTTTCACAGCAAGCCCTGCATTTGCTGGGTTAGGCACTAACAAATCATACTGTACTGGTGTCCTCTTCCCCAGCACATATCATTGGGGAGCTTGTGTGGCGCCTGTAATTCTAATTCTGTGCAGGTCCACCACAGAAGAGTTTGACCAGGTTTCCATGTATTAATTCAAAAAATTATGTTCCCTAAAACTGTCTATGGAAATATTTTAGTCACCCTATCAACTTAACAATAGTGGAAATTCATCAAAAGAAAGGAAATGCCATGTACAGAATGTATTGTGTGAAGTTTTCTGGCTTGTGTCTTTCGGGAAGTAAATTCTAGCCTTTAAGGTCTATGACTCCATGAAGATAGAATGATTCTTTCTCATGACAGCACACATTCTTAAAATCATCACAAATGCCTGGCTTTTATATTTACCATTTCCTGAGAACTTGCTGTTCAGTAGTGGAATCTCTGCAGATAACCTCTAAGTGAACACGACTCAATTTTACTTTAGAGCTTATCAGATAGTTTTTTAAGGAACTTTCTACTTCTCATCATGCACAGCTTCCACTCATAGGATCTCACATGCCTCAAAACAGGGCTTTGGAATTTTTAAAAGAAAGATAAAAAAAAAATCAAAGAACAGTCACAACAAATCCAAGAATTTCTTTCTTAATGAAATATTGCTCATAATTCTAAAACTGTGATACTTCCGTCGCCATAGCAGAAAGCTGAATTTCCGGACCATTTTTATTTTTGGAATAAAGGTTCTGACCCCGTGAGGTGCTGAAGTTTCAAGGGACAAAAAGTTTTATTGCACTCTGTAGAAGTTGAGAGTAGTTGATGATTTTCAGAAAGTATTTTGCACTATGAAATACTGAGTGCATATCTTCAGCAAAAATGATGAAGATAGGGTGGTAGAATAGTTTTCTTATATGTTTGGTTTATTTAGAATTTTAAGTCAATTTTGAATTGGTTCACTTTATATATAATGTATGTGTTTGATCACTCAGTTATCTAGTGAATTACAGCGTTCATACTACCCGTCTTTGAACTGACATCCTGTCTAGCTCACTATTAAAAATTTCAAATGAAGTAAGAAACCACTTTTTCTTGTTTTGCACAGGTGTCAAGGAAACTTTCCTGTCTGACCATCTAGGAGCAGCTGTGGAAGTCTCATGTGCACCACCTGAGATAGGACCAAAGGCCCTTTGCAGCATGCAGCTCCAGGAAGCCTACGGGGACCCTGCTTGACTCCCTACCCTCACTACACTCACACAGTCAGACAAGGTTTCCTTACTGGCTTAACCCTTGGCTTCCCACTGCAGACTCTCAGACATCTCAAAATAATTTAATCATCATGCAATAACATAACAGCAGCTCAAGTTGGGTGCAGGAAAGTTTCCTTAACAGAAGTATCATTTTTATCAGTAGTTTTTGAACTCTTCAATCCAATAATCTTCTAGAAGAACTCTTCATTGAGATGAAGGGCAGGGTGGGGCGGGGCAGGGCAGGGCAGGGCAGGGCAGGGCAGGGCAGGGAAGGGAAGATTCATTCACATTCATATGGAATAGAATTTGCCATAGAATGTATGCAGTGCTGCTTTGGCAGTAGATAATCAAAGGACTAGAGTCCTGAAACAAAACCTTGATACAAAATGCCAGCACAGACAACGCCACAGTTGGAAAAAATTTGCTTGTTGAATATGCATCTACTGACTGGTCATCAAAATAATGTAACTAGGAATAATAAAGCATACTTGAGGTTTGAGTACTTCCAGAACCGTTGAAGAAAGCTCTATGTGTGAGGCTGATGGGAAGGAAAGTGACCTGGGTGGCTGCTATGTTAAAAATGCCACCCAGTACACTGGGTTTGGGCCTCTTCTGCAGCATTTGTTTCTGTGGTTTGGCCTCTGTCCTTCCCTCTCACATAAAATTAAGAGTATGCTGTAGCTAACACCTCCTGCATGTTAACAGGTAATATCAGACAAGGAGCACCAATTCTTACCATGCCAGAGGGTTGTGCTGTGTTTTTGTGGTCAAAAGCCAGACATCTATAATGGAGTGAAGCTAAATCAGAAACGCATGTGATGTTTTCTAATATTCTGCTTCTCTTGATCTTGTTTGTGATGTCTCACCGTAACTAAATATAACCTTGTATTTTCACCTTTTTCACAGAATCTTGTTTATTAAAGGATGAGAAGTGAAATGTTTTTAAGAACAGAAGAACTCAAGAAATCTCCACCAGAGCTGATCTGCATATTTCTAGGACAAGGCTGTCTCCAGCAGTGTTGCTGAGCATTCCACAGGAGCCTGGTTGCTCCCTTTGCTCCCTGCAATCTGCTGCCTGACACTCCCTCAGCATCAGTGTCTGCTATGTTAGGGAACATATTCCCCTGCCTCATCCCTTTAATGTCTGTACTTGAAGGCTCCTGTTTGAATGTACTTGTCCTGCCTGTCTTCCCCACCCACCTGTGTCAGATCTCACCCTCAGCGGTTCCCCGTCCGCAGTAGGAAGAGGGACTGTTCTTCCTTCTCTCAGCTCCCTTGTGCTGTGAAAGCACCTACCAGGTTTTACCTTGTGATACTCATCAACCATCTTCAGAGTTTCGAAACATGTCATATCCTCCCTCATCTCTCTCTTCTCCAAACTTGAAAAATTCCTGTTTACTCTCAGAAAAAAAATGAAATCCAAATAAAAAAGAAAAATACAAACCCCAAGCCCAACCCAAGCTCCCCTACAAAACCCAGAAACAATAGTCTTTTATGCCTGTTCTAAGTGGCGCTTATCTCACAGTGGTTTTAGAAATGTGCAATTTTCTTGATTTCATATAGCAACAGCTGGTTTTGTCTTGTCTAAAAGATAGAATTTCAGAGCTATTCTTTTCACCAAGATAATTAACTAAATAGTTATATCTGTAATTCAGCAGCAATTTTAATATCTTTTAGAAACATACAGTATCTCTTCGAGCATTTTCTTCATTTCATCCTAAAAGTTAATAGTGTCATGTTACATTAGGAAAAATATGGCGCAATTATTGACAAAGACTTCATAAGAGAGGATGATAACAAGAATACCTGGGAGAAATTTCTCTTTCTCTAAGGACAGAGACATAAGACAATAAAATCAATGTGATATTCATTGGAATAAAATAGAAGAATTTGTTACAACAGAGTCTGATTCTCATCAGTGTCTTCTTTCCTTTGTTTAAGATGGAAGACTGCTTAGAGGAAAAGCTGGATAAGATACTAGCTCTGGCCAGAATGTGTGTAATAAAAAAAACCCCAACAAACCAAACTTCTAATCAGCTACAGATTTTCTACTTCATTCTCTGGAGCTGAGTGGGGGTTATACATTAAGCCCATTGTGTCCCTATAGTTTAATGAAGAATCTTTCCCTTTAGTATAGCTTTCCAGGATAGATATGTATGAGTTATGCATGGGAGGGGTGGAAGTACAAATGCTTTTGCAGCTCGTAACAAATGTTAGGGGGAGAGTTTCCACTTGGACTGATTCAGCATTTAATGTCTTCACAGTTAAGTAATCCTCAGGAAAACTTGTGAGGGAGGGAGTTAAGTTTTGCAATACTGACTTTACAGATGGAGAAGCTCAGGACATAGGTAATCAAGGAAATTACTGCAGAGTAAACTTGGCTTTAAATTACACCATGCCCTACTACTTGATGACTTCTGGACATCAGGCAAAAACTTTGAGGATATTTAGCTGCACAAGTTATTAGTTATTTCAGTCTCACTGTAGCAAATGTTTGTATTTTCCAATTTGTAATTTCAGTAAGAGCTAGGTAGTCAGCTCTTTAAAAATTTTTAACACAGCTTGCTTGTGCATGATTATACATATTACTGGTTTCTCCTCTGCATATTTGGCAGTAAAATTCCTTCACATCCAGAAGTCTTGTCAGAGGACTGAGCAATCTGTGGCAGAGGCAGGAGAAGATCCAAGTATTAAGTTTGTAGTCCATCCCTCATGCAGTGACCTACTGCATATATTGCACATATGTTCAGTAGTATTAGCATTATTAATTGCAAATTTAAAATTCAATGAGTGAAGGAAATTGTAATGAATGTTTATAGCTCATGACAGATTATATTTTAACTTTCTCTCTTGCAGAACAGTAGGGCAGTCATATTTCTTATTTCATTCTCTGTGTTACTCATTAATTGAACAGACCGCTAAATAACAAGCCGGTAACATTAATGGGTTCAATGTAAACTGCCTTTTCCAGAAATCAAATGTTCTCCTGCTCTTTTTTTCCTGGGTTTTGCATACATAAAAGATATTTTTCTTAGCAATTATTCAGTCAAGGGAGTTTCATCTTGTATTTTTCAGAAGTACACTCCTTTAAAAATTATCCTTTTAAGTGGACCCCTGCCCAGTGGCCCATTTGGAACCATTTGAGACAATTGATTATTCACTACTTTAGATTAACATTTGTGTTTGTTCCTCCTCAACCCTTTTCCCAACAGCTTCTCAAGGCAGTAGCTAAATAGCTATTAACTATTCATGAGTTACTTATATGACCTACTTCTAATCTTTATATCTTGTATCAGGCACAGCTTCAACATGGAGAAGCAAGGGGCTGTAGTGAGCAGTCCAGGTACACTGCTAATTGCAGTGCTGCTTGTATCTGATTTCATGTTTTCTTTTCAAGCCTGCCTTCCCCCCTCACCTAATTGAAAGAGACTTGTGTTAGGCCACATGCTTCAAAGATGGACATTAAATGAAGGAGAACTCAAAATGATTAATTAACTGTTCAAAGGAAAAGGGAAACAGGAGAGAAAAGGTCCTGTTAACAGAGTCTGGAGCTCTTAAAGTAATAACAACATTGTCATTGTGAAATTATATTTATCTGATGAAATTATTTGCTCTCCAACTTGGAATATGTGTTGGGAAATATCAGTCTTCAGTTCACTCATTTTTCCTGTGAAATCTGCCATTCATTCTGTATAAGGATGGATTAGAAATAATAAAAACAGGAGCAAGGTCTGAACTTCTGACCTTTTGATGGCTGCATGTCAGTCAGACTTTTCTGCTTCCACTTTCTCCCTCAGACTAGTTGGCAACATCTTTTTTTTTTGCTTTTTCTTTTAAAGAAAAAAATTAACCAGTCTTTCAACAGATGAGTTTGCAGAAGAAAAATGTTGCCATAATGGCATTTTAAAAATACCACTGGCAATTGCTGATATGACAGTACTTCTTTTCCTTCTCCTTTCCAGACGGGCAAAAACTTGCCACCTTTTTTTGCCTAAAAGTTTCCTACCACATGATGCTGACCCACATAATTTTTTCTTTTTTTGCTAAGAACATGATGAAACTGTTCTTTTTAACCCTTTTCATATTCTGAAATTAAAAAAAAAAAATAAAACCCCCACCAAAAATAACAACAGCAACAAAAAAAAAAAAATCCCCAAATGACAAGCAGCAGTTTTTGCTCTTTCTGTAACATACAGCTTGCTCTTATTTTCCCATTACACAAGTGAAAGTCCAAGAATGCCGGCACTGTCTTACTAAATGTCCCTGCATCTGTAACAATACTGATTATCTCTCCCAAAGTACTCCAAGTCACCATGCCAACTTCTTTGGTGGAAAAAAGCCATATTTCAAATGCTTTAGGGTCAGGAAGAAAATGGAAAAAAACTCTTCATTTTTACTACAAGTGAATCAATAACTGGGCTATTGCCTAGCACTTCTCAGTCTGGCACCACAGCAGAACATTCAGTGCCATGGGCCTTCCCAAAGGATAACTCACCTAAGTATTTGCCTGCCTAATACCTGTCAGGAGGAAGTAATTCAGATGCAGTCCTGCCTAAGATTTCCTGCTGGCACCCTTAGCATATGAGCTTTCACATGAACAAATATTCTCCAGCTTTCTAGAAAACCTGCAGGCTTTAAGGCACAGTGATGGAGCCAGGTACTTTACTTTTATCAAGTATAATTAACTTTAGCTAGTATAACTAGCTAAGCATTGCAGAGTTTTATTCATGTGGTTTGGGTTCCTAAATGTTATTATAACAACAAAACAACTGTGTGTAATTAGGCAGCTAAATGTTGCTCCACTTTTAGTGATGCTGTGAATATTCTGCGTTATAAAATACCTGACTTTTGCAAGTCCATATTTTCTGTAATTTGCGCTCCTGTAAAATGGGGTTTCTGAATTAAGTGCTAAAATCAGGCAATAATTAGTTAATATTGAAAACCTATCAACAAATTTCAGGCATTTATTGGGTGTAAAATTTGATAAAATATCTGTCTGGTGGATTTGATAAGTAGTTTTCTGGTGGATTCACTGTTGCTGTAATAATCACAAATACGTTAGGGATGGTGTGAGATAACTTCTGTGTCCCCCAATGGGCAGTCTGTCTGGATGGAGTGGCAAAGATGAGACTGAGAGTGCAGGTCACAGGACAAAAGTAACACTCAATAGATGCTGAATAGAAATAGTGACTAATTTGTCAACAGTAATTTGGTAAGATACACTTTCCAGAAAAGTTAAATTCTTCTATTGATCTGTTTGAAATGCCTTGGTACTTCCTCAGTTTCCTCTTTGGTCTGTATTTCTTTCATGCTAAGCTTGTTCCCACTGTCTAAGAGCTGTGATGGTTTATTAGCCTTAGCTATACAGAAGTATTTCTGATTTATGTCAGATATTTCATGCGCATAACATCTGACACAGACATTCTAAAAACAGAACAAAACTGAATCTATTTACTCAAGTTTCATTCTCAAAGGTCAAGGATCAGAGAAGAGGCATTATCATGTGTTTATCCTGATGTTAATTTAAAAGTTGACATATCTACAAACAACAATACAGTTTTATTGTACAAACAGATGAAAAAATAAATTGAGCTGTCTGTCCAAGTTTAATTAAGGCTGCAATTTAAATAATGCTTTCAAAAAATGTATGAGGTTAGCACTCTTTTTTTTTGCAGACACTAAGATTGTTTGTTAGACTTGCCACGAAAAGTGGGCAAAAAACCCCCCAAAACAACCCTATGTGGATGAATGGGAAGCAAATGTATTAAAACAACTGGAACAGCTCTCCTTGGAAAATGCGTTGCTCAGCAATAAGGACAATTCATTAATATTTCCAAGCTAGGAGGATTTGGAGAAGAACCCATTTGGAAGGAAACCAAGTTAGAATACGCCCAATTACAGGACTTTAAATGCTTCCAAGATTTTTTAGAAGGTTGTTCTGGTTCATGTCGACAAGTGTTCCCTTTTGGCATCCCAGCCCTTTCCTGGGCATACCAGCAATGCATATGCAACAACCTAACCTCATCAGCCCAGGGCACCAGTCCAGCCTTCTCCTGGCATCTCTGCTTCCCAGTCATCTTTACTATTTATTACTTGTCCAAGCAAAAGCTCACAGAGAGCCTTTGGTAGTGTACACGCAGCTATTTGAACTAACTCTGAAATAAAGTTGTCCAGTACGGTACAGGCAAAAGAGAGAAGAGATTAAGGACAATGAAATCATACTGTTTCATAAACACATTGTCATTACCTTTAACTCAGTGCACTAAATTGCAGCAATATGTCATTGTGAGGCATTTCATTCCTATTACAGCACGTACAGCATGTAGCAGGAATCTGATATCCAAACCAGAAACATGAAAGTTGGCTTGAAACATCTCTGTCTTAAAATGCATAGCAGCATTCTTTGTACAGTGAGATGAATCTAAGCAGTAGTGCCACGGGAAGACAACACCTCTGACTGATAAACACGAGCCTGCTTTTATCACCAGATATTTGCACAGAGAGATTAGAGTCAGATCACCATCGATACTGTAAATATTTAAGGACTAATTTCTCAAACAATGCTGTAACAGATGAACCAATTGCCCTTTACTGACAACATCACAGTCCACTATCCCTGCAATTGGTTTAGACTCATGTAAGCTATCTCCATCTAAGTCAGTGATGTGAATGTGGAATCAAGTCCCTTCCTAGAATTTTATTTTGACGTATTTGAGTTTTTAATATTTCTATCAATTCTATCAAAATAGACATAGTCTCTGAGCTCACCTGTTTGACAAGGCCCTTTATGTGTCCAACAATTTTATGTGGGTTTCATTTACTGCCATTGTTTCAAGTATTTCTTTAAAGCTGTTAAAATCAAAACTCTCTTTTCCTTGTTAGTCTCTCACTTTCAAATCAAAGAAGTCTTTCTTACGGTGACATTTACAGTGGAAACCTTTCTGCCACCACATATTTCATATATCGAATATTTAACTTATTGTCTCAAGCCTCCTAATCCTTCCTTTTTCTCTTTCTCTTTATCATCAATAATTTTTCAAGATGTGAAAAGTCAGTGTTCTGTCATCTATTTTTGAACACTGCATTTAAACAAGATGTCTCCGACAGAAGCCTGTCCAGACCATTAAAATCTCCTTTGTCATCTTAGTGCAATGGAAAGTATATTGATTTGCATTTCAATTCAGCCAAGCTTATAATTATAAACAAATACCTTTTACAAACTGCAATCATAAATTGAAGTTTCCATCTGAATGTACACTCTTATTTTACGAAATTTGTAGAAAGACAGGGTTGTTAGCGTGGTCAGAATTAAATTTATGATCCAGTGTGGATGAGTACTCATGGAAAAGTTGCCAGGGCTCCATCTAGAATAATATAGAACAGAGTTAAATTTCTTACAACCAATTCCCCATACACCACATGCAGACTAGTAAGGCCATTTGTAGATTGGTATCTCCACCTCTGATGTGCACAACATAATTTCAAGAAAGTTCAGAAGCTGGAGAGGGTTTGGAAGTGAAAATGTAAAAATTTGAGTAATAGAAGTCTAATTCAAAATGTATGAATAGACCAAATCTATGTATTGGAATAAGCATGAATGTGATTTCAAGCATGTTCACAAAGGAAATATCTGAAGATAAATAATCATTAAAGGAACAGGAATTACTATACTACCTGGAAATTGGCTATTGCCACAGTTTCAGAATTCTATTCCTAAATACTAGGTTGATATTTTGATATTAAGTGGAAAGATTTGAAGTCCATTCTAAAAAAATTTTATAATGTTGAAAAATAAATTAATACATTATTCTACACATTCAATTTAGCTATAGTTATTGATGTAGTATTTGGCTCCTACTATCAGAAATTTGCCTGGCTCAAAAGTGACTACTCATTGTCTTGGTTTTCATTTCTTATCTTGGGAGGTCTTGTTCCTTCTTTTTCCTTGTTTCTTTCTGTCAGAGGAAGTAAGTACTCTGCAAGGTCAGACCACAGCTTATTCTGATTTGTAATAATCCCAGCAAAGGGGCTGCAATTGGACAGACTCAAAGCAATAATCCGTTTGGAGATGACATCCACAAACAGGGAAATTCCTCTGCTGGGAGGCATGATTTCACAGGTGATGAGTTCTAGCCATGTAGGAAATTTAAGTGTTGTAAGTCTCTTTAATGTATCTCCTAAGCAGCAAAGGCTACAATAGATATAAAAGATTTCTCCTCCTTTGATTTCTCAGGAGTATCAAGTGCAGGCCAAAGTCCCAGATACTGTTCCACAGCAGTTTATAGATTCCTAATGGTCTTTGATTTTTATTAAGGCAAAAGCAGCAAAATATTACAGGAGGTCTAATCCCAGCCCTTGTAAATATAATGAATGGCTGATGTTCTGTATTTCTGAGGGTAATTGTATAAAGATTAGGTGTTTAGCAGTCCTGCAAACTTCCTGTAGAGTTAATGGGGACAGATCAATGCCACTGTAAGCTGCTTCATCCCAATGCTATAATTGCTGTCTCAAATAGGCCTTCATTTTCTGCAGAAGGAGCTTGGACAAATAGTTTGGATCAATCTGTAAACCACGGTGAAAGAGCAAGTGAAAAAGTGGTATAAGAGCAAGATCAAGCAATGATATACTCTCACAGAGAAATTCTTGTTAATAATGGGTTTAACCTTATAACACATCCCCAAAAGTGGTCACAAAATTTGTAAGGGCTTTTGGCAAGAGGCATGCAAGCACAACTACGATACCTTCATCTTTTGCACTAGGGACGAGGAACACTTCTCCAGTTCCTGTAACATAGGAAACAACCAGACACATGCAAGTGAAAAAAAAACAAAAACACAAAACCACATGTACATGTATGCACATGTGTTCGCATATATATATATATATATATGTGTATATATGTGTATATATATATATATATGTATGTATGTATGTATTTGTGTGTGAGCGTGTGTTTTACTATACAGCATTAGGGCCCAGTGATCATATTTTGTATGAATGGATAATGCACAGATATTAGGTGATACATGTGAACTAAAATCCACAGTGAATCAAATTGTAATATATTCATTAAGGTCTCATTTTGGAGAAAACTCATCTCCATTCAACTTTCAAGCTTGTGTCTCAGACCACATCTGTCGGAAAGGACTGAAATGGTCACAAGCTCTTAAAAGAACTCAAGCCCATTTTCACAATACTGGAGGGGAATTCATGCATTTCTAACAAAGTCAGGCAAATGTAGCGGTTTCAGATGGAGTCCTGCTCTGTGAATTTGAAGCAAAACTTGAGGATTAGCTACAAACAAAGTGTCAATCAAGAGTCGAGGCTCTAAGCAGTTCTGGCACTGGTGATGAAAGGTATTTCACCATGTAGAGGACAATATTTTGCACTTGCGAACCACTGACAGCAATTACAATCTCACAATGATTAGATTTAGCACCTAGGGTAACAAAATTTCAGAAATGTTCATGGAAACTAGAAGGAATAGCATCAATATCATTACTACTTTTATAAACTATGACTGTGAATCTCTACTCATTCAAGTTGTATTGAGTAAGAGCTGCTAGACTTTTTTAGGATGTGCAATAAATATATCTTGGAAATATTTACAAACCACTAATTTTATTGAAGAGTGGCATTTGTTAAGCTCTTGAACTATATAATTTATGAAACTTACTTCTGGAGCTGATGTATTTAATGAAAAAGAAAAACAATAAAAACTTGAAAGAGTTTAATAACACCAGACCAATGACAAACAATGAAATTCAGTTTTTTTGTGTTAATGAATAGCTTGTTCCTTCGTTCCTCTCTGCTAAAGAGTGGATTTCAGTAACTAGAACCAGAGCATCGTATTTCAGTCTTCAGCTATCATGATCTGTAAGCAAAAGAGGTAAACTACACGTTAGGTATAATTTTTCTATTAATCTGTATAGCATAAAGTTGAATATAAGTGGGAATAAAACTAATGCTCTAATGAGCAGGAATAAAACTCACATCCTCTAGTGTCATATTTGCAGATGATAATATGATCCAGGTGCTCCTGTATTCATAGGTTTTGCTAATTAGAGCAAAGAAAAGAGAGTATAAATTTGCAGTCTTTGCTCACAGTCCCATGAACCTCTGTAGTTTACTGTTTACCTTGATATTCATATGGTATATTACATATAATGGCGAAAAATATCACTGCTACTTTTGCAATCTAAGAGGAGAGGTGTGATGCAGGAGACATTTTGAATTCATTAAGGTCAGTGGAAGAAATGGCTGCATTGAAAATATGCTTACAAATATACCGGAGAAATATCATATATATATATATACAGATACATGTGGGTAAATAAATGCATACTCATGAGGCAAGACTGCCATGCTAAGTCAATGTCATGGTTTGACACTGGCCAAAGGCCAGTGCACCCATGAAAATATATTTTTCTCAATTTCTGCCGTGAGGTAGGACCAAAAAAGGAGCACAATCACCCAACTTAAAGCATAAAGAAGAAACTTTATTATTTGACTCCCCCACAAGAATACCAGTCCTCTTGTGGCCACACAGTTCACAAATGGCTCGCCCGCGTCTTGCCATTGTGCAACATCGCCCCCCATGGGACAGTTCTCTCACAACTGCCCATGGGCTGTATCAGCTTTTAGGGTGCAGTTTAAGAATGTCTTTTTTCCTAGTCCAAACGAAACCTCTTCTCATCAGCTCCATCTTCATCCCAAGGAACAGTCATCCTTGGGGCCGGGGATTTCATTACATCAGTGCTTCAGCACTCCCCATCTCTAGTTGTCCCTGGGCTGGGGACATCAACAATCAGTGCTCCAACACTCCCCATCTCTGGCTGTCCCTGGGGCTGGGGACATCAACAATCAATGCTCCAGCATTCCCCATCTCTGGTCGTCCCTGGGGC
>VXBU01006350.1:346796-430266 GCA_013400315.1 Bombycilla garrulus
TTCCCCTCCCGCAGGCCTCCGTGGCCTTGAGGGGGGGAAAGCCGGGCCGAGGGCGCGGCCCGCAGCTCTGTACCTGTTGAACGCCACAAACCAAAGAGGGTGATTCCCAGGCAGTCCTGTGCAAATGTATATCCTACTGAGATGCATTTCACCTTTGATTGGCCCCTTTCCCTGTCTGTCTTTAAATTTGGCCCACAATTGGTGTTGCACTGGGCTCATGGGAAATCTACAGGCACACCTCACTTCCAGGGGTGGCTATTTTCCTGCCCACCAAAATGTCAATCAATCTCAAACCAGGACATTCAATTATTTAACTTTGCCATTAGTACAGTTATTCATGAGTTTATGTGACATATTCTGCCATGACACATGTTGTTCATACCACAGTACCTGCTGTAGCTCTTAATTAGCCAATGCCCTATAATAAACAATTTGCACGATGTCTAAAATCAATAAAATTAATATTCTGTCTAAAATTAATTAAGCAAAGTGCTAGTTAAGGAACAGATGGGTCTGTGACTTCTCTTTTGCAAAACTGGAAACATTAAAACAATTTTTCATGTACAGATCAAACCTGTGAAGTTTTAGCACATTTGCTGAGTCCCTAAGACACATATTCACACTTATTCACATGTATGGGGCATCGGCACATTATCACCCAAGCTTGTGTAAATGTGTAACTTGAACCCACTGAACGGACCAACACAATGGCGTTTATTGAATTGTTTCAAGTTTCCTATCAAGATCTTGTTTCCTTCCCTCCTATCCAAATCTTCAGATTTCTAGATTTTCTTTGATGTGTGCTAGTAAACACGGAGGGATTTCCCCTCCCTTCTTCTTCCCTTCAATTCCCTCTTTGTGCATGGAATGGCAATTCAACAACTACCCTTTGTCTGTAACTAATTTATTTATTTATTTATTTGTTTGCTTTGGCTTGGGGGGATGATATCCACTCAGAAGAAGTGGTTTTGGCATCCTTGCAGGAAAGGAGAGCAACCCCTCCAATGGATGATATTTTTCAGTCACTTTTAATGCTTCCCAGGAGCTGAAGCATGAGGATACAACGTTTTTCAATTTACCAGTGCACCTTTACAAGTAAGGCTATAGCATTTATTATGAAAAGTAGACCTCCCTTTTATTTTGTTAGTACTTATTCCCAGTCAGTAAAAAAAATTTCTTCCCTACTCCTGCATTTGTGTAAAATTTTCTCTAGCAGTAGAAAACCTCTCTCCTCTCTTGCTGAAAGTTCTTATAGAGGATACAACAAAATCATCTATTTCCTCCTAAAAATACAGGGTGTGCTCTTCTCCCACACCAAAATTTTAACAGACCTTTACAGATCTCACATTCCACCTTCTTTCTCACACACTGTATTAGATAAAATGAGGATTTGTGACACTTTGTATTTACTTCCTCTTGAGAGAAGCATAGTGATATTTTTTACTGTTTTTTTAACAATAAATGCTTGAACTGCAAACTTCCTTATGTGGTTTCACTCCTTCAACACACAATGCTCCAGCTGTCATGAAATTTATAGGTTTTTTTTAAAACTAAAGCACTTACGGTGTCTGCCATTAAAAACATTTCCAAATCTGAGGTGTTAGCAATCCCCCATCTCCTACTCCATGAAAACGCTAGGGCTATTGACACAGCGGACTTTAGATATTCTTTAGTGAGATCTACCATGTCTTCTCTCTGTGGAAGAAATTACACCTGCAACTGATGGTGGTGAGTTCTCACCTAATATGAAAGAAAAATCTCCACAACAAAGAATGTAATTAATTGTAGACACTATTCCCTGCCCTTACGTTACTGTTTTTTTTTAAGAACAGCATGTCATCAGAGTGATACAAGCTTAAATGTGTCCAACTTGACTTCCATACAATTGGTCCTCCTTTTATGCAATTTTCACACTGTTACATTGTCAGGCTTATATCTAAGTCAAAAATATGTAAGGTAGTCAGGGTTATGGTCTTTTGCTTAAAGCAAAACCAAACAGTGTTTCTTTGAGACTGTGTCCTGATCCCTTGCTGCTATCATCCTCCATAGAACGTAAAAAAGTAATGTCATTGGAGTAAATGATGTAAAAATTTCAGATGCCAAATTCACCATTTAGAATTTTAAGTATTTTTATTTTCCCTGACAAATTTCCACATTGAAAAAGAAAGGATATCCAATGCTTTTTAGGACCCAGTTCAGAATATTCATAAAGCAACCTATTTTTTCAATGTAGAATGTTAGAGACTTTTTGGGGAAAAATGTGTCAGAAACAGACAGACACCACACACTGTACTCCTAATATTTCATTATGTTTGGATCAAAAACACAAGTTTGAGGTATATTTTTTTACTTACTAGGATACTCAAAGGTTTTCTTCTCTCTTAGTACCTTCCATTCCACTTGCAGCTGACCTCTGTTGCTCTGGGGTCATTCCCATCCCTGCTTCATGCTGCTCTTCTGGAATAGCAATGTCTTAATATCTATTCTTCTTTTACTTTTCCCCTGGGAAAATACTTTTGAAAGAGACAGGGTCCATGGGTGTTGGTCACTTTTAAAGCACTACCTAGCAAGAGCTGATGAGCAGCCAGGCAAAGGAGGAGATTGTCCTGCTCTTCTCTGCACTGGGGCAGCCTCACCTTCAGTCCTGGGGGCAGTTTTGGGCACCACAATATAAGAAAGATATAAAGCTATTAGAAGTGTCAAAAGGAAGGCAGCAGAGATGAACAGCCATGTGGGGAAGTTGTATGAAGAGTGGCTCAGGTCACCTGGTCTGTTCAGCCTGGAGGAGACACAGGGAGACCTCATTTAAGTCTACAACTTCCTCATTATAGGAAGAGGAGGGACAGACACTGATCTCTTCTCTCTGGTGAGCAGTGACAGGTTCCAAGGGAATGGCCTGAAGCTGTGCCAGGGGAGGATTAGGTTGGATATTAGGAAAAGATTCTTCACCAAGAGGGTGTCTGGGCACTGGAACAGGCTGCCCAGGGAAGTGGTCACAGCACCAGGCTGACACAGCTCAAGAAGTGTTTAAAAAATACTCCCCTCTCAAGTATGTGGTGGTGTTTTTGAAGTGGTCCTGCGCAGAACCAGGTCTTGGATTTCAATCATCCTTGTGGGTCCCTTCCAAGTAGAATATCCTTTCTGTGATTCTGTGTTTCTTTTCTTGCTTGTTTACTTTTCTTTTTCTTTTTTTCTCAAATTGATTTTCTGGATTTCTCCCTCATTTTCCCCTGTTTGGTGACTATTTTTAAGGAGACAAGTGATGCATGTAGTTTTGTACGTGGAAAAAATTACTGAACTTAAAAAATATTCATTAGATACAGAAATTGCTGTACATAAAGAACGCTTCTTGTCCCTGGAAATAAAGCTACCCTTACTCTTTTGATGGGACATCAAAAATGAGCAGTGTTTAAACATAAAAAAAAAAAAAGGTCATCTTTGCAATTTAGAAGGTACAGTGATCTCTGTGTTCAGGTATAATTTACCTTGTAAGTTCACCAGTTAGAAAAAAGGGGGTTGTCATTTCTCTAAAATGATCTCTCATGACAGGGTGCCACCTCAGCTACCTGAAGTATGTCTGACTTTGCACTGCTTACCTTTGCAAGTGGCTGTAACAGTGAACACTGAAACTAAAGAGGGGTCTGGCATCACATTTGCACCTAAAAGCTGAGGCAATGAAATGAAGTCTATCCAAGCGTATTACATGCCTGCCATTGTCTGCCACTCAGCCAGCCAGCTGTGGGTTCTGGTTTTTATTATTATCACTGCTATTATTATTATTATCATTATCATTACTATTATTTCATTCTGTTCTCCTTCACATATTCTATCATTAATATGTTTTTCTTGTGGCTACTGCATGGACACCAAGGCATGAATGAATGTACAAGGAGCACTTAGCAGGGCAAATTGGAGCCAAAGAGAGGGAGCCTGCTTTCTGTTCAGTTTCCTGAAACTAACTAAGCTTGTAGCTCTGGAAATGACATGAATTACTAATGCCCACCACAAACACTGAAAGGCATGTGGCTCTCCTCTGACTGCCTCCTGCTCCCATGGTCAGAGAGGGCTCTGGGAGTGAAAGGTCAGGGGGATAATCCTGCACCTGCAGCCCACAGAGGGCCAGGCACACGGTTCCTGAGCAGTCCTGCCGTAATTGATGCTAATTGTTATGGAGCCAAGGCTCCCTTCCACTGAGGAGCAGGTGGGAGCCTTTGTTGTGCTTGGGACCATTATACTAATAACAAGCTTACAATTCTCTGCACAGGCTTAGGAGTACAAAAGCACAGACAATACTTTGGAGAGCCCCTTAAAAGGTTTACTGGGCATCTCCTGACACAATGAAGTAAAAGTCCCTGAGAGTGAAAGGGCAAAACAATCTGAAGAATAAACAAGGGCATTACCTGCTGGTTGATGAAGCACTGAGCAAACCTGGACGATGTGACTTTAGGAGGTTTAAAGTGCACCTGACAGCTTCTATGGAGACAGAGATTTTGCATCCTGTTGTCTGTGGGAAGAGTCAGATGGAAGCAGCTACATCTGGGACCTAGAAAGGTCCTAGGGAAATTTTCTTGGGAGCTGCCCATCTGTTTGCAAGTTTTGATGTGAAAGGATAGGCTCAGCAAGGGGGCTGAAAAATGAGAGGGAAAAGAAAGAAAAAGAGACCAGCTGTTAATATGATATTGGATTATGGTCTGACAAAAACCTAGAGACTGCTTATACTAAAATGATGTAGGTTATTTCTTTTTCGTCTATTTTCAGGGTTTGTTCCCTCCACCTCCTGCAGACCACCAGCAGAAGGAAAGGAGTGTAGCTCCTTTGAGTTTGACGGAGTGAAAGCAGTATATACTGAAATACACCCCAGAGTTTTGCAATCCTATTTGTGTCACTTCAGTAATATCACAGCATTATGGACAACATTTGAACTAAACACTGAAAGCACTATAAATGACAATAACACCTTAAAATGGAAAAAAATACACTAAATTGATACATTTCTGTGTATGGTTTTTGTACCCTGTGTGATGTGCAAAAGGACTGCAGAAAGAATAAAATACTTATCAAAAGTCCACTGAAGCATTCCTTTATTCAAGCAAACAGACAAAATTAGGTAAAATAAAGGAAGAAAAAACAAACTGTAGGCTAATTTTAACAGGCTTGTAAATAAGTCTGGAAACACCATGCAAAATGGTCTGTGAATTTCTCAGAAACCAATTAGAGAGTCCTTTTAAAAATTCTGGTGTAGATGACCTTTTGGATAGGCTTTTCTCCTCCCTGATACACAAATCTGTGATTTATAATGCAATCAGTGGATTGCATTAAAAAGTTAATGCATGCTGCTTGAGGATGTCACATCCTGCATTGAGTGGTATAGATTATATTGACCATTTAATGTAATTTACTGTTCTTTTTTTCAGAGCCTGACACTGAGGTGTAGTTAAGCTCCTAATTTAATCATGTGCCTCTTAGCTTTATGGGATCGCTGTGCCCAGGGAAACTGACATGATGATCCTCTAAAAAGCCTGTCACATCTCTAAAAGTTAAAAAAAAAAAAAAAGTAGAAAGGAGATATTTTTGCAGGAAATAAACTAGAAACAGAAACAGGGGAAATAATTTATGGAGAAACATAAACCCATTCAGATACCACATGGAGACACTTTCAGATGCAGATGTCAGGTAACTCTTACCTGCTCCTCCAAATCTCTTCTAACAGTCTTGGATGTGTGAACAACCTTTGGAATTCTGGAAACAGAACCCAAACCCTTGAATTTGATCAGCAGAAATCATTAATTTGTGTTAAGAAGCATTGCAATTAAATACAAACAAACAATAAGACCAAAGACACAAGCTGGACTTCTTTTTAATTCTCTCTTCAGTTCTTGAACCATAGTGACTTGGCTTTCCCAGTAGCCCAAGAATGAGCAATCCATTTTCTTTTCTTGATAAAAATGTTTTTAAAATTGTTTTGAAGAATTGAAGAGTTCCAGGAAGTGGAAAAACTGAGGTCCCATAATGTTATTTGAAATACAGCAGAATTGCCTTCCGGATAAACTGAAGCCAAGAACACCAGGAAAATTCAGAACCAAGATTTAAATCACTAAGACATTGGAAGGAAAGAAAAAGACCTGTAATAACTAGTATTCTTTCTGCCTGAATTATTATGTCAATATATGTGCTGCATCACACTAATTAATTAGCATGTTTGCTGGGAAATGAATATACAGAATGTATATGGTTCCTGGTTTTTGCATCTCATCAGCTATGAAGCGATGAAGTGATGTTCAGCAGCCTGGTCTGGCCAACCAAACAGACGACCACATCTTTCTTGTCTTTTTTTTTTGTCTTCTTTTCCCCCCATCATTATTTGTGCTCCTAAGTCTGCAGGAGTGGAGTGGTGAAGTTTAAGGCCTGTTCTTGGGTAGAAAGGATGGTTTCCTGAGCATTTTTGCAAGCTGTCTACTGGTGAACAGAGAGTATGGACTCTTGCCCTGCTGTGGGTATGCAAGCAGCTGCAGATGAGAGGAAGTTGCTCCCTGTAGAGACTTCAGCTGCAGCTTGATGTTGCAGAATTTTCCCACTTAACATCTCAAGTTAAAGGAAAAATTTCTTGGTGGATGCTGTGCAAGGCTGGCAGCCTGGACCTAGCTTGTGGGTGGCAGAGAAAAAGAGATATGGTCCAAGATGGAAGAATAAGTGCAAAAAAAGCCAGCTGAATGTTCCTGAAATTCAGAAAGCTGTAACAGGTCTGTACATGTCTCTGTACCTAGAGACCAGGTGCATGATCATGTTTAGTCCATGAGGCACAGATCTGTAGACCATTCCCCACCACGCAGAGCTGGGAAAATTGTATCAGACACTCTTGAGGGCAAAATTATACCTGTGATGTCCAGGATGATGCCTGTGAGCAAATCAGAGTTGGATTGTGCTTGTAATGGTAATGGAGGTAGAAGGGTTAACCAGAGAGTAAGGAGAGAATATATTTCTCTCCTTAAAAGCATCCCTGAGACACAATTAGCTAGAACACACAGTTCCTCCCTTAGCACTAGAATAGGAGTTACAAAACTTATCATTTAGTGGCCTTGTTGGCTGCCCTTCACTACAAATTCAGGCCGGACGTAATAGAAGTAACAGTGTAGTCACCGGCCAAGAAAATTAGAATAGTGGCAGTATCAAAGTGCAGTGCACCAGTATGATTGCCTGAAAATTATAATGCTTTGCAAAGAGCTAATATTTGTATTCATTCTATGTACTGAGGACCTATTTTCTGATGAGAATGGCAGCAGTTGGAATGTTATTTGTCAGACATTCCTTCAGGACTCTATTTAAAATAACAGACTATACAAATTGTTAGAGGTGGCAACTTGTCTGTGTTTGGTTTTGTATCTTTGAAGATACAAAGATTCTTGAGTACTTAAGAAGAAATTTACTGATTTTCAGGGAAACCTTGATGTCAGAACTTCCATATTCTTATCCTACACTGATAGAAGGTACAGCGCTTATTCTGGAAGAGAAGGTAAACCCCATATACAAATGGAACAATCCAAGAAGAAAAGGGTGACTATTTACAAACTCAGGTTTGTTGCACCCATTATATATATCGGAATTTACCCACCTACTGTTTCAATATGTCTGTTTTATGAGCAGCAATGGAGCAGAAGTAGCTTTGCTTTAGTCCAGAGTTTTGCACAGACATTTTGGAGATCTTCATGAACTCTCCTGCTTTGCTTTGAAGGTTGGAAATAGACTGAGTCATAATTTGCACACCCTATACAGAATTCTCAGCTACAATCTTCCATCCCCCTTACTTGCTAATATATAATTGTGAAGAAAATTCTTGCTCTTTGTTAAAACCCAAGGAAATACATTGGAGACAGACTTGACATGCAAACAAGAAGTTGGCATGTTGCTTTCAATTTTCATGGATTCCCATGAGCTGGCAGGCAATTTTCAGAGGGATAAAAGGTCTTTGATCTTAGTGAATGACTTCCTTCTATTTTCAATAATGAAATAAGCCATTTTATTTTCTGCCAAAGGTATTTCCATAGTAATGTTTTGGTCATATTGCTTTCACAAAAAATACTAGGAATTAGTCATGAAGTCATATTGGGCAAAGGTCAGAGAGATCAAATGGCTTTATATTAACAAAAAGACTCGTTAACAAAAGTAACATGGAGGGGATTACAATATGTTTTTAACAAAAGAATATGGCAAAGAGCATTTCATTGAGTTTTTAATTGGTTGTGAAACTGGAATTCACCTTCGCTTTACTTAAATTTGGAAATAGCTCAACAATGTGCAGTTAAAATTCAAATAATTATTTGACATTTTCCATGCAAACGTATCTGTTCTGAAGCAATCTGAATGACTTTTGCATTGAGAAAAAATATCCAAAATTATCTTTAAAGCAAACTTTCACACCTTACCTGACAACCCCCACCATCTTAGTTCCCTAGCAATATTATTGCAAAGTAATTTATTGGTGAGGAGAAGGATTTTCTGTACCGTCCATCACATATTCAATTCAGTGTCCCCACAGAGTTTTGTCTCAGATAGTCAGCAACTTGAAGGACTAATTTGATCAACTTATTTGTTCTTGCTACAACTTAATCCAATGCAACTCAATTCCATGATTTTCCTTGAACAGCTACAGCAAAAGCCGTGAATGTTATAGCCCTGATTGTTGCACTTATGCCTTTTCATGCTACAGAATCTGTTAACTTGCTTCAAATACTGTGAGAAGCAGCTTAAGCAATTTTGGGACTGCTTTGAAGGCCAGTAGTTGCAAGTTATTAAATGCATATTATTAATAATGGATAAGACTGAGTAGTGTAGTAGGCATTATTCCCATTGAAGATAACAGCTTTTTGCCAATTGAGTTTGCGGCAATTATGCCAATTGTGAAATCTACTGAGCATAAACTGGAAAAAATAGGAATGGCTCTTCAATATATTCAGTAATTATTCTCCTAACTACATTTTAAAAGTGCATCTGGACACTGGACAGTCTTCAGAATCTAAATGAGCCAAAGACAAGCTCTCCTCACAGCACAACCGGGGAATTCAACCAAATGCATTTATTATACTCTGAAATCACAGCTGACTTCTAGCAGTGCCAAAAAAGAGAGGTTTACACAAACTGCTCATAAATTTTTAAGCACTGATTACAGCTGAAGTGCTATTTTTGTGTGAACAAAATTTGTTACCAATAACCATTTAATAGAATATAAACTTTGAAAAGTCCAAAGACTCATACGTTGATACAAATGAAGCCATAGAAGAAAAAAAAAAAAAAAAGAAGGGAGAAAATAGTTTTATTAAGCTTTAGAAAAAGGCAGGGGGGATGGGGAGGAATTTTTGTACTCATTAGCTAACTTATCTTTGCAGAATTGAAACTTTTTAAGAAGAGGAGACAGAAGTTTTCTTTTAGAGAACTAGTGCCAGTCCAGGCAAAGTAGCTGGTTCCCTTGATTTATTTTGTTCTCCCAGAGTTCACAAGTCGAAAGTATCCAATACAAAAAAATGAATACCCTAACCAGAAGTCATAAGTGCAATAGTGTTCAGTTTTTCTGAACACTGAAGAAGGGAAAGATAGAATGTCATTTCAAAAATGTCCTCTTACATTTTTAGGAAGCTTCATGTGCATAACTGCTTGTGCATCAGATAAGAAATAAAATTTGCAAACTAGGATAAGAAATATAAATTTGCTGTTAATTAAATTCTAAAGGTGATTTAAGCTGAAGTCACACCCTGACAGAATAAGTGAGAAGTTTATAAATCACCCAACATGATTTCACAGATAAGGAACATCTTGTGAAATGTTTTGCAGTGGTTTGGTCATGTATGTTTCAATGGAATTATTTAATTAATGATTTTCTATGGCATCAATTATGCCATAGCCTCCTGGAGCTGGTTTCTTCTCGCCTATCAGCCACTACCACCTCGCAAATTAAATGCATTGCACAAAGCTTTGCCAGATGTCAAGACTTGTATTCTATGTATCTGTATGTCTGCCACAAATGGAAGCCCCTAAAAATCTTTGATGTTCCACTCAAAACTTCTATTAACTTTACTCTTCAGGATGTATTTTGCCTCTACCATTCTCATATTTTTAGTCCTTCATTGAGTGATAGAAATAGACAGTATAGAATAAATGTTTCCTTCCTAAAACATGCTTCCTCTAGACACCTGTAGTATTTGTAACCAGCTCTGGGGCTCTCAAAGTGCGAGGACATGGACCTGTTGGGGTGAGTTCAGAGGAGGGTGTCAAAGATGACCAGAAGCCTGGAGCACCTGTCCTATGAAGACAGTCTGAGAAAATTGGGTTTTTCAGGCTGCAGGAGAGAATCCCTCATGGAGATATTATAGCACCTTCCAGTATCTAAAGGGGGCCTACAAGAGAGCTGGAGAGGGACTTTTTGCAAAGGCAGGCAGTAATAAGTCAAGGGCAGATCACTTTACACTGGAAGAGGGTAGGCTGAGAATATATATTAGAAAGAAATTCTTTACTGTGAGGATGGGGAGGCACCGAAAAGTTGCAGAGTGTTGTGGCTGTCCCACACTTGGAAGTGTTCAAGGACAGATGGGTTTTGAGCAACTTGGTCTAGGGCAAGCTGTCCCTGCCCAAGGTAAGGGATTGAAACAAGATGATCTTAAGGTAATTTCCAATCCAAACCATTCTATGATTCTGTCACTGAAAACAATATATTTCATATTCGCTCAAAAAGTTCATTTTAAAAAAATCCAGCTTATACCAGAGTTGCATCAGAATACCAGTCAGAATAAACAAATAAACACATATTGTTCTGAGAATTTCCTCTCACTCTACTTATATATTTGATTACAAGTTTTGATTACAAGCAAGAAGAACTTTAGGATTGTCAGCTTATACATTTTTTTGTTTAATTTCCTTTCAGTCCTGCATTTATGCAGAGAGAAGGCATTTCACAACAAAATTTCGTATTATGATGTTCCTTGTAGTCCATCTGATCTGTTTTTTGTTGTGTTGGCACACATTTGGTTCAGAGATTGTGCAGAAGACAACCACAGACAAGACTCAAATGGCACCCTAGTACTCAAAAAACTCCGAGACACAATGGTTCACTGAGGCATTGCTTTATCTTTCAATATTTTTAGAAATTCTTGGCATAACAAAGAATAGATCAGATACTGTGCTCCAAGCTCAGACTGGAACCCAGGGGATCTTAACAAGAAGATTAGGGAGATAACTTGCAGTAATTAAAAAATCTGATTTATTCCTGAAAAAATAAGACCCTGGAATAAAGGTTGAACTCCTGAACTTAAAGGCCTGGACCAAAACACTCCCCTAAAAGGGGAAAGTCTGAGTAGTGTCCTGCACTCTAAAACAGTGATTATACTTCAAGCTTACCAATTTGAATGGCAAATATGTCAAATGTCAAGGATGCCAAATAACAGCCTTAATCTGGGAAAACTCTACTATCATGGAGGAAATAGGACCAAGCCTGAAAGAGCAAAAAAAATGTTTGAACAACACTCTCAGGCACAAGGTGTGACTCTTGCAACATCCTGTGCAGAGCCAGGAGCTGGACTCAATGATCCTGATGGGTTCCTTCCAAACTAACATATCCTGTGATCCTGTGATTCTGTGACTTCCACTTTTAGAAAGTTTGACTTGCCATCTCTTATCCTGAAGGCCAACCCAGGCCATTCTGTGATTTTTTTGTTTGTTTGGGGGTTTTGTTTGGTTTGTTTGTTTTGTTTTGTTTTTCCTTCTTTACTTTCTTTTGGTTGTTTTGGCCATCTTGTTCCCATTTACTTTGATGTAACTTTCAGATGTAAATATTTGTTATACACTCAGAAACACTTTCTTTCTTGGATGTTTGGAATCTCTTTCCTTCTTTGAAGAGTTTTTTGGCTGCATCTCTCAAGCCAAGCAGGTAAACATTCTCCTGCTCTATCCCTCAAACTGTAAGCACAAAAACAAGTAAAAACCCAAAAAAAACCCCCACAAAACAAGCAAAAAAAAAAAAAAGCTAACACCAATATCTTTCATACATATTAATTACGGTGTGAGCAAATATGCAACATAATATACATCTTAGTCCTGAGAGAAATGATGTGCTGCAAACATTGCATGAGTGGGAGAACAAAATTATGAGGACAACCATCCTTCAATGATTTATTTGCCATGAAAGTGGCAGTGAAGAGGCTCAACCTGAGATCCAGCTTTGTGAGGTCTGCCAAAATGTTGGACTTGTTCCTTCAGGAGGGAATTGATGGCTGGGATACCACCTTTGCTACTTGGGGTGTTCTATCATTGCAAAATTACCTCTGCTCAAATAAGGGACCTAATAAGCAATCACAGACAGTGAGTTTTGTTGAAAGTCTCTCAAGCTGGGCTCGTCCTGTGTGGGTCAATACGGCAAAAGGGGTGGCTGATGCATTTCCTCAGTTGTTCCTACTGCAGCATCCTTGGTGCAGAGGGTGCTGCTTTTCATCCTAAGTTGTGCAGATATTCACCAGCGCTGCTACAAGCCCAGCAGTTACAAATCAGAGCACTGGGGTCATCTCAGGGGCAAGGGGTTCATCCACAAAAGGTTGCTGGGTACTGCATCAGGAAGGCAGAACAGGTACCTCTGTGCTGTACCACCAAAGAACCACCACCATTACCCCTCAACCTGTGCCTCAATGGACCTACAAGACCACGATTGAAGCCTTTCTTAGATCAGTCTCTGAAGTCTCAGAATTGGACTCAAGTGTCTGAAAACACTTTAGTCCGGGCTATCATGGGCATTCCCATTCTCATTTTGTAAGCTATTCTAGTTTAACACTATCAGCTAGTTTTGAGGAAATTTATTATTACATGAACAATGGATTTAGTTAAAATGTAAGCACATATTGTTTTGCAGCTCAACTGTCTTTTCTAGGGTTTTGAATCTCATGAAAAAATTCCTCTGAATTGAGAAGCCAGAGTATAGTGTGCTCAGCTGAGACAAAAATGCATTGAATCCTTCAAATCTTAGGAAGCCACTCAACTTTGGTGTTATTTCTGGCTGCTAGGTTTGATTTCTACTGGAATGTACATGGCTGACTAATGTCATGAATCAGTGGTGCTCCACTAACCTAAATGAAACTGGAATGATTCTATTTCCAGTCAGTAAAAGAAGTTGGTAGGTGTTTTCAAGCTTTCAAACTCAGTAGGTTCCTAAGCAAAATACACATTTGTGGCCTTGCTCATAGGTTTTTCTTTCTTTTTTTTTTTTTTACTTTTTTAAAAAAATTAAACTTCCATTCAAGGGCAAGCCTGTTATGATTAAGACAGATAATATGCCTCAGCTATAAAACCCTCCCTGCATTGTGAATGACAAGGTTTAGGGGTGCTGCAGCTCCTCTGAGAGGTCAATCAGAGGCAATGGGATTACTAAAGGGTTGTTGGGCTAACAGCTCCACAGCTCCTCGCATCTGCAGTCAATCTGGAGTTGTCCCCAACAGAGATGATAGCAACTTAATGTTTCTGATACTCAACATCATAACTCTCGCCCTGACTTCAGTGTCTTTAACTAAGCTCAGTCTTTTCCTTGAAGCCATCAAATTTGTCTTCAGACCTCTGTGTTGCACCCTGGTCTGCTCACTCCTTGATGCAGCTGCAGCTGTGGTGCAGGGAGCTGAACTCATGTTTGATAGTTAGGTCTTGTCCAGCAATTTTGTGGGCCTATTGTCTACTCATTGTCTCCTGGGCTTTATGCCCCATAAATTGCTATTTAGTCTGCAGCTTTAATTTGCACACCCCTGGACAGCAATTAAATACTCATCTTTCACTTTTGACATAACTCCTTTGTTCCCATTTCAAGAGTAAAATATGAGCAGGCCCTGACATTTCTGTATTCATTCAAGAGTGATACCAGCTAGAGGTAGGAAAACACATTATTCCTGCTTGTCTTCAATGCAGAGTTACAGTGATTGCAAAATTACAGTTGTGAAATTACTTGAAATTGTGTATGCTGGTTTTGGATCTGCAAATAATTGGACAATTTTTAGGAAAAACTACAAAAAAAATTACACAAACAGTAGCATGGGTAGGAAAATAGGCTTACCCTTCTTGAAACTATGCAAATGCTGTGGCTATAGAGGAATAAAACCAAGGTTGTGGTTTTTGGTTGGTTGGTTGTTTTCTTTTTTTTTTAATTTTTTTTTTCTATAATGTAGTGTCTATTTTATTCTGTTTTACTCACATATCACCATTAGTATAATAATATTTTAGAACATTCCAATAAGTACAGTAACAACACTAACATCAAACACCTATGCTTTGTGCTTACTAAACTCATGTTTTAGTATTGAAGACAAAAACAGTATGCCAAGTGTGTGATTTGAAAGGGTTGCAGAAAGAATTTTGGCAGATTTTCCAAGGCTCAAGTCTAACAGTTTATACTAATTTCCAAGGTTTTAATATAAATATGAAACTATGATCCTAGTTCACGGCTTGGAATAATTCCAGTAATCACAGTGGAGTTCCACTGGGGATGTATTTATCTCTGGGTTTTTTTTTATGCGTCCACTTATCAGGTTCTTAATCTGCAGTGTATTATTTTGTATTCTTTGAGGAAGGAGACAGAAATGCAAAGAAAGTCATGTAACAGATCTCTCTCTTCATATACATAGACATTTACGTTACATGTCCTTTTTTTCTTAAAATTGTTTAACAAACCCAGATCCAATTGTGTGACTATTTTCTCAGTTTTCTAGACACATCTGTAGTTTGTTTGCTTGTTTGCCTCCAGGTTTTACTCTTGTTCCACAGCCCAGTTGGAGTGCTTCTCCCAGGACTAAATACTCTCTTCCTTATCCTGTATTTGGCACAACTATCTTGTCTGCAAAGGTTGCAAATGTAGCAACCAGGCTTGAAGGCTTGAGGCAGAAGCGTCTGCGACAGAGCAGTGCACCAGACTGGAATTTTGAGTGGCATCATCACCTGCTGCGCCTTTTCACTATTGCTTTTTATGCTATTTTCCCAGACTTCGTGCCAAAATTTTGTAGGCATTGCAATGACTCTGTCTGCAAAACAGAGCCTTGAAATTTTGGATGTGCCTGAGTCCGAGAGAAAGGATATGTTTCTGAAGTATTCAGTGCAACAATTTCCTTCTCTTAGACTTGTGCTATATGCTTCCCTAAATATTTGCTGCTGTTTTAAAAGATTTTTATTCAATTGGCTATAGAATACCACAGACACCTTTGTGAGATGGCAGAATGAAAAGGGGAGTTATTACCTAAATATTAAGAATCCAGTTCTTGATCTTGAATTGCATGGAGTTTGGAAAAGTTAGTAAGAACAAATCCATAGAAGAAATAATGTAACAAAGCAGTTCAAATCCAAATATAGTAATATATGGATTTGTCTTATATGTTTGTATGAATAGTTATATGTGTCTGTGTCTCACTGTCTTGCCATTATGGACTTTCACATATTTCCAAGCAGTCCCTGTATACATACATATTCAAAACATCATAATAATCTAATCAAATAAAAAGTATTGCAGACCAAAGTTGAAACAAGATTAACATTAAAAGACGTATAACAAGCTTTAGAGTTGGCAGAAAATATTTATTCTTTTTAAGTTAGAGTTTTGGGGTGTTTGTTTGTTTGCATTTAATGAAGGTGGCAAAGTATCATTTTATTAGAACATCTGTTGTCACCCTCCAGTTTAGAGTTCACCTGCAAGGAGTTTTGAGTTCACCAGTTTTGAGTTCACCAGGCAAGGAACAATGCTCGATTAAAAAAGAACAACTATCATATTGCAAGACTTATATTTTCTTTCCAGAAAATAAGAAATCTTCAATTAATGGAAATGTTTTATTGTGGGGTTTTTGCCCATGTGATGAATGCAGACACATGTGAGAAGGGAGGTAGATAGAGATTTCAATGGCAGGTGGCAACAGCTAGCAACAGCAGCAGTTTATTGTTCTGAGACCATGGTCATCAGCTCATGTAATGAACAACTCTTCTTCTTCCTGCAAGTACTCCCTTGCTTAATACAGCAACAGGGTCCAGAAGAGAATTTATATAGCATTAATCTCACAACAAGCTTTCTCAGCTAAATGTGTCTTGGCTTACAAATAGGGTTCAGTTTAGTCTCAAAAGTGAAATATGGTGTTAAGTAGGTTACTGAAAGTGCTTTAGGACACTGTTTCTGGTGAAAAACAATTTCTCTTTCAATCTTTTGCTTCTTTAATCTGTATTCAGCACCTGTTGCAAGCTACAATGGCCTAAATGTTCCTATAAACCAAAGATTATTAGTTTTTAAATCTAAGACCACAACACATCAATACTGAACCTAATAAAAAAAAAAATTATAGATTCTGCACTTCATCTTTCAAAATCCAAGACATCATTAACTAGCAACTAGTAACAGCCTTTCTGATGCAGCCACGGGAAGGCCAGAAAACTGACAGGGAATAAGAGACTTAAAAGATCTGCCTTTATTTTTTTAAGGCAAATGTAAGGAGAAATCACAAGGGAGAAAATAAGTTTTCATCCCTTTCGACTCTAAAAGGGAGGGAAACATCTTCCTCTTTCAATTAGTAAAATTCTGTTTGTTCGCACTTCCCAGAGCTGCAGAATCTCAATCCACAGATGACAACAGTGTACGTGCAACTCTTGGTCCTCAAGCCCAAAACTTCTAGGGAGAGTCTGATCTACTGCCCAAGCAAAGATTGACAATGTAATCCCAATACAATACATCTGCTGCTGTTCCAAAGAGTGGGATTTACAGTGTGTGCTCATGCCAGCTTGGTTCCATGTGCCAGGAAACCCTCAGAATTACAATGAATGAGTTGAAAATAGTTGTGATCTCCACAAGCAGTAAACATCTCAATTTCTGGAGCTATGGCAGCGCATGAAGGATAGCCCAACATTTCTGCACTTAAGCAAAGTAAATAGGCAGTGGGCAGCAATAGTAGAAATTTCCCTCAGGAATAGATCTGTGATGGGAAAGGGAGTTCTTGACAACAAGATAAAGAAAAATGGATAGAAATATAGGAATGGATAGAAGACAGCTGCTCTGGAAGGGCGCATTTTGCCCCTATATTTCCTTTCTTCTATGAAAACAGCTCAGTCCTGTGAGTTTGACCAAAGTTCTTGCCATATAAGAAAGAGGTTAAGGTATCTTTAAATTAAAAAACAATAACAACAACAACAACAACAACAAAATCATAGCTAAGAGTTGGGGCTTTTTATTTGTTTATTTATTTCCTTTATGTCTTAAAAAATCAGAAAAGCAAATTTTCACTATAAAAACCAATATCTTTTCAAGGTTGAGGTTTTAGTGGAATTTTGGAAAGTTCCCTCTAAAAAAACAGATCAGAGTGGAAATATTTGCAGCTTCAAAACTTCCTGAAGTAAACAAATTATGTTTTTCTTAACCTGCTGTAGTCACCATTTAAAAAATTCTGAAACTATATTTACTCTAGAAGCTATTGTTTTGCCCTGTTCTCTAGCTATAAACCAATCTCACATTCTAAATAATGGGATATTTCAAAATACTGCAAATACTGCTTAAATTTCAGTCAGTATTGCACAAGTTTTTATCCCACATTCCTTTTGCAGCACCTTTGGGAAAAAACATTATGCTTTTCTGCTTATGACCCAGGCTCATGCCTACTGCTTCATTTAACCACCTTTGGGATTAGTATTTCTACTCCACTGTCATGGGCACTCCCAACAATTATTACTCCCAAAGGAACCATTGCAGTCATCTTGTTCATAAGGCTTCAATTAAAAGTCCTGAGGGAGGGCATTGAAAGAGGTATTTTCTTTTAAAAGCCTTTAAACACTGCACAACTGCTGCATTCTGAAGGGCTGCCTGCCATTCCCCCTCAGATTTTTCTGTCTTATAATCATCTCAGCCATTAATTCTGGCATGCTGTGGCAAACTGCTTTTTATTGTGGTTCACGTATGCAATCATTTTGGTGGAGTACAATCTGTGATGTATTTGTGCTACTAACATTAGGTATCTTACCTCCACACCTAGATTAGGGGTCTCATCTGACTAATATATCTCTGTAGGCTACAGGAAAATCCAGAGGGAAATGCAGGGCAGGAGGATATCCTCTGTTTTGTGATTTGCATTCAGGGTGGGATTTTCAGTATTCTTTGAGGGTAGCAGCGAAATGTCCAGCTCTTGGGTCATCAAGCAGGCATCAAGATCAGCAGAGCCAGGCAAGCAGGGCAGTGCAGGTTGCATTAAATCCCCATCACAGGGGTCTGGCAGAGAGTACAAGAAATGTACAGAAGTATCTTCCTCTCCTTTTCCACTCATGAACTGTTCATAGTCTCTGATTACCTCTGAAAAACCATACTGCATGTACATCACGGTTCTAAGCCATGGGAATGTTTTGGTATTATGCCTTCTAGACCCAGAATATGTCACCTGTCCTGATTTCAGGTAGGTTAGAGTTAATTTCTTTTCAGTAGCTGTTACAGTGCTCAATTTTGGATTTGGAATGAAAATTATGTTGATAACACACTGATGTTTTGGCTTTTTGCTAAGTCATGTTTATCCTAAGTCAAGGACTTGTTTTTTCTTGTCTCATGCTCTGCCAGTGAGGAGGTACACAAAAAATCAAACTGGGAGGGGCCATAGCTGGGACTGGTGACTGGAGATGACCAAAGGGGTATTCCACACCACACAACACCAAGCCCAGTACATAAACAGGCAGCGGTTACCTGGAAGGGCAGCCTATCTGGGTTTGGGAAAGCAGTTGCATTGTGCATTACTTCTTGGTGTTGTTATTATTAATTATCAAACTGTTTTTATCTCAACATACAAGTTTTGCTTCAATTTTCTTCCCCATTCCACAGGAGTGGAGGGAAGAGAAAGGGGGTTGAACAAAGGGCTGTGGGGTGTTTCATTTCATTAAGCTTGGCTTAACAATACAACAGTCCTTAAAAACACAACCATCACCCTTGCTGGTAAAGAACTGTGGAGCTACCAGCCTCCAGATTTAGGTTTTTCATTACCTAAATTTGGTATGTGACTATTATCTTCATATTATTGAACATATCAGTTCATACTTTGCTGGGAATTATGTGAAAGATTTTTGAGATTGATTTCTAGTATACCAGGCCTTATTTTCTTTCTTTGTTATAATTTCTCCTTGTCTAGAGATCAGCAGAAGCTGACCAAGCATAGCTATACCTAGAAAATACAGGTTTAAGGAATCATCTGTCATGACAATTAAACATCATTAGAACTCAAAGACGTAGTGAATGTTGAAGATGAATGCAGAAACTGACAATTTTATGAGGCTCTGAAAATTCTCATTTTCATTGTTTATTAAAGAACGTGGGTGTACCAAGCAAGAGAAAGGAAGGAGCTTTGGCATCAGAGGAAAGTAGGTCCAGTCATGTACAAAAAAGCGATCTAACTACTCCTGATGAAATGAAAATGCTGAATAAAAGGCTGGCTTGCTTACTGATGCTTATAGTCTCAGCCATATTTTAAGAGGCAGATTTATGTCAACTGCAAAATGGTTGGGAGCAATCACAGGATGTAGTGTTGCTAAAAGCAAGAAGAAAGAAGTAGGTAAAATCTAAATTTTTACATTTTTCAATAACATTACTATTTTCTAAAGTATTTTAACAAACAACATTCCATTAGCATTATATCAATATGGTCATATTACTCATCTCAATTCTCATGTGTTTTATTTATGATCCACAAAAAGAATTATCCCTATCCAAACCTATTTTAATTGAATTACAAGAAAAAAGGAGCCTTTTGTAACTTTCTAATATTCCTGACAAACCAGAATAGGGTCAAAGAGTTTTGAAGAGTCATGGAAGAACATGTTTTAATTTACTTCTGATAGATTCCGGGGAACTTTCTTCCAGATGGTAACCTTAACCTTTTACAACAAACTTGCTATCTCTGGTAGTCCCTTATTACAATAGGATCCATACTGGCTGGGTATTTTGGTGGTCAGGAATTTCCTGGTGTCATACCACCTATGATTATATATTTGGCACAATTTATTGTGGATACATGTAATAACAGAGGAAAAGGTTTTAATTACAGTTTCTCTCATATGACTGAAGATTTTTTGAAATATACTCAATATAAAGGCTTCAGAAAACAGAAAAATCCCTCATGCATAAGTTCTCTTTTTAACAATTTTTTAACACAACCACTTAATTTCTACTTTTATTTGCAATTTTTGACCATAATGAATATTTAGATCAGTTTTATACCAACAGTCAGTTTTAGATCTTAGACTCTCTCGTGTCTGTGAACTGTGCACAAAAATATGCCAAAGTGTTCATGAGACATTAGTTGTGCTTACCATTATCTCTATTTTCATTTAGTTTGACACAAAAAGCAAAAGAAATGCAGTTTGTGCCAGTCTTGAAAAGAAGGAGATCTTGTTTTGAGGAGCACCAAAATTAAAATATTTACCATATACAGGTTATGTAATGATGATTTATTTGTATTTCATAGAGTATTTAATACTGTAGGGATCACAGCTGTTCACTGCTTATTACAGGTCACAACTCCCTCTATAGATGTCCATCTAGATCGTTACCCCAGCCTATATTTCTACGTGATACAATTGACACATGTTCACAACTTTATTATGGTATTGTACAGATTTTCTCCATTTAGAATGTAAAATATAACTTTTTTAAAACATTGAAAGAAATTACCTTCTTCACCATCACCCTTTCTAAACTAAATCAACTTACCTTGAATATTGAGCAGCAATTTTTAGGCTGGAATTCATGGATACCTTGACGTTTGTGGTCTATTTCCAAGGAATTTGTGTAAGGTGACTAAGGAAAGTAAGAGGAGCATCAATAAGCTTAAATTCTCTCCAGCAGGTTTAGCCTATCTGCTGGAAAATTTTACATGCTTGTCAAATTAGAAAAAAAGTTGAAAATCGCCTTATGGATGGACCTGATGAATTACAGAAAGGCATTAACACTTCTGAAGAAGTCCTGCTGCAAATAGTATTATCAATCTTTTCCTCTAATATAAATATTACTTTTCAAGCTACAGTACATTGCAAGTGCTGTTTTTACTTTGATTTCTTTTTTCTTGCATTCAGATATTCATTTTCTGCAAATATTTCTGCACACAGTATTTTCAACTGCATGCTTAAGGTGCTTCCATTTTTCCCACTTGACTTAATTATTTTGTGAATTTGGTAACTGTGTATTTCCCATAAGCCATTATATCAGTGGCTGTGCACATAATTCTAATTCAAGGATTACATTATTTCTTTATAGCTAATATGCTACATTCAAAGTTTCTCATAACTTTTATGCTGTCCTTTAGCTTACCCACGGTTTACAGTAGCAAACATTCAATCTTTGCATGTTATACAAACAATTTTTCGGGCACTAATATTTTCCTAGAAATCTTGTTTTGGTAAGCTACTCTTGGACTGGAATAAACAAAATGTATTTTGACTTAAAATTCTGTGCTTATGGTAATAGCTCTAACTTAGAAAATATAGGCCTTAAATCACACAAAGAAAAAAATCTTATTATACCACCCTCCCACACCCGTATTTTGTCACCATAATGAATACTTGCTGTTTCCTATTTTCAGTTATCAAGCTTAAGCCTCTCTTTTTTTTTTTTATTTAGTTTGGCTTTATGGAATTACTTGCACCACCGCTGGAATACCACCTGGATGTATCATTTTCTTTGTGCTGCTCTGTCAGGCAGAAACATCCCATTTTTTTTTTTCTTATGTATAATCCTTGGCAAATTATTGTTTTTCCCTGAAAATCTGAGAAATTCTTGTACTTTAAATATGGAGTACTTTAAAATCATCCTCCTATCTCCCTCTTGACTTCTGTTGAGAAAAGTTTTGGAAGCACAATGAACACATACATACATGTGTGGGCATCAAGTGTCTGTGGAAAAACAAGCAATGCTTCTGTCTAGTGCAGAGACAGTCAGTCTGGGAAGGTGCATCCCTAATCATGGGACACTGCCTCATCTTTCCTTGGTGATATCTGTAAGGCTATGTCTTCTCATTACGAAACATCCCACTTCAGAGACTGCTGGAACAGATGAACACATTCATTATGCTGTGGCTGTTTGGAGTGAGGCGTGGGAGGAAGGATTTCACAGCCCTCAATGCTGCCCTGTTACAGTCAATGGACAGAGATAATCTATCTGATCTAATTAAAAAATTTACTTGAGAATGAGTTGAATTAGGCCCTAAATTTTACTTTTTCTTTTTCCTTAACTATTCCTCCAATTAGTCTATAATGATTTTCTAATACCGTGGTTATCCGGAAGTCTGAGGGCTAAGGTTGGCTTATCTACTGACTTAATACTTCTCCAATAGCCTGTAAGAGATTGTAGGATATGCTCAGGTATGCATGTAAACCTCTGAAGAGAATGTGCGTCTCCAGTAAGAGTTGAAGCTTTACTAATTGGGTACAACTTAAAAGCTCTGAACATCTTGGTCAATGGGCTTGAGTAAAGTACCTCTAATTCCAGGTTCAAAATTTTGACCGGAAACTGCAAACTGGACCCACCTTTACATAGATCTTACCATGGAGCTAGAAAGAACATTAGTTTTGCACTTAAAAGCCTAGATCTAGAGTTTTTTTAGTGGAGTTATGTTTCTAGTGAACCTTGTCTTGATGATTTTCATAGTCTAACAGGTATTCAAGGGCTGGGATTGTTTCTGATCATGATCAGCAGCATGGTGGTTTGTGACAAACCTAGCCTGGTGAGGACACCTGGTTTTGTTGCATAGGCTGTTGTTCCTTTCCCACTGGCATGACTAATTTTATTTTCAGTGGAAATCAACAAGAATGGAAATGGGAAGCTGATAATTTTCGAGTTTTGTTCAACATCTGTCCAAGAAGTAGCTTGTATATATATCTGAAACCTAAAAGATTTTTTCCTGGAGTTTACATGTAGCTTATGATGGCAGTGTAAAGATATTTTCAATGGCTACAGTAATGAATTATACTCTCCATTTCATCCTGTTAGTTGCCTAAGTTAATTGGTATGCAAGAAATACTACAACTTTATTTTAGGAATCTCTTCACATAGAAAGTGCTAGATGATGCAGATATCTTAGCCTGCATCTTTCCTTTGGTATAAGTTCCAACAAAATCAAGAAGCCTTAATATATTTTTCTTGCTAGAAAATACATAACAGGATAGAATGTGACTTAATGCTCATATTAAGTGCAGCAATTCAACAGTAAATCAAGTCCAGTTACTTAGAACTCATCACAAACTGACTATTATGTCCCTTTCATCACAATCAGGGAAAGAAAAGCTTTGAGAGTGATGTTCACCAGACATAGAACCTTAATGATAATGTTTCTTAGGGTACTTAATCAGACATATTTTATTGTAGGACAGCACCATTAAAAAGACATTGTGAGCTGTGCAGTGCTTTTCAGGCATAATCCAGAGAATTTCTGAGACAAATGTATGCTTATGAGTATCTCATTTTCTCCTGGATATTTCACAAAACCTCTTTGAAATCTTTGGTGTCATACTAGGGACAAAATTAATCCTATTCCCAGTACACATTGATATAAATTAGATAAAACTACTGACAAATGGATGGCTGGTTTCTGTCAGTTTAGCTCACTGAAGTTAATGGACCCCTATACCTATATGGAGTCAATCTATTATTTGTTTTTATCACTGCACACATATGTATTTCTTCAACTGAATTCCCACTTAGTTATACGTGTGCTATTTGTCCTGTATCATCCAACATACTGTATAAGCTTTCTCCCCCTAAATATGCCTAAAGGCATCTGGTAACATTGAGGCCATTCTTAATGAAGAGCTAATAGATTTTGAAAACATCCCTCTGATTAATTTTTACTGTTGCATCTTTTGTAACAAATAAGTCTTTATCATTTCAAACTATGTTTTGCACAATAATTGCTTTCTAGAATACATGTGACTTATTGTAGAGCTCCTGCTATCCCCCAAGTACACAGTAATAATATACAAGACCAAAGGTCACATGGTCCAGTATTTCTTCTGTAAGATATAGCTCTTCAGCTACCAAAAGTGAATGCTTTAAGAATATAAAAACCAGGTAAAGGGCACATCCCCAAGACTCTCCTCTTTTCCGCATCAAATAAAGCCAAGTCTGTTCCACTGCAACAGCAACAGCAAATCCAAATGAACACTAAAAACTGACTGAGATTTCTGTGAAGGATGTGCTGGTCTGGTATCACTTGTTCTCCTCTCTTTCCCAGTACTTGTTGAGAACCCAAATGCTAAGCATTTCAGCAGCAAAGTAAGTTAAACTTAGTCCAAAGGCCAGGGTGACTTGGTCAAGAAGCATCACCCTGCCCCCTGATCCCTCACACTCCCTCTAGACACAAGGGTATCAGGCCTGCCACAGTCGTTCAAAGTTCGTAGCAACCTGTACTATTGTGTCATTGACTGCCATGAGATGAGCTGTGTGAGTTTATAAATAGGTGCAGGATAGTGCAATCGTTCAGTTTGGTTTTATCAGTTTTGACAGCTCTTTGTCATGAAGCTAAGCAGAGAAAGACGATGGGATGTATTGCGTCTTGTATAGTAAGACTGTGATGCAGAAGAAAGTGCAAGTATGCATTTTGCTAGTCACCAGGGTATTCCAAAAGTGACTCATGGTTGACTTTAATGCTAAAATATCCATCCATTTTAGATGAGAAAAAATAACAGAAAAGCACACCTATTTTCAGCTTGCCATACTTGCTGCTGCTCTGAGAGTTTCATTGTATAAGAAATCCATCATCTTTAATGGATCTCTTTTCAGGAAAAGAGAAATATAAAGAATTTATTTATTAACTTGTTTTTCAGCTCTTACTCTGAACATGTGTGCAGGGTGTGAAGAAAAACTAACATAGAAGAAAGATCAAAAGAGGAGAAAAAAGATCAGAAGGAAAAGGAAAAGAAGCTCCTCACCCAGCCTGTCAGCTCCAAAACATCAAAAATTTTCCTGGGAGGACTGTATATCCCAATGTTTTTATTAACCTTACAGTGCAACAGCCTGTGAGCCAGTATAGTCAAACTCCTTTTATGTTAGTCCTAGCACAAGGGGGAAGAGGGCAATTTAAAGCAACTCTCTTGGACCGGGAATTAGTGGGTTAGCTTCTACTTCACCACCTGTGTTGGGTCACTGCCCATCTGCACTGCCACTCTGGCTGTTTTTTTCTGGGCCTTCTGTTCCTTGGTGGCTGCTGCCACCTGGGCATGGCTTGCAGGCTGCTGGGAGGCAGAAAGAGCGGAGCCTGGCAGCAAACAATGCATAAAGAGGAGAAGAAAGAAAACAGCTGAGAGAAACAGCAGCAAGGACTATAGTTGCTTGAAGTCCTGGAACAACTCCTGGCAGCCCTAGACACCTTATTACAACTCAATGCTCTCTTCCTTGAGAGCATATTTACTATACAGCTATTCATTAGGCATGCAGGTACTCACTCCTGTATTGTTTGCTTCCGATAGCGTTGGGAGGCTGTAAAATGTGATGTATGCAGTGTGTTAGGTTAGGATGGAGCAGTAATTGTACTGTGCTTAACATCCCTGACAAACAAACCAGACCACGCCAAATGTGAAGCTGGCCCTAAAACACAAGCTGCTGTCATTTGATACTGTAGATGCTAGATTTTTAAAACCATTATTATTCAAGAAGGAAAATATATAAATCTTAGGATAAATGTGTAAATATTTCTCTTTTTCATAGAATCAAAGATACAGTGAAAAATATGGCAAATCTAGTGGACTGCAGTTTCAGCCTGCTTTGCTATTTCTATGCCTTGTATTATAAATATTTTCTGTAAAAAAGAGGATACTTGGAAGGTGTGGTTCAGAGACCTAGAGGCTGTTCAGTGCTTAGTTCCGATAGGCTGGAAGTCAGGACTGCAGTTTGCTCTGTGCGGCCAGCAGTGTTAAAGCAGGGGAAGCATAAGATTCTGCCTTAGCTCTTCCCATCGTTCCATAGATGCATATTTACTGTAACTTGATAACATTTCTAACTAAACCAGGCACCCAAGAAAAGCCTGTTTAACACCGATACAACACGATGCCCTATACTCCAAGTATATTGTTGCTCTATACTCCATGTGCAGCTGCATTTCTGTGGCCAAGTAAGTAAAAGTTGCTTATTCAGGGTGTCATTACTCTTCTTGTTTTTATTAATGAAAAATTTGGTCTTTTCTAGGCACTAAAATCCATGATCCCTTTACTGAAATGGAAATGTCTCACTATAAACCTCTCCTCAAAAATAAATGCCCTAGGGATGGGAAATGGGATTTTTATTTGTTGTCCCTTAGGCTTCAAATGGGTGAAAACTTGGTTTTAATTAAATGCAGAGAATAAAAAATACTGTTTAAGTCAAAGAAAGGATACTTCCTGTGACAGGTTTCATGTGCAGATGAAGAATCTTTATATTTAAAATATCAGCAAAAAACACATTCTGGTGAGTAATGGTTTGGTAGAGCAGCTCATAACTTTAAAGTATCAAAATCCAGTTTTGCAGTATTTAGTAAAAAAAAGCCCTTAATTTCTTTTTGGTCAAAAAGAAAACTTCCTCTCAATTTTTTCCTTTTTTTTTTTTTTTTTTTTTTTTTGGAAAACACTATGCTACTCTCTAAAACACTAAATCAAAACCTGTACATTATTTCCAAATGTACATATTTTTAAGTGAAATATATTTCAGATGTGAAATAATTGTAGCGCCTTTCAATTTTCTAATCAGGAGTAGAATATTGACTTTCTAAAAATGGAATGAAGCTTGAATTATTAAAATAAGTCTAGGCCAGGTTGTTAATACCAGAAAAGTAAGATTTTTGCCAGCTCTCAGAGCCCACAAAAGAAGAACCTTTCCTATATGCTGTACACTTCTGGTTTTGCTGCGACCCACTGGTGCCTGTGCTGCAATAAAAACACCCTGCAAGGTGTACTGTATTCACAGGATGAATTTCAATGTACACACTTGTTGTAAGCCATTGGCAAAAAATACAAAAAATTAAAGCGGTTCAAATAGCATGGGTTTTTTAAAGGGAAGGCTAAATTCATCGTGTGGTATCATGTGTTTTCATTTACATAGTGAGAAATATATATGATTCAGGGATAGCCCATACAATAAATAACTGATGTAAAATGTGATGAAAAAGGAGCATTACAGAAAAAATTCTGTTATTTTTTAAGCCTGAGTACGATCTTGTCTTTCTGTCCTTAGAAAAGACTGAGAAGAAGAGAATACTCCAAGCTGTGAAGACTACAATCTTAACCTGAGTCAGTAATTAAAAAAGGTTAAGGGACTCTCTTTTCCTTGTAGCCTTGTATGGTGTCTGCCACAGCAGGGTTCCTCCTTCCCATTAGGAACTCAGGGTGATGCCAGGAGTAAAACCAAAACTAATAATAGTAGGGAGAAAAAAATAAAACAACAAAAACATGAGCACTCAATATGCAGAGTCTCTTTCTTTCTCTTTTTGGTCCAAAATATACTTTGGATTAGAGGAAAGAGCCCAGCAACAAAACAGAAGAAATATAATATTCGGTGGGTATGAACTGTGAGGCAGGAATCTCTTGCTCCTTTGAACTCTATAGATCCATTTGCCTCAACCAGATGGAAAACTCTTCCATTAGTAGAGGGTCATCCTTGGTGTGTCTTAGTGTTTTCTTCCATCACATCAAGAAATTATATGCAGAATGATGTGGTGTGGATGGAAGATTGTTTCATAGCTGGAAATTCTGTTGACCAGGTTAAGCTAAGGAAAATTACATTTCTGCAATAAGTTTTAACAGAGATGTACTAAGAACATTACTATGCTAGTAAACTATTAGAGAATGAGATATCAAAGAATAGGGGGAAAAAAAAGGAGAAAAATGTCTAAAGGGATAGGGAGAAGAAAGGAGCTAGAGGTGATATGTTATAGAAGATTTTCCCAGTATGAAGTGTGTAGGATCAGGTTTAATGTGGAACAGGCACTTTTTTCAGGACAGTTAAATTCCAGCAGCACTGAGAAACAGGTTTAAAATTTGCATATGTATGAAGGACCCTTAGATTCAGACTCAGATTGAGAAAATAGGAAAATTTTCCATCATGGAAAGATATAATATTCTCTGAGTTTCTTTAGTATCCATCTGTAAATATTGTTCAGCGTGGGTGAATCACAAGGTAGGAGTGTGAAAAGTCTACCCAAGACTTGACAAAATGACTGTCTCCAAATTCTTCTCAGCCAGAACAAGTATTTTTCTTGCATGAGTTTTCAACCAATAAAGTCAATGGTGATTACAAGATTTACCAATATAATCCTTACTATTTTGTACATGGAAAGCTGTAATATCTAAGAGTTTGGGTAGAACCTGGGGGCTAAGGATGAAAATGGTACACTGACATAAGGGATATTTCTTGAATATGATATAAATGAAATCTACAATGAAAGTCCTTTGGAATTCTGTGATACAATATGGGTTGACACCTTCTTCTACAGGAGACACCATCCCTGCTCCCTTAAATGGCAGATTCAGATATAGTAGAGTTGAAAAGTCTGCTTCTTGTGTCCCAGACATTAAAGTCCTCTGAACCAGACAAACATCCCTCAGTTAATTTTACACAGCCTAATTCTTCCCTGCACAATTTTGATAATTTATACCAAATCATAAAAACTAATTTTATTTCTTTCTTTTTTTTCCCTGAGCGTCACTTGCAAGAACTTCTTGCCAAAACGTTTTATTTGCAAGTAATGAAAGAACAACTTGCATTTCTTTTTCTTATTTATTTTTCTTCATTTCTTATTCTTACATTATTCACTTTTGTTTTTGTTTTTCTACTTGTCCTGTTTATATCAGTTGCAAAAATAAAATCTGAAAACCCTCTATCTCTGACATCTATGGCTATTACTCACAAATATCCAGTATCAGATTTGGGTATAAAAGAAATAAGCTTTATATATCAACTAAACATTCTTCTCAATTGTATTAAATGAGATAGTAAGCACACTGAAACAATGGTCTCAAAACAAATTGTTACTTTTTTCTTGAGTAATTAGAATTGGCTGACTTTTGGTGATTTTGCTCAGGATCTGTGTTTGCATAGCAGATGCAAACAGCATTGTCTAGATCCTTGTGTCTCCAGATGACAGTAGTAGCATTGTACTCAGAGAAACCAGATCTGTACTTGCAGTGATCCACAGGGCACGTGTATTTTCATTGGCCTATGGTGATGGGGGTGCAGTTACTTGGGATCTTATTCCCCTGAGATCTTATGCACTGCTACTGAAATAAACAGAAACTTTGTCCCAGATCTAAGAAAAAACTGAAGAATGTTCTTGAATTTTGGCTTTTAGAATTTGATCCCTGCAGTAGAGTCTGTGTCCTGAAAATACCATTATGAGTGCCCCCTGTACAGCACCCAGGGGTATTATACACCCCTTAACAAGATGTTCAACAGCCAGTATGCTGAGTGTGGAGCCACATAAGGGCATCTACAAGAAAATGCATTGGGGAGAGGCCAAAAGCAGACAGCCCTTTCCCTATATCAGATCCCTAACCCCTGAGCTGTAGGGCTAAGCTGAAATAGACAGTGATATAATATAATCGGCTTTCCACTTAAAAAAAAAAAGCTAACTGTCACCAACTTTCACTCAGTGCATTTTTACTCAGTGGACTTCCAGCAGTTTCTAGGACAAGCTTCTCAGATAAGTCTGGCAGTGAAATTACTTTGTGCATACGAAGTGGTGGTTAAACATGAGCTAGCCATTGGTATGCTCACCGCTGAGCTGCTAAGGATCTGCAGAACCTGTCCATTTGAATGATTAAGGTGTTAAATACTGATAGTATGTGTTGATCTTAAATATCTGAAACATAAGTGCCAGGGAAGGATAAAGGGATCATGATTTTTAGACTAAACCCTCCTCAATTGTACTAGCTTGGCGCTAAGATCTCAGAGTTATTCCTCAGTTTGTTTAAGTGAAAACCCATAAACATGGAATGTTCAGTATCCTTTAAATCAGCTCACATGACTTTGTCTATGCCAAGCCCTGTTATTTGCACAGGAATACTTGCGTTATGCTGAGTGTGAGGTGAGTCATCATGAGAAGCTTTCAAATTAGATATTAATCAGCAAGGTCTACAGAGCCTAATTACTAGGTACCTATGAAGCTGATACTGCATGGATGATGAAGGAGATAGCTGCACATCTTTCTCACCTCTTCCAGTGAACACAGCCTGGGAATAGCTAAGTGAACAAGCTAACTCATCTACTTAAATTAGAAAGCTAATATTGAGGTACCTAAGCTTCTGCACCCCAAAGTAAAAGATTTTTTTAGCTTGGAGACATGTCCTAACAGCTCAGGTGAAGACAAGTTTAGCAGAGGCTTCACTGAGAAACAGTATGTGTTCAGCAATGAATTTTTGACATGCAGATGTCTCAGAAGCATGTTGCACAATGACTGTTTCTCCCCATGGAAATCATTCAGTGTAGTACACTAACCTGCTCTGGCTTCTTTTAACTCTCCCTTTTTTATGATACAGTCAAAGAGAAATAAGTTAGCATCCTTTGTTGGATGTCTAAACTAATTACAAACAGGCACTAAAGCTGTATTTGCTGACTTGGCTTCTGTTGACTCAGCTTGTTCAGTGTATAATGAACTGCTTTAAAATCAAGAGTACTTAGAGATGGTTTTGCATACAGAATTTATCTGACGTAACTGCAGAGATGTTATTATCTAGTCGGTCCCCCTCTTCTTACACGTGATTTAGAAAACAAAGGAGGAAATACCAGCCTCATCAATGGCCATAACTCCAGGAATCATCTGTAAACTGTACAACAGCATTTAAACTTCAGTGGCCATATTCTGTACAAGAGGCATGGTCATAGCTGGCACAAAACCCAAAATGTCAAATAGAGCACTTGGATCTTAATCTTAATTGGCATTATTATTTTCATATTCAATCTTAAGAATTTTTTTATTTTTTAATTCTTCAGGGATAGAATTCTGACCAAAGGTAATTCAGAGTGATATAAAATTAGAGGAGAGCCTAGATTATACCTGTTTCATTCTGCAACCCAGAGGACATCAGCAGTGCAGCTAGAAGGATCTCTTCAAGAAATAATGCTGGCTTGTGCATTTCTCTTATGATGAGAGGATTCCTTCTTCTAACACTTTTTTTTTGGTTGTTGCATCTGCTGAAGACTCTCACAGCTTGTGTGAATACAGCCTGTGTATATACTGATGGAGCTAACAATTGTTATGTTTCTTTCCCTCCCATTCTAAAAGTTATACTTCTGGAGACATCTGGATAAAGTTGTAGATAATGTTTGTAATTATCAGAAAGATTCTGATATTAAAACTCTATGGGTGCAATATCCAGGGAACACTTTGTAAAGTGCTTGACAAAGAAAGGAGAGAGAGAGTTTTAAAGAAACCAATATTCATAATTACTCTATCTTTGCTTCACTCAGCTTCTAAAAATGACTGTGTTTTACTTGCACAGCAGTTGGGTAGGAATTCCAGGGCCTCTTTCCCCTTCTTTTTTTCCTCCTTTCCTTCTGTCCTTCCATCCTTTCAACCCTTCCTCCCTTCTTCTCTTCCTCCCTTCGTGTTCCTCCTGCCCTAAACTGGATGGGAACACAATAGTAAGAGCTCCCTGGGGTCTTGGAGCAAGAGGAGAGGTCCCGCATAGAAGTGACTGGGTGCCTTCCAGCCAAGCATCAGCATTGGACTCTGCCTCCTCCCTCACTAAACAGGAGATAGCTGAGCCAACAGAAGAATGCTGCAATTTTCTGCTGGCTTCATACATGGAAAAGTCTAACTTTTTTTTTTCCCAACTCAGATAAGAGGAGCTAAGAATCTGGCTGTGCTTTTATATTTTCTCCATGGAGTCCTTTTCCTTTAGGTTCTTGGCTTTCAGGGCTACATAGCCAGCTCCTCCACAAAACTTGTGACAAGGCCACAACCAAGTCCATTAAAAGTATACTGGCTTGCCAAATACTCGCATTTTTGCTTTAATCAGAGCTGGTTATAAAAAGTTCCTTAAAAAAAGCAGAGTTCCAGATCCTGAGGTGAACATATTTTATTAGGAAATATATGAGAAGTTTAAACTGGATTTCATAATAAAAAATATGCAAGCCACTATAAATGCAGTGATACTAGGTGGTGTCATTGTGGTGTCATTGTAGTGTCATGTTTTCTTATTCTTATGTGGCAGCCACAATATAATTTATGTGGGGGATTTATAGTATGCAGAAAAGAAATTGAAGGCACGCTGCTTTTTGGAAACAAATCACAAGCTATTATTCTCCCCTTAATCTATTCTGTACTTTCTGTAGCTCATTTAATTACCAAGAATTATTGTCAATCTCATTTTTTGCATCCTGAAAAGTGCAAGTGCAGTTTGAGAAAACAAATTAAGTACCCCTAACATATCTAAATTTTCCTAGAAACCTCTAAGTGTTATCTTTGAAGGAATTTTTTGTAGACTGAAGACTTAGAGAAGGTACATAATTTTAAGATTAATATTATGTGGCTTTCTGGAGACGGTGGTTTTCTCAGTCATTTAAAATTCTGTGACTTTCTTATCATTATTGTAAAAGAAGAACTACTTAAAACTGTCTGCTTCAATAGCATAATAAAATGAAGCAACAATCCACTTTGCTGTAACAGCCTGAACACTTCCTCTGTACACACACACATAATGTCATTTAAAAGTAACATAACTTCCATAAATGTGTCTAAGCATGAAGACTCAGAAAACAAAAATATCTCTGGGTGGCTTTGCAAGGTGAAATAATTCCAACTTATTCTTTGTCTTTATTTGAGGCCAGCTATGACAAGGAACTGTTACATAAAGTGGTGAAAAGCCCTTTTAAGAGATAAATGTCCACTGTCTTTCATACTAACCCTAGTTACATCAATATGGACCATGTAGTACAGATGTAAGACATTCAGTATGCTTCCAATTCAATCATTTGGTTTGAGTAGATTCTATTATACTTAGTTTGACCATTTGCATTAACTTCCTTATCACGTAAAAATTATCATGTTTGTAAAGACTGGACGAGGCACTTGAATATGTTTTCCCATTATTCATCCTTTTTTCATGACAGTTTCAGAAAGGCATTCCTGGATCTGTCTTGTCACAAATTATTTTGTAATCTAGCTGTTCAGCTGGAACATGTGGTCTCATTGAATCTATGCCTTAACATTTTTTAAAAAGTTGGTAAATATGGGTTAAAAATCCCTTAGTCACAGAATGAGCCCTGGAAACACACTTGTGGATTGTGAGTATTTCCTCATAAATCTGTGAGGTAACACTTCTCCCACAGTTCATTTTAAAAGAGAAAAATATTCCTTTTGATCTATCCTCTTTTCTTCTTCTGTTTTCCTGTACCTTGGGCTGGTTTTTTTCTGAAATAAAATGTACAGATAGTCTCCTTCAGGAGATGGCATAAGACTACTTTGTGGACTAAGGCTCACACCTCACACTGGGGAGCAGGGTTCAGGTCCTACCCATACCCAGCATTTTTTAACAGCCAAGCCACTGTATGGCAATGGATTTCCTTCTCAGACATGCACATGTCTAGGGAGGTAATTCACCTTGCTGATTGTCCCAGTGCACAGCCCTGTAACACTGAAGCTTCTTTCAGCATCTCAGTTCACCATCTGTCAAGGGGCAATTATTGCCTAGTTATAGATGTGCACAGAAGAAGGTATCAATTGCACAAGTATCTCACCAACAAAGGCAAGATGCAAGAGTATTAGTTTGCCAGAGATTATAATGAAGACAGCAATGCAAAAGAAAAAAAAGGAATAATCTGAGAGACTCCTAAAAGAGGACAAATGGTAATTCCTCTCACCTCATGCTTAATCATAAAAACATCGACTCCAGAATAAATAAACCTCAACATTTTCTTGAGAAAACACTATCTGATTGATGTAAAAAAAGCTTCTTGATTTGCTTTGTGATCTCAAAGGTCAGCCATTTACATTCCGCTTGCCAACTTTTTAGGGTTTTCCTAGTGTACTTGTGATCATACATAGGTCTCTATCTGAAAAAATGTTAGAATATCAAACAGGAAAAAAAACCTTCTCCTTTCTCCCTATATGTGCACCAAAACATAGGTATTTGGGGGAAGTAAAAGAAAAATATTTGTGAGAAACTGCGAACACTGCTTGGCAAAAAAAAAAAAAAAAATAAAAGAAAGGTTTTATCTAATTGCTATTTTAAAAGTAATATTCTTGTGTTCTACTTGTCAGATACTCAGTTGTGACTGTCATTCAGAGTTGTAATTGAGCTGGCTTAGCATAGAGAAGTGGTTGTGAAACCTGCTTTGATTTCCAAGAGCCAGCACCATTGTGTGGCCCACGGCTTTGGGAGAAAAAGAGACCCTCCAGCTTAATCAAGTGGAACTTCAGACTCTTGAAATATTAAGTCTGAAAAGTGAAAAGATTTATTTAATTTTTTTTCTGCTTAATTTTGTCTTTGTTTTTCTATAGGCCTGGAACTATATTCATTGAAGCCTTAGTATATCACCGTCAAATGAGCCCTGAAAATACTTGATTTGGGATTGGAGTATTTTTGGTAAGACTAATTTTCATGTTAAAAAAGGAAAAAACATAGCCCATCTTAATAAAAGATCATTTCCAAAGCAGAGGGCCACAAAGAGAAAAGAAGCAAACAGACAAACAAACAAATCCTAAAGGAGGTGTGGATTTGCCACGGTTTGCTGCTTTTGTTTGGGATAAAGTTAACTTCCTTCAGAGTGGTGAATATGGGGCTTTCCTTTGTATTTATGCTGGAAACTGTGTTAACAAGCAGGGGTGATTTAGATACTGCTGTGCATCGAGGCCTTTTCTGCCTCTTACCCCACCCACCAACAGGGGTGCTGAGGGTGCATAAGGTGCTGGGAGGGGACACAGCCAGAACAGCTGACCCTAACTGATCACAGGGATATTCCATACCGTGTGGCATCATGCCATATGTCTAGATGTACATCGTATGTATATGTGTGCATATATATATGTATGTATATGTATATGTATATGTATATGTATATGTATATGTATATGTATATGTATATGTATATGTATATGTATATGTATATGTATATGTATATGTGTATGTATATGTGTATGTGTATGTGTATGTGTATGTGTATGTGTATGTATATGTGTATGTATATGTGTATGTGTATATATATATATATGCCATATCATGCCAGCATATAGAGCTGGAGACAAAGAAGAAACAGGTGGATGTTTAAAGTGATGCCATTTGTCTTCCCCAGTCACTGTTGTGCGCAAGCGCTCTTTGCTTTTCTGGGAATGACTCAAGTCCCGCCTGCCTACGGGAAGTGGTAAAACCACAGCTTCAAAAATGATCTGTGCCCGTGACATATGTATGGAAATGCTACACCTTAAACCCAAAGTTCTCAATTCAGTTGGAGAAAAATCTGTTGAAAACCTGGGCAGCCAAAATTTGCTAATTTCCATCAATCATAATCATTTTTAGCGGTAAAACAGTAATCCTTCAGCTTCCAACCCCTTCCAAACTTCCCAACAGATGTGTTAATTACATATAGTGGTTTTAGAGATGCAAATGACTGTCATTCATAAAATGCCCACAAAGCCACATAAATAAAGTAATATTAATTTACTTGGATTCTGGTTCAGAAGCAAAATAATGACTTGTGGGACATCATGCATGTCATAATTACCAGACCCATCAGCTTAAAAGTGTTTCTAAAAAGTATCATCCCTCTGGAGTATAGGATTTCTGTGAACAAACTCCAGTGATGAGATAGTTCTCACTGTGGGCCATGAAAGCTAAACCAGAAGTCTGTTCTTCAGAGAAAGAGCATCAGTCTTTGTAATGTTTGATGAAAAAAGAGGCTGTCAGAAAGAAATAAAAAAAGAGCTGAAGTCAGGAATCACTTGAAGAGTATCTGTGTAGTGAATGATGTGGAAAGACAAGCTAAGTAGCTGGAAATTAACTTTGGTTTTGTATGATTTGAGTTTTAACAAGCAACAGTTAAAGAGATTTGAGTGGATAATCAGGGACACAGGGGAAAATAGATTGAAATTAATTTATAGACTTACTTTCTTTTCTTTCCTCAGTCACTTGATTCACTATAAAATCAAGTGTAGAAAGTTTTCCTTATTGTGGTTCTGAAACACACCACTGTTGTTTCCTGAGAACAAAGACCTGGGACAGTTGTCAAAGCTTTATCTGTCTCGGTCAGCCTGGTTGTGCAGACCTATTTCTGAGGTTACTGATGGCTGTCTCATAAAGAATGACAGACACAGAGAGCCAAAAAATGTCATGAACTTAAGTGGCCAGAACCCATCTGAACAATACTGAGGTTTTCCAGTGTGAATGCTGTTTCAGCTGTAAACCTGAAAATAAAAAAGAGAAAAAAATAATAACAAAATTGAAGACACTTCATTTAAAATCTACCCACAAAAAATCAGCATTTCTATTTCCAAAATACTTTTTATTTGCACAAACTCTGCCATTCAATTGAAATTTGAGTGGGGAGAGAAGATGAAAGGGGACAAGAGGGGACCTTGCACTTTTAGGGCAAATAAAAGCTTTTCTTCATGCAGAGTGCTTTGTGGTGTTCCCATTTACTTAGAAATTCACAGGTTAGAGAGTGTGTTGTTGAAGAGACAAACTTCTCTCCCAGGTTCAGCCTGTCTGCCTGCTCTTAGCAGGCTCCCTGTCTGGAGTAGGTTGAGAACAGCTGTCCTCTTCCAGGCTCAGTTTTTCTGAGAGTTTTCCACTCCAGCTACTTGTCACCATGAATGCCCCGAGGCTACTGGTATCCTGCACTCTCTGGCTGAGGACATCAGCTTTCCAACCCATACTGAGGGTAAAAACCCACAACGGGTTAACTTCAAAAGTTTAAATAGGAAATAATTACTAATTTTACTTCAGCGTATTAAGGCATTTTCCCCTAAGCCGTTCAGTAGGTATAGTGGAAAAGAGGCAATTTTCTCAGCAGGCGACAAGAAAGCAGTTTTAGATGAGGGTTGTTTTCTTTCTCTAACAGCTTAAGGCATAATTTTGTTTACTACATTAGAATCAAAACCAAACATAGATGAAAGAAATTACATATATCCCAGTTAATTTCGTTTGCATGACCAGGTTTTGGTAGTGGAGGGGGGCTACAGAGATGACTTCCCCGAGAAGTTACCAGGTTTCCTCCATGTCCAGCAGAGCCAATCCCTGGCAGCTCCAAGACAGATTTGCAAAGGTTGTGCCAGTTAGAAATGGTGATAACACCTTTGTGATAGGTGTTATACATAAGCATATTTAAGAAGGTAAAAAAAAAAAAGTTATTGCACAGTTTTTATTGCAGCCAGGGAAGAGTGGAGTGAGAATATGTGAGAGGAATTACTCTGCAGACACCAAGGTCAGTGGAGGAGGGGGAGGAGGTGCTCTGGGCACCAGAGCTGAGGGTTCCCCATGGCGAAGCAGCTGTGCCCCTGCAGCCCATGGATGACCACAGGGCTGCAGAGATCCATCCTCAGCTCCTGGAAGAGACCCACAATAGAGCAGGTGGGTGTCTGAGCGGAGGCTGTTACCTCATGGGATGTCCATGTTAGAGCAGGGTCCTGACAGGAACCTGCAGACCCATGGAGAGAGGAACAGGTTTCCTTGTAGGATTTGTGACCTGATGGGGGACTCACATTGAAGTAGCCTGTCCTTGAAGGATTGCACCCCAGGAAAAGGTGACCCACGCTGCAGCAATTTGCGGAGAAATATTGGCTGTGGGATGGGCTCACACTGGAATAGTTAATGGGAGACTGGCTCTTGTAGTAGAGACCCCACACTGGAGCAGGGGAAGGACTCTTCTCCCTGAATGGCAGCAGGAACAACGTGTGATGAACTGACCATAGCCCCCATTTCATGTCTTCTTGAATTGCTGGGCCAAAAGATGTATAGCTCAGAGAGAGTTGAGGCAGGGGAGAGGTGTTTTTTAAGACTTCTCATTAACCTCCTCTGAATATGCTAGTAATAAATTCAATTAATATCCTAAGACTCTTTTGCCTGTAGTGGTAATTGGTGAGTGATCTCTGCTCATCTCAGCCCATGAATTCTTTCTTTTATTTTTCTCTCCCCTGCCTACTTGTGGAGGGGAATGATAGAGTGGCTTTGGTGGGTACCTGGCTTCCAGCCAGGATCAACCCTCACTTGAGCTGTGATCCCAGCATGCTCATCCAGCATCTCAAAATCTTGCTAGAAGAACCTAGGCTACAGGTTGGCTGATACTCCTACTATGTCATAAGGTTTTCACCCAACCAAAGTGACTGAAAGTTTGTTTCACATACTTGAAGAGAGAGAGAATAATAGCAGGCTACATGAAGAAAAGATAAAACAATTTTTGGAGAGTTAGCATGAGATCCTCCTTGTGCGCTTTGTGTATTGCTTCAGCCTTATAAAAGATTGCTCTTCTGAACTTTATGCAATTTTTAGAAAGGCCAGTTTTTGTTTGACTTGTGGAAGAAACAGATTTCAACATGTGTCAAGTACTTTTAAACAAAATTCATCAGAAAGGATAACCTTAGACCTCCATTCAATATCTTAACATGCAGAGACCCTTTGATTCAAGTGATACCACTGTGAAGTTGTATTTTGTATAATTTCCAGGAGTAAAGTATAAATATTTCCAGCAAAGCATTCTTAATGTAAGTTTTGTTTTCAAAGTGTGTTTCTTCCTTTCTGGATCTTGTTGCTGTCGTAGGAAACTTTTTTTTGTTTTAATGGAAAAAACAAAATGGATGGATTCCGCAAATTTTCATTTCACCCACTCTGCAAACACACAAAACCATAATATAAGGCTTTTGTGACGAAGCATGAAGAATATTGTCTGAGAACCCCTTGCTACAATATCATCCCAGAATACTATTTCTGTCACTTCCTGTTTCTCACCATGCTGAAAAGAATTGTAAACATGACATTTCTCCTACTATTTGTGCACTTTTAAATTCTGATCTCAGCAGGAGCCAGGAAAAGCACAAGTCCACAAACTTAATTGTTGCACTCTAAAGGAGAATGAGATTGGCCACAAATGACCATTTCATTGATTTAGATTTATATTTCTGTAGAAAATATTATTATTCAAGGCTTAAAAGGAATTTTCAGAACATGCAGCCTATTTCTGATATCTGCTATACAATAGGGTGAAACAAATCCTAGGTGTGTTTATTTCTTTCCACTGAGTAAAAAGTTGTGATCAGCTCTGCTGTACATGTCAGATGTATTCATTTGGTCAGTTAATTCCTTTTCCTTTGCTTACCTACAGGCAGATACATCAGTCCCTTCATTGATTTTTGCCTTTATGCATCTTGTAATGAACATATTGCATTGATTGAAAAAGATACCTCTATTTTATGTATACAATATTTTTCAAATACTGAAGAAGTTACAACATTCTGCTTACTCAACAGCCAAGTAGCCTCCACTCACCTCCACTAAGCAATCTCCATCCTGCAAACCAATACATATATTAACTGGGTTATTTTTGCCTTACCACAGGCACAGTAAGAGAATCATATGATTTTTCCATTTGGAAAAGACTTCTAATTAGGATCATTGAGTCCAACCACTAACCCAGCACTGAAAATCCACCAAAAAACCTTGTCCTTAAAGCATCATATCTATCCCTGCATGGCTCCAGGGGTGGTAGTTTCACCACTTCACTGGGCAGCCCATTCCAATGACTGACCACACTTACAGGGGAGAAATTTTTCCTAATATCTAGTATAGACCCCCAGTAGCACAGCTTAAAGCCATTTAATCTCTTCTATCACTTCTTACCTGGAGAAGGAATTGACCCCCACCTTCCGACAGTCTCCTTTCAGGTGATTGTAGAGAGGAGTAAGGTCCCCCCTGAACCTCCTTTTCTCCAGGCTAAATAAGCTCAGCACCCTTAGACATCCCTTATAAGACTTGTGGTCCAGACCCTCCACAATCTTCATTGTCCTTCTCTGGATTCACTCCTGCACCTCAGTGCAGTGACGGACCCAGAAACGAATGCATGACTCAAGGTGTGGCCTCACCAGGGCTGAGTACAGACGGACAATCACTACCATAGTTTTGCTGGCCACACTATTGCTGATAATATCTATGCTTCTTTTTGTAATTGTTATGTGTTTAGAAACAAAGACGTATGTTTTTCATCTGTGATTGTCTCTCTTTTACATGGCTTCAATGCCAGATTCAATTCCACATTGTGAAGAAGAGTCTTAAATATATTTGACATGCTGTACAATATAATTTCTAAATGAAATTGCCTTCTCTCATCAAAGAAGAAATTTCTGCAAAGCAGGGTTTCTCCATTAAGAAGGACATTCCTCTGCACTGTCTTAACAGCCTCTCTATTGTAAGAGGAGAGTTTCCCTCTGCTTAATTGGTAGCAACTTGTGGAAGCAGCTGTGTGATAAAGGTTTCAGAAGATAAAATCTGTGTAAAATGATCCTCAAAATCTTCATTGCTACTGAATGATTTATGCGTAAAAGTAAATGGCTGTATGTTATATTAAATAATAAAATATTGGCCAACTAGGAAAGGAGTCTGGTATTCTTGAGTTGAATGCTATCCAAAGCCAATACGTGGAGTTGACTGTTGGCAACTCAATTGTAAAACACATTTCCGTAGTAGATCAGAAATAGAATGCTAGAATTTCTACAGTTAATTCCTGATTGAATTTACAGTATGCTAGGACAGATGCTTCCTCCTGTTTTTGAAGCACAACAAAAATCCTGAGCTGGAAAACGGATAAAAACAAAAAGTGCTTATCTCCATGGTTTGTTGTTTTTTTTTTTTTGTTTAAAGGTAGTGGTAACTTTTTAAAAACATTTTTAATAAATAAGTAAAACAACCATTCTGCAAAGAAAAAGGACCAAGATGTCATGGCAATTTTAGTCCTGGCGATATTATGGCCACAAAATTAGTAGAGAAAACTGTGACTGTATTTCTTAAACATGTGGAGGGAAGTCACATGTCATTGGAATGTCTCTGTAAACTGGGTTTGCATTCAATCATTTGACTTCAACTATAACTTTTCCACTTATAAAAGTTCAAATGATTCAGATTGGCTTCTGTTAAAAAGAATATACTTAAATCTTGGCTGTCAAGGCCTTCATGGGTATGGAAATATGCTTTATATCAACTTAAATTTCTAGAAAGTGAAAACACTTAGAAACCTTTTCCTCTTACTGAATTTTTAAAATGTTGCTTGGGTTTGTTTTTTTTTTTTTGTTATAAGTGCCTGGATGTCTTAAATATATTGAAGTAATAAAAAAATATCTTGAACTCTGATGTTGATATCAAATAGTGATTACTGTAAGAAAATTAGGACAAATTTTACTGATGTGAAAGTCTCACAGTACTTGTTCTTGAGTGATTTGTGATTTTGCAGCCTCAATGTTGGAGTGCCCCATTTGATACATATAAGAATGCCAACTGTGAAGAAAGTCAGTTAACAGTTTTTAGTGTTTTCAAAACATAATGTAAATTTATGTAGAAGTTAGTCACTTAAATAATGGAAACTAAGACTAAAATTAATCTTTCTTGAAAATTATACATTCAGTTTTTATAATTTTCCTCTCTTTACAAATTTCAGGAGATACATTTTTAGTAGAGGAAGTTTATAACTTTCAAGTGGTGAAGAAGTCAATCTGAATGGGCTCTACAATGGTCATGGTTTCTCTGATCAGTCCACTTGTTCTTATAGAATGTTTATTATAATTCTCAGTTTTTGAGGAATGCTTCAATCTACCCAAGATTTAATCCTTTATGGCTATTTTTTAGTGTGGCGTGTTTGTAGTAGGGCCAAAACTAGTTTAACTGTTTTATTTAATTTTGGTATGCAGTATGTAAACAAAATGATTGCATTAAGGATCCTAATAAAAAATTTTAGAACTTCTTATCAAAACCTGTAGAATATTTTCAAGTAAGTTTGCAAGTTGTGAATACAGAAATATATAAGGTTGCTCTAGCCTATTGCTGAGCATTTATTAATTGTTTTTAAACTAAAAAGACCTGCGTAGATTGAAATACAAGAAACAGATTAAAAAATATATAATAAAAATTTCCTCCATCTGTTTAAAAAGCAATATTCCCTAGGTAACCAAGCATTGTTTAATTGGGTTGAACTGGCTGCTTAAATTATAACTTTATTGATTAATTATGTTTCTACCTTCATTATGTCAGAAAGGGTCTGATATGGATTTTACAAAAGATTAATTGTGTTCTAACTCCAGAGAAGCATCACTTCTTACAGAAAGTCCAACATGAAGCAATACAAAATAGTTAAAGATAAAATCAAAGATCAGAAGTCAAAATCTGACTTACAAAGTGAAAATGTAACTTTGAGGTAAGCTAGCAAAATCAACCCTGTCCCCACAGATGACAAAAAATTCTTCTATATCTACCAGAAACTGATGTTCAGTGTTTGACCCAATTCCTTTCTCATTGTTGTAAATCTCAGCATATTCTGCGATTCTATCTTTTAATGCTCTTTCCCTGATATTCTTGTACTGTCCAATTCATCAACACATTGGAATTTTATGTTATATGTTTTATATTTGAAAGTTGGAAAGAAAACACAAATTGCAACCCAGTAGACTACAGTTCTCACACTTTCCTGGCATATGATTGTGATTTCATAAGTACTGCATGTATATGTGAGCACTGCATATCTTCACAGTATTAATTTAAAACATTGATATGAGAAACAACCTGAAAGTCAACATAGTGATCAAAAATTAATGATGATCACCAAAAACTGACTCCTGCTGGGATTTGTTACATATTGAGAAATTCCATCAGTGTTGTAGTGTTAACTTTCAAACTTGTGAAAGATCTAGAAGAAAATGTACAAATATTTTAGTGAATTCATAGTGAATTTCCATACTATATTAGTTTGCAAGAAACAGACAACACAGAAGGTTACAAAGTTCCAGAGCTATGCATATGCAAATGCATAGGGAATAACATTAGTAAAGATTGAGAGATATAAAGACATAATTAGACGCCTTGCACGAATGCGGAAGAGAAACTGGAGAACAGGAATGCCAAAAGAAGTTCTGAGATTATACTAGACAGCAAACAAAGTATAGTAAGATTTTACATCATGATACGGAAGAAAATCCCGTATGCAATTTTAAAATGTCTCTGTAGAGAAATAATGCCATGGAAGAGCAATATAATACCTGTTTTCCTTATCTTGAAGTATATATGCTTGGGGCAGTTACTTAAAATTTGAAACTGTGTTATCAATAAAAAATAAATTATAGTTGGGCTGTTTACAGAGATTTAAAAATAAAAAAAAAAAACGAACAAACCAAAACAAAAAAAACCCCAAGGCAGTTAGAAGGAAAATTAACTGAGTAAATTGAAAGACTCAATAAATAACATTGAATACAATGACATTGTCACTTTAAAAATCTCTTAAAGTTCTGATATTCATTTCCAGATGTGGATGAAATTGTGTGGTTGAGATTTTATTTTCTAAGAACATTTTTTAATAGAGAATTATATTATTTTTGAGAAATATATGAAAAATTAAGATTTTAACTCATCATTATGTATTTGTAGTAAGAGAAATACAGCATGGAAACAGGAATGCACAAACAAATAAACCCATATTTAGAAATTATTTAGAAATTTTTATTTTCCATTTTTAATTTCCCTGTGTCTGTCTTCTGAAAAAAAAATAAATTAATGCTTAGTACCTTGAAGCAGAAAGTCCTGAGAGACTGCCATAAACTTACTTTATTGAGGTGATAATCCACTGGTCTGATGGGAATAGGCATGATGACATACTGAAAATACGAATGGTGCATCAACATCCAAAAATGAGATTATACTGATTAAATAAGAAGGTGAGGATTTGGATTCAGGAACAGATACAAAAACAGGGAAATTGGGTCAGACATTAGGAGAAAATTGGTAGAAAAAAACAGTTGGTGGTTTAATAGTGTCTGAAGGTGTAAGAACTCTGATCAAGTGTCTACGGATAAAGCCTAGCACACTATACAGGGAAATGTGGATACAGTAATAAAAATAATAGTTTTCAAGAAAACTCCCTTGGGAATATTTAAAATTAAATTGTCTGCAACACTGGTGTCTTTGTGGTGAATGGCAGTACTTGCACTGGCTAGAGGAGGAACAAATATTCCTTTTTCATTATAGATGTCTGGGTTTGTGTGAGAAGAATTCCTTTTAAAACTCGGGCTTTCTCAAGATTGTGGTGTCTGCTGTCAGTATTACAGGGAGGTTGTTTCCCTTCCTCACTTAGTATTTAGTCAGTGTAGCAATAATATAAATGTTTGTGTGATTGATGCAAGACTGTGCAGCAGATGCAGCCATAGATGGTCCTGCTGCAGAAAACAGGATAGAAAAACACAAATGAAAACCAAATACCATGTCTGGATTATGTTCTAGATATGCATGGTAGTTTGTATATCTGAGAGGAAGAGGGAGAGAAATTCAGCCAGTAAGGGCAAATTCCTCAAATAAACAGGAAAAGGTTATGGTTTCACCTGAGGAAGGAGGGAGTACCTTGGCTTCCCCATACTAAAATATGTAATTTATCACTGCCCAGCACGCCTTGTGAACATGCTACTTCATATGGCATTGCTGAAGAAACTTCTGGGACAAAACACATTACTGACAGCATTACAGTGTCATGTCCTTTCACTTTCTCTCTGTCCTTGGCCCTGGTGAGGCCATACCTCGAATCTTGTGTTTGCTTCCAGATCCCACTACAAGAAAGGCACTGAGGTACTGGAATGAGTCCAGTGAAGGACAATGAAGCTGGAGAAGGGTCTGGAGCACAAGTCCTGTGAGGAGCAGCTTAGGGAGCTGATCTTGTTTAGCCTGGTGAAAAGGAGGCTCGGAGGATATCTTATTGCTCTGCACAGCTGCCGGAAAGGAGGCTGTAGTGAGGAAGGAATCAGCCTGTTCTCCTAGGTAACAAGTGACAGAATGACTGGAAATGGCTTCAAGTTGTGCCAATGGAGGTTTAGCTTGGATATTAGGAAAAATTTCTTCCCTGAAGGGGTGTTCAGGCATTAAAAGAGGCTGTCCAGGGAAGTGGTGAAATCACCATCACTGGAGGTATACAAAAGGCACGTGGATGTGGCACTTGGGGATCTGGTTTGATGATGAACAGGGTAGTGCTGAGTTTATGGTGGACTGGATGATCTTAGATTTTTTTTCAATCTTAATGATTCAATTATTCTGCTCTAGCAAGAACAATTAGAAGCACATCTGCTTTTTTGTGAATTTGTTTGAATTTTTTATTCTTAAAGCTGGTTCTTTTTGGATGTTCAACTCCTGAATAAATATTTTGGCACCTTATCATAGACAGAAAATCTGTTTAGTGTGTTTGTTTTCAGTTTGCTGTGTAAACACTCTACGTGGGATACACAGCTCAGGGGCCGTGAAAGTGAGCAGCTGAGAGGAGAGCTACTCATGTGCCTTGGCCTGGCTGCTGTGGAAGGGTCAGGGTGAGCATCCTGGAGGGGTGTAAGATACTCTGAGAACAGAGAGCAGGCTCATAGCTAAGCCTTACTCATAAGAAGCAGGTTAGACTCTTGGAAAAGAGAAGGAAAGGGAAGGCCCTACCTAACTTATAAAGTAAGAGACAGCGTCTCTTCAGTAATTTAATTTCTTGTGCTATGAGTACTGAACTTTCTGCATATATTTCTGTATTTCTGCATTCTGCATTTTCTACTTAAATTTAGGGAATAGGAAATTGTTTGGGATTTTTCAGTTTTGATTTATTTAATTTAAACAAGTATGGTTTTAGATACCAGACAGTGTCAGTGTCATGAGGTGCAATCATTTCAAAAGAAAAGCAGGGAGTATGTAGTTCAGCTCTGGTCACTGCAGAATACCATCACACATTAGTTACAGTCTTCTGATGTTCACATGTTCCAAGTACTTATGATTCATGTTGACTATGCTGTGGTTTTTGAAACCCGAGCAATTTAAAAAAATGAGAGCATTTTCAACAAATTAGTCAAGGTATATTTTTGGCCCCATCTCCAGGTATATAGACTTGAGGTACTTGATGTCAATTTGAGAAGTCAATTTTTATTGACTACCAGTGATGATAAAATGCAGTGTTTTTTACTCTTGAATACCTTTCCATCCACTGAATAGTACCAAGTCACTTTAATGAAGACTCTTTACTGATGTTGATGTTTCTGAGCAAAATCAGAAAGTTTTAACAATTATCTCTCAGTACGTTCTGCACTTCACCTGTCAGCTTTCTTGGAAGAGGTAGCAGAAGGCAGCTTGTTCTGCTTTCAGTTTGTGTAAAATTAGTCTTCATGTTCATAATTATTCTGCTGCATAATTTCACAGGCAGCAAAGAAACTTCTCCAAAAGTTCTTTGATAGTGACTTTGTGTGAAAATCCACCATTATTTGTTCATGGTGCTTGATTAATCTCCTGGCTTACGTAGAAGGTTCGTATATCTCTTTTTTTTATAAAAGTTCATAACTATTAACACATGTGAGTGACTACTATTTTAGCAAGTTGTTTGCTTAAAAAATGAGCATTCATTCCCAAAATGCTCAAAATAAGCTTCCTTAGAGAAGTATTCGTGAAGAGTCAATAAATAAGAAGGACACGTGCATTGAAATCACTGGTGGATCAAAATTTGCCTCAAATGCTCTTCAGAAAAATCAGGAAGTTCTAGCATATTTCCAGGTAGAAATAATTATTCTTGATCCTCAGAGAGTAGCAGCTCCAGTGAAACACAGCAGTAGGTGTGCACACATATATAAATATTCAAAGTTAAGGCGGTGAGTTAGCCATCTGAACCTCATTGAAGATAATGAGGAACACATGGCCAAATCCCTGTTTGCAACATGGAAAATTTATCCTGGTAGCTCTACGTAACATGACAAAAATGTTAAATGATGAAACATTGCAGCTTTTAAAGACTTTTAAAATGCAAAACACATCTTAGTCAAGTTACTAAAAAACTGTAAAAACCCTATAAACATCTTGGCTGTGCTTAAAGAAATTGTAAGAAACATCACTCATTGTAATTTAGAAAGATAATCTTCATTTCATGTTAATGAACTTGACAAAGGATGCTTTACTGTCTACTAGCAATATATGCTTCTTATGTCTTCTGGAAAAGATACAATGTAAGTAAGAATTCTTAGAGAAATTTTGGCTTTTGCATAATCTGCAGTTACAAGAGGATGAAAATTAAGTGTTATCAAGGCATGACTCATTTACCTTGAAAATTACACACCAGTTATAAACTGAATCCTTAAATCACTAATGACACATATTTTTTAAGGCTGGCATAGGCACAGACATCAGCTGCAAGAAAAAATATTGTAAGTTAAAAAGGTCCATTATGTTAATGGAAGTCCAAGGTGAAAACTCACCCTATTGGAGTGATGCAGAGTTTGAAGTGAAATGACTAAAAGTGGGAAAAGTTTTTTGTTGTTTGTGTGGTGTATACCATTCTACCATTTAAGTGCCATTTTTTCAAGACTTTGGAAGAGAAAGAAGCTGTAAAATGTTTTCTCTTTGTTTTGCCTTTATTGTAGTGTGAGGAGAAACCCAAATTTTGCAGGACAAAATGGAAAGCTTGGAACAAGATGGGTAAAAACATGGAGGAGAGGAGTACATCTGTGTATGTCAATCAAAAAATAGCCTTTAGAATGAGACAAATGACAAAATATATGAAAAGTGAGAAAAGCCTTACATCTCGGATAAAATTTCCCCTGTGCTCATTTCTATTACAGTTCAAAACTGACAGACTCCTCAGCAGGGTTCATGACATATCAACTCATCTGAATTGAAGCATGAGTTTTCCAGCATTGAGACTGGAATCTGTAAGAGTTTCTCAAAGAGAAACTGATTCCCAGCACTTTTGGTCCTTAACCAGGCAATGCCTGTAGATTGTGATTGCTTGTAATATCACCAGGAAGATCAGCTCATGCTTAAGCAGAAAGACACAAGTTCTGTAAGTTTTAGGGCTTTTCCCACAGAATTTTGCAAGCTATTTAAGGGGTTTCATTTATAAAATGATCCCTGGATTGACTTTCTGGTCCTCTATATGCATTAAGATTATATAATCACGATTTTAATTTTAAATCCATTTAATCTCTGACAGTATGACTCTGGTCATGCAGGCGCGCAATCAGTTTATGGATGAAAACTCACTTATATATATATATATAAAGAGAGAGGGAGAGAGTACACTTCAGCCACATGGTAGCTCAAAGACAAGGAAAGTTGGCTTCCATGGCCTCTCCTCTTGCACTGAGAAGCCCTTAGATTTTTGTCACTTTGGTAGACAAGAGACAAATTGTTTTCCTGAGTAGTGCAAATTTTAGCCAAGATTAACTCTGATGAATGATATTTTGACAAACCATTTAACTTCTCTGAACATATGAAAAAATTACAACAGACAGAAAGCTCTATTCATGTACATAACAATGTCCTTCTGATTGTACAATTCTTATTGGAACATAGGTTTAATTACATAAGCTATAAGCAATTCACTAGTTGTCTGACACCCTTAGTTTTTTACTTAATAATTTTCATGCATCTGGTTCTACTCCTCTGTTACTCTCCATTTATAAAAGAGCAGCACATTTTCTCTGCCTACAAAGCAATATTATTATTTTTTTTTTAATTTAACACATTTTCTTCAGCCTATGAATCTATCATACTCAAAAAGAAAGAGTGTTTGAAGTGTGTTGAGCTGAAGTTGTGAACTGTTTGGATATATGATTGTGGATTTGGTGGAAAACCTAACATTTTTCTTAGTCAGATATTATGATTTTTCCACTTTGGCAGATGCCGCACACCACAGCGCACGTATGCTTTCCCATAATTACTTACTACCAGTAGTAAAACATTGGTCTTCATTTTGAAATTAGGTTTCCATAATGCACGAAATATAAGATGTAAAATTAGAGAGTACTGAAATGGTTGTAAGGGTACATTTAATCTTTGACCTATACAATAAGCTATTGCTTTGCAACTATAAAAAATCATTTAGTCTCCATGTTATTGTCAGGGAGGCATGTCAGACAAATATGCAAATGAAATGTTTTATGCTGAATGTTTATATGATGACTAGATATTCACTTTTCATGGAAATATGTAGAATCTTCCTCACTGCCTTCACTTCTTCCAAACATAAGATTTTAAAAATCTCTGTCACTGAAACAGAAACATGCACATGATTTCATATCACACTGACAAGGATTTGATTTCTTTCCCTTAATAGAAGTTAAAGCTGTCAACATCTTTTCTTCTGAAAAGTATCTCCAGTTAGAACATTATTCTCATGCTTTACAAAATCTCCTTTTCCACGCTATTCTTATTTTTCTAGACATTCAGAAACCAATATTTCCCTTTGGTAACTGGGTACAACAGAAAAAGCCATAGGATGAGTAAGATGAGGAAGATGAGGAAGATGAGGAAGAAGAGGAGGATGAGGAAAAAGAGGAAGACGAGGAAGATGGTTTATTAGACATAAAATAGGAGAAGTCCATTTAAACCATGAGAGAAACTCTTCCTACAGATATCAGTTAAGTGGGAATAAGCTCTTGCACGTGTCAAGGCAAACATACTGCATTTATATATGTATTTAGTGTCTTTGACCATGCCCTAAGTTTTATAAATCCTTTAAAAATCGTGCTCCAGCCTGATTATCCACGGTTACCCAGGCAGTGATCTCAGTCCATAGCAGTATCTAACTGAGTGATATTTGAGTAACTGTTATTTTCTGTCTTGGTCTTTTTTGAATGTATTTGTCTAGGTTTTTAAGGCCATAAGGCAACTCTGTGGTCTAATATTAACTTCAGCATAATATGGACACAAAAATAAATAATAAAACAAAGAAGTATTACTGTCTTGATCTTTTATGAACTGAGATATGAAAGCTGGGAAAAGTTCATAGATTGCAGATGGGAAAAACTTTGGTTATTTCAGAAAAGGCTTTGCAGTATGTATGCAACGTACATACATCACCAGATCCAGCAAATACCAGGAGATGTATTTATGCAGTGTTACATGGTTACTTAGTGATAAGACTGTCTGAACACATCTCTAGTGCCTTTATGAGACTTCCTGCAGCTTTGATTTCTCCTGTCCCTCTTTTTTGCTGGTGGTTGGTTGTTTTGGTTTTTGGTGGATTTTTTTTAAATTTTCTTTTTTTGCCCTTAAGAAATAAATGTAGGCGTAATTGTCTGTGGTGATCTGTATTTTGGGATTGTTCTGCATCACGCTGAAATGAGTTAAAAGACTTCCACTGAATTCTTCTAGTGCTTCATTAGGCTTTGTTTCTCTTCATTATACCATATCTGTTAATGTCTTTTATTACTCTGGAACACCTTTTAATGCAGCCTTATCTTAGTTTCTCATAAAAGTAGTATTTTCAAGCACCCCACTTACTTAACTATCACTGCAATTCTAGATCTATCTATCTATCTATCTATCTATCTATCTATCTATCTATCATCTATTTTTCTATCACACCCATGGCAAATGTAGTCCCAAATTAGCATACAAATCTAGACAACTGGTAGTCCTACTATATATCTCTGAATATTTGAAAATAAACAGAGGACTCTGTAAGGATAGTAGGGTACTTGGAGGACTGTTTTGATAGCTCAGAACAAGGTAAATCTTCTTGGAAAGACATTTAGCAGGAATAGACACAACACAGCTGATGGGGGACCCATAGAGTCCTAAACTATTAAGGAATTGGAGGTGACCTTAAAGATCATCTGGTCCCAAGGTCTGAACACTGCCAGGGTTGAGATGTCCACAGCCTATTTGAGCAACCTGTTCCTGTGCTTCACCACCTTCACAGACTTTCTTCTGTACATCTAACCTTAATTTCCCCTCTTTCAATTTTTACCCATTACTCCTTGTCCTATCACTACAATTTCTGATAAAGAGTCTGTCTCTGCCTTTCCTGTGGGTTCCCTTCAGATACTGGAAGGTGGTTATGAGGTCTCCATAAAACTTTCTCTTCTCCAGCTCCAACATCCTCAGCCTGTCTTCCTAGGAGAGGTGCTCCAGTCCTCTTACCAGCCCCTCTGGATTTACTCCAACAGTTCCATGTCTGTCTTAGCTTGGTGGCTCCAGAACTGGATGCAGTGCTCCTGGTGGGGTATCCCAAGAACAGAGCAGAGGGGCAGAATCCCCTCCCTCACCCTGCTGGCCACACTGCTTTGGATGCAGCCCACGAGTCCATGCCAAGCTATAACCACATACACATTAATGTGGTTTCCCTCCTTCATTCAGTATATCTGAGAAGAAAAATGAGACTCTGCAGCTCTGAGACTCTAACATTTTTGGGATGCACAGGACTTCTTTTATGAGATTTGCCTATTGAAGATAGCATTAATCACCTGCATTTTTTTTATGTCTGGCTTATTCTCACCACACGGAGAGAGCTCATGTGCTCAGACCATGCCCTGAGGCTGTTTGGCTGGGACCCTTGGAACATCAGCAGCTCTGAGCAGGTTGTCCTGCTGGGGGCTGCTAGCAAGGAGCTCTCACACATCTTGACTCTCTCAGTAAATCCATACCGGATTATCTAAAGATGATGCACATGCAAAGATACCATCCAGAAAATTAGCAGGGAGTCAACATATTGAAGGTGGAAGGCTCTGTTTTTAATTGTTTACCTCTCATTATAGTCTTCCCACATATCTTTCCAAGTTTGGGTTTCGCAGTCTCACAACCTGAACAGTGACTTGCTTTATCTTTTGGTGAGATTCTGGCTGAATAGCATTCACCTGCACTCATCTGGATACTGTAAAAGGAACACCCAAGAATTTTGCAATTAACTCCTCCATCATTTAAATGGTAGTGAGTAGAAGCAGACTTTTTTTCTAAGGGGGAACCTTCAGGGCTTGGTATACTTTAACAAACATGGTTTAATTTCACACATTGCGTTCATTCACTTTAGTTTTCCAGTGTCTCCTGGGAGACAAGTATTTTAAATACATGCTGTTTCAGTAGAGACCATAATTCTGTTTGCACAATGTTTAGTTTAGTGCAGTTCAGATCCCCACAGTGCCTCAAGGACTACTGGATTACAAATGCTAAATAAAAATATGACAATAGCATAATAACTAGATGCATTTAATGTCCCAACAGCATTCTTTCCTCTTTACGAGAGGTTGTGAAAAGTCAAGATTAAGCCCCTAGTCTGTAATAGATATGTTACAGACAACAATTGTTTTGAAACAGGACCAATTATCTGCAGGCTGTCCAAGAGGTTCTCCTGCAATTTCTTCTGGATATTCACACAAATATGAATTAGAGAGGTAAGCTGCAGACACCTCCAGTGCTGAAGCTAGCATGAAAAGTGTTACACATCAAAAAGCCCCCCTTCTTACTAATGAACAGTGACAAACATTGGCTGCCGGTGAGCAAAGAACAACTATTTTATAGATATCTTAAACTGCATCATTTTTGTCTGTTTTCTAATGTTTTTTCAGTTCACTAAAGAAACTGCTAAGGCTCTAGGATTAGTAGCTGTAGCAGCAGCTTAGAGGCTCAGTGTTGTGCAGAAGCCTTCATGTTACTCAATTGACACATTTCCTTGCAGACTAAGCAACGGCAGATTTGTTTGTCATTCACTAATAGAAACAATCGAACCACGTTTTTCATGAACATTCCTCAAGCTGTAAAAGTTAACTGAAGTCTACTTTTCTTAAACATCATAGTGGACATTCCTAATTCCCTGGTGGCAAGTAAGATCCAGCTTCAAGATAGGAATGCTTAAAACTCCCTTTAGTTTTTTTTTGGTGGACAAAGGAGTTGTGGAAATGTGGTCTCCCACTCCCTGAAAAAGGACTTTCACTGCTTTTATGAATCAGAAGATGGCTATTGCCATTTTAGTATGAAATAATACCTTGTAGATACATGAAATAAGAAAGTGACCCAAATTCTAAATTTCAACTTCATAGCAGTATGTCAGAGTAGTCCTGAGACAAATGCCTGTAGAACTTATTCTTCAAACTTTTGTTTGTCTGCACTAGAATTGCCTTTGGGCTTACTATTCTGAACACTAGTGGTGCCTTATTTGCTTATCTGCTTATACTGCTTGCTTGCCTTAGCTATAGAGAGTGTCATTATTTCACACATCTGATTTAAGATTCAGAAACTCACTTGAGGACCATGTCCACCACACTATCTGCATTTCTGTGGAGCAGAGCATCACCTAAGTCCTTTGTTTCTGGACATTAATTATTTCTCTTTTTCAAGTCTCTTCTGAGAGAGCTCTTTCACTCTACAACAACAGATGCAATGAGCTCTCTCCATATGAACTTTCACTTATTAGCAAACAGTCTTTGATTTCTATTTCCATCCCATTGGGCAGAAGATCTGTAGACTAAAGGTGCACTCAGTTCTGAATTGTGCTCAGCTTTGGGCAGCTTCAGTGAAGTAGTTCACTGAGAGTTCAACAGAAAAATGTTCAACCAGATGTACCACACAACAAATATTTAGTGTTAAAGGGTATGGTATTCTTTTGAATTTCAGGAATAAAATTATAGAGATGAACAGAGGTGAAATATGAAGAGACACATACACCTACAAGTTCTGCTTCAAGGGTAGTTTTGTGGGATCTAAACAGTGGTATGAGAATATTTCCCTTTTATCTTTATTTCATCCATCTTTAGGGAACAAATCAGAAAAAAAATAGTATTTGATTAAGATATGGAGGTCATTTATATCAAAGCATAAACCTGAGGAACAGGCTTGAGGAAGAGTAAGACCCCTTCTAGTTCTTGATTTCTACATGTAAATTGCCTGTCATCAGATGCAAGACTGGTGTGCCTAATTCAACAAGAAGTGGAATGAATTATGAGTCTTTACCTCAGGCATGTCTTTCCTTATAACATTTTCTCCCTTATAATGTCAAATTTCTTGGTGAAATGGAGAACAGGTGTTTTGATCCTAATAGTCCTACCAAAACAAAAGAATGAAATACTGTTAGTTTTGACTTAGGAGTCATTCTCAACACTAATCAAAAGTAAGAAAATGGAGGTTTTCAAGCAATAGGGAAGCCTGCAGGAAAAAAATAAAAAGAAATTGATCAAAATGGTTGAACTGAATCTTTGGAAGCATGTAGATTTGGATCTCAAAACTGCTTTTCTAATGCAATCCATGACTGAAACAAAAGACCTGTTTATATTGAAATTGTGAATTTTAAGCACAAACCCTCTATCCATGAAATGGATACAGTTCGTGCTTGAAATGTTATATAAAAAAATCCATTGGTAATCAGATATCAAACTGTGTGGTGTCTTTGTTGTGACAGTGGCTGAGTACCAGCAAAAGAAAAGCCATAGCAGAAATAAGAAGCTTACTGGAAATATTTTTCCTTTTTTCAGAAGTGAACCATAAATAAAGGAGAAATATCTGTTTGCATTTGAATTTCTTAGCTTAATTAAAGACATGCCATAACAAATTCAATAGATTTCAAGGGCAGGATATATTAGATATACATTATTAATAAGCTAATAAAGATAGAAATAATATTTAAGTGAGTATTTATCATATTTCCAATAAGATGTGTGATAATGCTCAATACTGCACAAAAATATCACCAAAATAAATGTACATTTATAAATGTTTAAAAATGAAAGTGAAAGTTATTTATTTAAAATCATGAGATGTAAATAAAGGATTGGAAAAAAGAGAGATTAAGATATATACAAGTTCCAATTTTCATTTCCTTCAGAGAGAGGGGGAAAAACTCTGATTGCCAGAGTAATTTTGTTGCATCCCATGAATATCTATGATATTTCTGTCGTGTGGTATGAACATCAGACTTATCGTACACTTGGGAAAGAGCTAGTTCATATGAAGAGAAGAATCAGTATCTCTTGGAACAACTGAACAACATATTTCTAGTACAAGTAATGTGAATTTCTAACTATTTTTCTGCAGATTAACTACCATGACAAAAGCCATGATACAGTCAGAATTTACAGTGAGGATGAAAGAGAGCAAAGCCACATTCTAAAGCTTAAACTTGGAGCAACTTGCCTTTAAACTTTTAAAGACACTATAAGGAGCCATGGAGAAATTGTCAAATTTCTTTTTCATCTCCTGAAGGATTGCTTTCCCTGTTTTTTAGCACTATGCAGGGATTTAAGGCTTATCAGCACTATTTTGTGAAACATGAAGGCAGCAAAGCCTCTAATATTACACTAAGCCTAGGATCAGAAAAGAGCAAAATAATGCATATCTGAATATCCTTTTAATAATGCAAACAAACACAAGTATTTTTGCTTGTGGCAACTGTTAGCAATTTTGCAAACTATACTTTTCATGCACATGTGTTAGTTATCATTTTAAAATTGTTAGTTATCATTTTAAAATTTCAGTTTGAAAAGGAATCTCTAGATGTTGTGAGGCAGTTGTGCAACATTGAAAATATCTGTTTTTTTCTGATTGTACAATGCAAAGACATATCTCCTGTCTGACCTTTCTGTAGTCCATGCCAAGAATCCATCAGCAAAAATAAGGTTCAACATGAGACTTAAATCTCAAACAGCATTATCTTCGTGTACATAATTGATCTTTTATAAAGAGACAGAATTTCTTTTTCTTAAGACTTAAAGAGATTAAGGTCACATCACAGTATGTTAAAATACACAAACCTTGATAATCTTTGGCAGATTTACTAGCTACCACACACTCACAGATCCCTGTGAATCTTTGCAGTTCTTAACATGAACAGCTGCAGAAGTAAATAACCAAACATAAAGAGCTTGATGGAAAGAGAAAGATACCTACTTATACTCCCAGTGAGATTCTTCTCTGGAAAGCTAATCAAAGAATCATTCAGAAGAAAATCTGAAAACAATGTTCAGTTTGTTTTTGCAGATGTTCCAACTTTTAAGCTTTAATTTATGGTGCAAATATTTCAGTAAAACAACAAATACTTGGCGTTAAGCTTGATTAAATTTAATCAAGAACTTCCAGTTTATATTTTTAAACCTATCTGATTTAGGAAAGTTTTCTATATGCAAATACTTCAGAGTCATCTAGTTGCATAGGAGAAAGCATTTAACACATTATGAGGTCAAAGAAAGAAAGAAGAAGAAATTTTTAGCCAAGTATTAAGTAGCATGAACTAAATAGGTGGATTTTAGGGGCTTTTGTTTTGTTTATATATTTGCTATATTTAAGTTGAGGAAAGTTTCTGTTGGAAGTTTGCTTATAGGGTCTCACAAGAAAGTCTTTGAGGGATTTTTAATGCTTTCTAGATCTTGGTTGTTGACAGACATCATATCTTTGTACGTATTTAAACCTTGTTTATCCACAACAATTGTTCACATGAAAAGGGTGAGCATTGTATTCGCACCATGGTGCAGGGAACACATACGGTTCATAGGCTAAAATCATGGCACTCCTGTAGCACCTGTAGAAAGGAATTGAACCGTATTTACTATTTTCATGATTTTTGTCATTGGCACAGGACAGATTGCAGCCAGGCCCACTGAAGTTGTGGGATTTGGAGGGAGACAGTGAGCAAGTGAAGGAAGCTGGATTCCAGACACTGCTCTCAACAGTCATGTTTTGCTTTCTTTCAGGTCTTCAGAGTATGTGAGGTCCTGCAGAAGGAATATGCAGCCACATTATAGCTTCATTTGGTGAAAAACTCATATTCACATGTATCTTGTAATGCTTTTTATGTTCACCAAAACTCTTTGTTTATGCAGCTAATACATTGTATCATCTAAAGTTTTATAAATTATTACTTTATTTCCAGGTTTCTTTATGATTACTCATCTTAGCAAAAGCAAGATATATCTGGGAATGAAGCCGTGTCACTATCACAAATGCTAAGTAGTACAGCACACGGTGGATATTTCTTGACTCAGAAGATGTATCAGTTGCATCCTCTCTTGTTTATACTGGCTTCAAAGAAGGTACTGAATCAAGTTCAAGGTGCACACTGCTGTCTTTTAAGCATTCAGGAAGTCCAAAGCATAGTAAAATTAACTAAAATTAGAAGATGTAGATTTTTCACTCTTTTGAAAGAGCAAAAGCCACAGTAAAATACACTTTTCCAAGACAAAAAATTTTCTCAGAGAATAGAATATACTCATAGGAGAACATAAGGCTTTTAAAAACTGCTTTCAGTAGCCTCCTCCTCCCTCTATCCTTTGTGTTTACTATAAACTCACATCCCAAAACCAAAATAATCTTATCTGTCCTTCTTCCCTTGGGAAAGCAAGAGAAATTACTGGTATGGTTTCCATATAGAGCAGCTGGGTGCTTTCAAGTATTAATGTGGTAATCACAGAACAAGATGGAGTTGAACAGAATACAATAGCATAGCAACCCTATCCACAGGGAATGGTATATTTTTGGCTCACCTGCAAGGTTTGGGAAAAGAACAGTTAGACATCTCACTACAGCTCTGCATGCTTGAAATTAAACTTCACTCTGCACTCATGTCCAAGATCACTCTCAACCTAGCTAGCTGTAAATGAATAATTAATCAGTGGTCTAGAGTTTAAGACTCGGCTATACTGGCTGGTTGCCTGGATGGCTTGCCTGGGGAAATCATACAACTGTGTTGGTCAATGAATCACCTAAATACAGATGGACATCTGAGCCTGAGCCTCAGACCTCAGCTCTGGTCTCAGTCCCTGTGTGACTTTTATATAATCTGAACCAGATAATTAACTAAAATAAGCAAATTGCACTACTTTTCATCTGCTGAGAATCTGAGAATTTCTGCCTCATCACCTCTCACTAAGGTCCAGGAATCAATTTTCAAAAGCATATCCACATCATCAATAACAATATGGGATTATGAAATTATAGCCCATGAGGAGTGAAGTTAGACAAGCATGAAGGACATTTCCATATTTGGATGTCGAAGAACTCGAAACACAAAACACAACATATCAGAAAATGTCCGTATAAGTTTTTTTTGTCTCACAAGATCTCAGAGTGGAGATGCAGATAAATTTCTTTGGATATTGAATGATTTGAAACCATTTTTAAACAAACTTTAAAGGCAAAAAGTCACTGGTCTATTGCAAGGGAACATAACACAAAATGCACATCCAGATTATTCAGCTTTTAGCCCCGGATTAGTCAATTCAGCTGCTTGAGTGCAGTTGCCTGAGTGAATAACTGGACTACTGCAGAGTGAAACTGAAATTTTAACCTAAGGCTCTCACAAGCAATGGCTTGTTCATCTGGGCTGAAGTATGACTCGGTGTCCCAATGTCTCAGTAACACTGTATCACAATATCCCTGGATCTGGGATTGTGTAGCTCGCATACCAGCTCTTGTTCAGGCCTCTGCTTAGTCCTAAAGTCTCTCCTTATGCGTGTAAAGTAATTAAAATAAACTTATATCTTTATTCACTAAACCCTTTTACCATGCATTTAGCTTTTCACTATATTCTTTGGTTTTATTCTGTCATGCCTTCTCCTCCCATGTATGTGTCTCAGCTTTGTACAGCTCCCTGAGCACAGTAAGCCATGGCTCTTACATGCTAATTATTGAATATTTCCTCTTACCTTAGGAATAGGAATGGAAGAAAGAAAAATCTGGCATCTGAACTTATTTCACTAGCTTCCTGCAAGATTTTGTTGCTCAGTTCCAGTGTGGAACTGTCTTTCTCTTCACACAGAGAACATCCTATGCTGAGTCTTTTGGTTCCTCTCCCAAGCAGGTTTTTAAACCACATGTTTGCATTCATTCCAATAGCGTCATTTTAAGCTTTTCTTTGTTCTCTCTTTCTACTCTTTATCCTCCACTTGAGTTGCTGACTCCTTGGTCATTTTCTGTTGGCAGCAATAAGAGTTATATATGTATATATGTTGCCAGAATAATTAATTCTTCATGACTGTTTAATCTCATCTTCATTTTCATTTTCCCAAGCCTTTCCATATGTCCTTCAATATTTAATTTCAATAATTAAAGTTTCCAAAGTGGCCTATAATGCAAAAATCATCAGCATAGTGTTTTGTTTTTCCTCTCTCTTTCTTTCTTTCTCTTTTCTTTCTTTCTTTCTTTCTTTCTTTCTTTCTTTCTTTCTTTCTTTCTTTCTTTTCTTTCTTTCTTTCTTTCTTTCTTTCTTTCTTTCTTTCTTTCTTTCTTTCTTTCTTTCTTTCTCCCTCCTTGGCATGGTGGGAGTCACAATTTCTAAAAAAGTCTACCACAGACATTGGGCTCTGTGCCTTTGGGAGAATGAAACAATGTTGGGAGTCACTGAGAAGCTGTGTGTGCCAGGGAAACCCTCTATTTCAAGTGTTCCTGTTCCACTGTTATTTTTTCCCCTCTGGATTCTTTTGATGGTTTCCAGGTCTCTCTTCTGGCATTTGACTGTTTTAATTGCTGTTTCTACTAGGAAGTATCACCAAAATACCAAAAGAAAGTAAAAGAATTTTCTAATCCTTTTGGTTCAGTTGAACTTGATTACAAATGGGAATTATTAGCAAATACATCTAATAAGCTTGAAGTTTAATTATATCTAGACTGCTGTTGACATAAAAATCCTCTAATACTGAATATAAAAGATGTATGGGGGTATTTTTAAAATCATAGGTTCATCACTAAAAGAGCAATTTTAATAATATGTGTCAACTGGTGCCATTATGTGATTCTTGTGTCGATTTTCTCCAGTTTATTCTTCCATTACTAAGCACATTAGACTATGTGAATACAGGACTGTTAAGATGACAAGCAAGACTATATGATAATTTTCAATGCAGTCACTTTATTGTTCCATTCATTATGGTTTGAGGCTTATATTTTTCTGTTTGTGTTGCTTTTTTACTGCAGGAGTTGTGTCTCACATAATTGTTGCACTTGTAAGGTCAGAAGTCTTGGTGGAAATTGTCCTGTATATACCAGCACATCAGCAACATCACCTTTCATCAGACTCTAAAAATAAATGTTCTGACAAGAAACAGAAACTGTAAGCCACCTTTTCCACTTAACTGAGATGTCATAAATTGTTCTGGACAAAAGAAATCAATACCAAATGCCTACAGTAAATCAGGATTTGATCCTGGGCAGCGACACCAGGACATTTAAAACATTTAAGGATACTATTAATTTGCCTCAAGGAACCAAATTTTAGATGCAGTGTTCTCATAGAGCTCCACGTTTTCTCCAGGTAATAGGACAATTCTGGTTGCGCTCAATTTTGATGTCCAGCGTGAACAGTTTAACTGATATCCTCAGAAAGGAGCACTAAGACTGAAGAACTCTGACAGCATTTATAAAATCAGGGTCAATTCTGGAGAACATAATATTTAATAATTTAACACTACTAGGTGCTGACCACCTAGTAGACACAGCTTGCTTTAAAGGCTTAGATTAATTCAGCATTTAAATTCCTCTGCCAATGAAAGTGTCAATGATTAGGGTTAGTCTGCTATGATCTTGCTGCTCCCCATTCTCCCTCAAACATATTTGTATGCAGAGCCAACTCACATTTAAAATAAGCAAACTCCTCTCACTTACAGGTAAGCCGCCATCTAACAGCTTTTCCTATATGTAAGGAGCATTTACTTTCCCAGGAGTTAGTCACAGGAAATGTTTATGAAAAGCATAAGACAGATCCTCATAACCACTGCCTTGCATCCATGTGGACCCATGCTCTTTTTTTGACAATTCTGGTCTTTTCCTTTGCAAGAGATTAACTTCCTTCACAACATCACTGAATCACAGAATAAACTGAGTTGGAAGGAACCCACAAGGATACTGAGTCCAGCTACTGGCCCTGCACAGCACCATCACCAGCAGTCACGTTGTGTGCCCAAGAGCATTGTCCAAACTCTGTCAGGCTTGGTGCTGTGACCACTTCCCTGGGGAGTCTGTTCCAATGTCCAACCGTCCTCTGGGTGAAGAATCTTACCATAATATCCAAACTATCCGTCCCCTGACACAGCTTCAGGCCATTCCCGTGGGTCCTGTCACAGGTCACCACAGAGAAGAGATTAGTGCCTGTTCCTCCTCTTCCCCTCACCAGACTGAAATGAGGTTTCCCCTCAGTCTTCTCTTCCCCAGGCTGAACAGACCAAGTGACCTCAGCTGATCTTCATATAGCTTCCCCTCAAGACCCTTCACCATCTTCATGGCCCTTCTTTGGACACTCTCTAATAGTTTTATATCTTTCTTATTTTGTGGCACCCAAAACTGCCCTCAGCACTCGAGATGAGGCTGCCCCAGTGCACAGCAGTGCGGGACAATTCCCTCCCTTGTCTATCTGGCAATGCTGAGCCTGATGCACCCAGGACAGGGTTGGCCCTCCTGAATACCAGGGCACAATGACTCATGTTCAATTTGTCACTGACCAGGACCCCCAGGTCCCTTTCCACAGCACTGTTTTCCAGCCTTTCATTCCCCAGTCTTTCCGTGCACTGAGGGTGGCCTCATCCCAGGTGCAGAATCTGTCACTTTCCCTCATTGAACCTCATGTGGTTGGTGATTGCCCAGCCCCCTGATTTGTCAAGCTCTCTCTGCAGGGCCTCCCTGCCCTCAAGGGAGTCAGCAGCTCCTCCCAGTTTTGTATTATCTGTGACCTTGTGCAGGATCCCTTCCAGCCCTGCATCCAAGTAATTTATGAAGATATTGAAGAGTGCAGGATGGAGCCCTGGGGAACCCCACTAGTGACATGTCACCAGTCTGATGTCACCTCTTTCACTGTAACCCTTTTCCCCTGAACCATGCTTGGCTACCTGGATGCTGTTGTGCACTTGGCAGTGGAAGCCTATCTAGATGCAACACAGTGGAAGTTCTACAGAGTAATGACATCCTCCTCCATTCACTTCCCTCCTCTCTTAATATATTTTTAGCACAGCTCTAAATGTGATCAGGCAAGTCCAGTACAAAAAGTGCCTCTAGGATTAGAGTTACCACTCTTTTGATTGTCCTGATCACTCTAATTTAATTAACTTGTTCCCTTACCTTCCTTTCCTTCTTCCCTTCCTCTGCCATTGTCTGTTCTACAATTTCCATTTCCTCCTCCCCTTCCTTCTTCTTCTCTTTCTCTTTTTTACTTTTTCTCTATCTTCTTTCTTTTCCTGCTCCTCCTTCAGATAAAGGACTTAGAATGTCCAGAGAAAAAAAATCACAGTTACTTTGGTCACTCTTATGATTCATCATAGGATTTCTGACAATGGAAGCATGATCCACCTCAGATTCTTTCACTAAACCAGGGTGTAACTTGAATGAGAAAATCTTGTGTTAAATTGTGAATCACAGACTTGCCCGGAGGTGCAATTTCAGTTTCAGGCTTTTATGTTTCTGATTGACTTCAGTTGATTAACAAATGTGCTTCTTAAACATTCCATGTTAGCTATGTACTGGTTGAAGCGCAACTTTCTCACTCAGACAAGTCTATGAATATACAATTGACAGTTGTTGTAGCTTTACAGCTTTTGAGGAACAGATACAGAAAGAAATTTTGGCATGATATACCCCAAACAAGGGGAAAAAAGTGTTTTTTTTCATCACTGTTATCATATATTTTTATTTCCTATGAATATTCAAAGAACAGAACTAGAATGTTAGGGAATAGTGTTCATAGAAATTTTGACCAAAAAAAAATAAAAAAAAAAGGAAAGCATCAGATTTCCATGTTTCATTTTCAAAAGGATGCCAGAGTCTGTACTTGGTTCTTCCCTGGCTTCACTGCTTATGCAGTCAACACCCTCACTGGAGTCAATGATCTTCTGCCCCTCTGAGCAAAGGCAGGGTCAAAAACATCCAATATTGTACCTCAAGTCTTGTGACAGTGCCTTGAATGCTGCCTCTGCAGCCTAACCTCCTTCGCTCCTGATTCCTCAAAATCAGACCATCCAGAGTATCTGCTGGATCATTTGCTGGGTATCCATCACTCTTCATGACTGACCCTGTCTTCTTTCTGTTGCACCCCAGCATGGTGTGTGACAGAACCATAACTGTTCCCCCAGAGCTTGCTTGCTCTGCACACCCATGGCTGCACAGCTTAAGGGAAAAAAAAATAAAATTACAAAAAAAGGTGAAAAAGTCAAAAGAACACCCTGTTGCTGACTGGGATGGGGATGAATCATGTCATAGTTCAGAGCACTGTTGTCGCTCTGGCACCGAGTCACTGTGCTCAGTCTCTGCCAAGACGGGTGTCAGCTGGTGAATTATAACATTGGCAGACAGGACAGAGATAAGCAAAAAAACACAATGACAGCTGCTACACAGAACTATTCTTTCTGGCCTGCTGAATACAGTAATACATTGTGTAAATAAAGACAGACAGCTTCATTATGCAATTGTCTGTTACTAGGTCTCCGCTGAAGAAGTACTATTGATTCAGGAAACTATACCCAAGCTCATCAGACTAATGTGTTCTTGCTTTTGGACTCCCAGTGTAGCAAGAAATATAGTAATGTAATTCTCTAACAATACTTCTATAGAAATATGTGCTCAATGGGGAAAGAAGGTCCTGGTGATAAATCTAGTGATTTTGTTTCTGATAAATGCTTCTAATCTCTGAATACAGAGCAAAATATGAAAACAGATACATTCACCTCGCATGGCAAGTGTAGGATCTAACAGGAGTTAAAAAACAATCTCTGTATAGAGATAAAACCCTATCATTCCAGCAGTGCAAATCACTAAGCATATCTTTTTTCTGTCATGTTTTAACACAAGTGGCAAAGAGGCACCATATGGCAAATTATAATAGACAAACCTCAAAAATAAGCCATAGTAATCTTACTGTAGTGTGTTAATTAAAATGCTGTTTCTACTTTCTTTCACATAATTATCTTTTCAGACAATGCAGGGGGTCACTTTAGAATGTGAGATGCAGGAAGGCAGCATAAACAATCTTTCAGATGGCCCCATTCACCTTCTGCTTTAACCTGAGAGCACTGAGCCCCTTAGCTGAATAAAATTAAGTGAGAAATGACTGCAGAAATGTTCTCATGGGTGAAAAGCAGATGAAACTATTCATTTTGAAAATAACGGAAGGGAAAGCTAAATCAGAAACATATTGTGCTGAATATTGTGGGGCACTCGTCTTTGGGAGTGCTAGGGAGTAGAAGTCTCTTAAACTTAAAAAGAGTGGGAGTATAAATAGACTGTAAAGAAAGGGTAAGCAGTGTTATTCTCAGCAGGAATTAGTCAACTATCCCAAGCTCATGAGAACGATTCCAGTTTTCAAGGGGCAATTGTGTCTGAACTGGCTCAGCTATACATTTGCTGGGATCCTGGAAGCAGTTGTGTGAACTGTGAACAGAATATTGAGAAGGCAGAAACTGCGAGGGAAAATACTCCCTATTCTTAAACTGACTCTTTTTCAAGTTGGAAGATGTGAGGAAGGCCACAGCTTATTTTAAGCCACTTTTATATTACATTGCACTCACATAGCAGATTATCAGCACTGTGCAGTTGTTTTAAAAGGATGATCCCTGAACAAGTCAAGTTAAATTGTTTTCATAGATGTATTGTTAACCAAAGAGTAGCACAATGATGAGAAAAGGTCTTCCTGGGTCTTTTTGCAAGCTGTGTTTGTGCATACACTACAGTCTATGAACAAGCTCTTATCTAGCCATCTCACAGCCTGTGTAGGAAGTATGCAACCATCTGACTTCATCCAAACCCTAGATGACCTCTGCTAGAAAAATGTCACAGGTATTAACTGGCATGGACAATTCTGGAGCTGAAACTTCTGCACAGGAATTAAAGGGAAGGAGGAGACCTGGGCCAAAATTAGGTGACAATTTTCAAAATGCTTTTAAAATCACGTAGTCTGCTCCACTTGGATTTGAACACAATCAGGTTGTGGCTCAGTCACTCTACTGCTTCAGTTATATGAGTAAATTCACACTGCAAGTCATGCTTTTGCTATGACTGTGTATGTAATCTTTTTTGGTAATCAATTTTGATGTCACTGCAACCATTAAATTAAGGATTGAAAGCTTTTTAAAAAGCGCACTATTTTTCAAACCTGCAAAATCTATTACTGCTTCTCAGTGAATCTTTTCTGCGATAAGGCATTCTAAGTCTAGGATTACATGAAATATTATTAACATATCTGTGCCAATGGGTGAATTAATATGCTTAAGGATTTCTGAATCAGATAATTTAAGTCTTCTTTCTATTTACCTTGTCAGTTTCAGTGGGCTTGGATAAATTATTTTTTAGGTCATGATTGCTCTGAAACATGGCCAACAGTTTGCAAACTTGTGAACTCAAAGAGAACAAGCGTATTGGTAATACCATTCAACCTAAATTTTCATCATTTTTGAAAAATAGCCACTCTGGGACCGAGCCAAATGAATCTGATATGGCTAAGCTCTCCACCTTTACTTCTCATTACAAATGTAAAAATAATAGAAACATTGAAAGGAAAAATAAGCACAGACTCAGCAAATAATATAGAGACTATTTGCTCACTAGAAAACCTGGGTTTTCTAACTGCAGTAGCAGGCTTAGAGGGCTAACAAGGGCTGGACATGGCTGCAGGATCTTGTGAGAGGCAAAAAGTTTCCTCCTTTTACTTATTCTTTGCAACTAACAACATATTTCTCCCATATCTACTGCAATGTTGCTGGAGACCCATATCTAGATTCCACAAGGTGAGCTCTGAATGCTTACACCCACCTCCTCCTGCAACGGGAGCTGGAGTCCCATTTCTATGACCATGGCAGGAAGAAAAGAGGATGCAGAGACTGATTACTATGGTAAAAAGTGCTGCTTGAATGTCTGCACTCTGCCTTTCCTAGTATGAGCTGAAGCAATTTAATGACTATAGTAATTCTGTTACTCTCACCATCCTCTGCTCTGAGTAGGTCCTGCTTTCTCTAGTCTAACTAACTCTATATAAACATATGCCCTGTATCATCATGTGGGTGCTTTTCATCAGCACGTCTATGCAACCATAAATTGGACTTTGCAAAAGAATTATTTCAGGATGTTAATAACTTGGTTAAAAAATAAGTGAACAAGGACAAAATAATGTTTCTGAAGAATATAGGTCTTGTCAGTAACAGCTGTCTATATTTATCTATTAAGAGATGAAAATGGGATATCTTCCAGTGTTACAAAACTTTATGCCCATATAAGAACTATTTAGGCTAAACATGGTATTTTTTTCATTGCTGTTGTTCATATTTCTTCTGATTACTCCCGAGGTGTGATATGCTTCCAATTAGAATTGTACTGTAGTAATTTTGGACAAGAACTCTAACCACTTTTGTGATATTCCTAGAGCTGGGAGTGGCTGAACCCTGATTACTCAGCTTGAATATCATAANATCTGCAGTTTGGAGAGGATAAAAATTTGTGATATACTGTAAGCAAATCTATTCACAGGCATTTTCAACATTTCTAGAAGCTGGAAAACTCCAGAGAGTTTTCTCTGGAAGTTGTAAACCAACCATTTGTAGAGCACTCTGTATCCTACGACCCAAGCTTGTGGCTACACAGTTGACTCCAAACTCTTTTCTGCATATTAGCTTGAAGAGCTTGGTGCAGCCTAAAACTTGGTTCCCCCTCCCCACACTGCCAATTTGTGTGCCCAGCATCCATTGTATTAACTTAGTGCAAAATTTAATAGCATAAATAAGCTGCTTAGTTTGCAGTACAGATAGTTCAAATTACAGGAGAGGTTGGAGATAGCAAAAGTCTACCACAAAATGGCAAAACTGTTCAAATCCAAGGAGGCAGCTGTTTGAGAGGCTGCCTGAGGTGGTTTTCTCTTGAATCTGCCTTCTGAGTACATGTATGTCCTTGCTTCAGCCATAACACAGCTAGATCTGGCCAGACAGATCCTCGCACCAAGGCAAAAACATAAGCAGACTCTAGTTTTCCCAATCCACCCAAATAGATTTTGTATGTTCTTCAAGCCAGATATTTCCTGAAAGTTATCATGACCTCAAAACTGCTTATTGCAGCATAGTCACAATGACTTCTGAGAAGTTCCTTCTCCTTTGCACTAGTATTCATGAAAAATAATGCAAACCCTTCCTTCTGCTCCCCCTCCCTTCCTTTCTTCCTTCCAGGAGGTAGGCATCATGAGGTAAAGGGGAACTGAGAAAAAAAAAAATGCTGCCTTAGAAAAAAAATAATAGCAAAAGAAAAATCTTAATTAATATTTTGAGGGTCCCAGTAGTGCTTAAAGCATGTCTTGAATGTGCACAGACATCTTTTTTCCTCCAACAAGTGTTAGGGTGAAATTCCTAAATGTATGCTCCCAGAAAATTAATTATATTTTCTGTTCTTTTTCTTGTATTTTTTCTTCATTCATTGTTTACTGTTCAAGAAAAATTTTGGTTTTCTACAGCTAACTCACTAACCCACGTACTTCATTCATCATATTGTAAGAATACAAAACAGAAGATAAGAAAGGACACCAACTTCCTGACAGGTTTTCTGAAAATAGATGCCTGTTTTCTAAGCCTGAATACTTCAAGTAGTCAGCTCAAGTATTCTATATAACTTTCACTATGATGACTAAAAGATTGAAAGTTATTTCAAGCTTTCTTTCGGAATTCTCAAGGTATTGTGAGATGCCCTGGGATACACTGTAACAAATGCAATACAAGTTAATGCACATAGAATTAAAATACATCACATAAAATTAAGTACACATCTAAAAGCTTCACCTTTCAATTTCTTTCCAGCTGCAGATCTCTAAAGAAGAACTTTTCAAAGCATCCTAATCCTATTCTCTTCAATATAAAAACTATGTTTAAACATATAGTTAGTATTAAATATATCTGTAAACTTTTTGGACTATACTAGTAGTCCATATAAAACATTATTATTGACTTGTGAAATAAATATAATCATATATAACTGTATTATTGATTGTACATTTAAAATTCTATGCTGTAATTGACCTTCAAAATATTCTAGTAAGCTACACAAATGTTAGTATTTCTGTTATACAAGAGAGGCAAGTGGTGCTTGTATTTGCCATAAATTAATCAAAGACCTTTAAAATGTTAGCAGCAAGGCTTTATTTGAAACCTTGTGCACTTTTGAACTCCAGCTTTAAACAACTCTATGCCCCATAGCAAGAAAATCATTAAAAAAACCACCTTCTCTCTACCTCTTGCCATGGCGCTCCCTCCCCCAGTCTCTTGCTTCTGCCATCCCTTTCCCTAGACACATTTCCTTTCATGCCCTCTCGCAACTACTGTGAAATGCCTCACCACAGAAAACTGAAGCTATTTTGTCAGGATATAATCTATTCTTCACTGAAACAATGTCTACACACAAGTGAGTGAAAGTTTGTTCCATTATAATTCTGCTTATTTTTGCTAGAGGAGAATCTTCCCCAGTGTTTTGTCTTCTTGATTGTCTAACATATGGCAAGAAAATCACTATGGAGACTGTAATTTAGTAACTCCAAAAACATTTTCTTCCAACATCCTGAACTTCTTTGCTCTGTGCTAAAACCTTCAGTGCAAGAGGCTAAGATACACTCGGGATTAATTTGGCCAAATAATTTCTCATGTTTACTTGGAAAATCTTGACCAAGATGAAATTTGATTAAAAAATGAGGAAAACATTTTTTGACAAAACATGGTTCTAAAATGTGTTTTCCATTTTCTGCTCATCTCTGAAATTTAGAAAAAAGACAATTCTAAATGGAAGCAGAAACAAAATCTGTCCTGAGTCTAATTACTGAGCTGATGAGATATTCAGTGTGATCTTATCTACATTTGTTGTTAATGACTGGATCCTAAAGCAAATGCTGCCAGTGATGCACAGTCCCATTTGCTAAATAAGAAAACAGACACAAAGTCAAACTCAGGGCTAATTTCCGATTTAGAAATAAAAGGCTGGTTACAGCACAAAATATTGGTGCCAGGGAGATGGGTTCTTGAGGCCCCTCTGAGCCCACACAGGTTCAGAGAGATAGGGGACAGAAGACTTACACTGGACTTCTCCAGTTCCACAGCCATTAGCTTGGTCTGTGAAGGGATCCTGCATGGATGAGCCTTTGTCCAAGACCCATCTGCCACATTTCCAAATGAGGAAATCTACAGCTGCAGTGTGACCCTTCCAAGCTGTGTCTGTTTTAGAGATGAGTTACTGTATTATAGGTATGTCCTAGCACTCAGCTTCTCCCCTGAAGACATACAGACATGCCACATCACTTTGCCAAATTCATGAAGAACTTATATAAAACAGATATGCAACTTGGGACCTGTGCTGGCTGCTTTTGTATAAACTTCTTCAAAGCCTTGTTTGACCTGAATGGTCACCAATGCAGCTTGGATTTTAAGTGACCTGAATTTGATATTGGCCAGCAATGGGTTGTACCAATGTAGATACATGGGGAAAGACAAGGGCTCACCATGATTTGGTCCAGCAAATATGACTTGTCAGGGCACAAAAAGAGTGGAAGATACTCACTTTAGAGGCTAAGAGTTTTGATCAGGTTCAGACCCATTTTCATGATTTCTTTCCACCCCAGAAGCTGCCCTGAGGCAAGTAGTCCTTGCTTCTGAGTAAGGTGCCCTTGCTTCAATGTTGACAGAAACATTACAAGTTTTCTTCCTACTGCCATTTGGCAGTGATTTTTAAAAACAAGCTTTAGGCGCAAGCAGCAATGGTGCTAATTTATTCCAGTCAACAGTGTGTTTGGAGAGGTGAAACTAAGCTGAACCTCCGTCCATTTCGCCAATAATTAATAGCAATTATGCAGCCAACTTCCCCCATCCACTGCATTACCAGTTGTAAAATTGGCCTAAAAAGCTGCATGACTGAAATGGGATTGAGTATTTTGTTGATATCATTACATGCATGGGTTTTTGTTGGTTTTGTAGTTTTGCAGACATACAGTGTCCCCTGAGGCACCCAGTGCTTTAAACATCAGCTAGTCATTCTAGTTAAAAAAAACCTGTGAATGGTTTTTTCATGTCACTGTCCTGGACAAAATCAGTGAGGTAATGAGGCACACAAAAATCAAGGCCTATGTCAAATGCAGAAGGCTGTTTCAGTCTTTTGTATTGAAATATGGAAATCTTCAGGACAACTGTAGCTGGAGAGTAGCCTAAGTGTCGGCATGGAGTACTATTTGTAACCATTAGTTCAATTGCTCCGTGGTTTGGAGTGATAGCTGAAAAAAAAGGCATGGAGAATATGCACATATCTTTATCTAGAGAAAATTTGCTTCCTCTGGCCAGAAAAATAGGACTTAGTAATTCTGTGTGAATGAGGATATGATGTAAAGGTGTTGTCCGAAACACAGAGAAACAGTTTGTCTACTCTCTTTTTCTTGCCCATCAGCTATCTTTTTTTTTTCTATTACACCACATTTATTTAAAAAAATGCATAAACACCTCATTGAATATGTTATTTCATCAGCTTCACACCCCTGATACATGCCCTGGGATTGCATCACTTCCTTCTTTGCTTTACTGGGGAGATCCTGCAACAGAATCATGACATTTATGAGCAAGGAGAAAGAAGGAAAGTGAGGGCAACAGGTCACTTGATTCCAGATATTACAAAGTACGTTTTGGACAGGCTAGAAAATAATGTAAAGTTTTAGAGAGGTGGTCTGTAGCTTTGGATAGGCACAGCCTACAGTCAATCCCCTCCAGATCTAAAGATATTCCTCTGTTCTGTGTATTCTCAACGTCCTTTAACCCACTGAACAGGTGTGTGTACACCATTAAACAATGCATATATTCTACCAAAAAAATTATAATGCCTTGATTTTTTTACCCCAAAATAAATCTTTGCTGTGCATGGTATTACACTGATTTGATCAGATCTGCAGGGTTCTTTGAAGATGAAGACTGCTAAATATAATTGCTATTATTACTATCATGTGAAAATCCACACTGTATATTTAGCTTGACAGAAGGAGGGAGAGCTCATGTTTTTGTATTTTAAAAATATGTAAGCATGAGGTTAAGAGCATTGGGGTTAAAAGCAGTCAGAGACAGTGTATACTAAATGGGCATATTTGGTAGAAAGCAGGGGAAGGACCTGGGATCACAAACACAATAAACAGAGCCACAAAACTGTCAGCAAAATGTATTTCTGCAGTCAAACAGGAAAGTGCCAGAAAGCATGTACAGGGACACAGAAAATAAGACAGAGGAAATCATTACAGGCACATACATGTGGCATTACAGCCTAAAAAGTGGGACATTCATATCCAATTTTACACCTATATCACAGAGTTAATCACATATTACCAAAAAAAAAAAAAAAAAAAGTGCAAAAGCCTGACAAGCCTGACAAAAGGATAAGCTTAGAAATGCTGAAATAGTGGCTGTACTGCATTTACACTTTCTGGAGAGAAAAAAACATAGTATTCAGCTTGTTACCCCTTTCTGATTTGTGAATTCAAGCACACCAGAGGCATGGATAGTACTTTATAGTTTTTTTTTTTAATGTATTGTTATATTTAGGGGACAAATTATGTTGCTTCAGCTTATGGCTGTCATCTATAATCTATTCTGATGAATTACTTACTTTAGACTATTTTAAGTGTTACCCACCAAAAAATTTTTGTGGCTGTTGTTAATCCTTACAGTTGGAGTAGATACTAACAAAAGAAAAAAAACCAATGTTTTAAATAAATTGTATTTATTTCAATAATTAAAATGTTGGAAAATGTTGTGCTGTTTTTCCCCCTCAAAAGCCTTAATGTCTCTGTTACATGTTGAAAGAGAGCAACACCCTATATACACTTATTTTTAGTGCTCTTTCACAGTTATTCTTCTGCATCATGTCTATATAATCAGAATAATATTATGCTGTCTCACATCTAGAAAATTTAAATATGTGTACATCTAGAATAGCTTGTAAATACTATCCTTCTTTCTTTGTCATGCTAAATAAAGAACAAATTCTTTGCTCTGATAATTTGCTTCAGATATACTGCGTTCTCTTAACACCTTCTTATATAAAAAATCTTCCATTTCTTTCATTTGAGCAATAAAACCATAAAAGCTACCAAAAAAGTATCTACAAGTCACTGTATGGAGGAGTCTTGCTTCCCTACAGTCCTTGACAATATACAGGAGTTGTGAAGAATGATGAACCTGCAAGTATATCACTGCAGAGTTTTAAAAAATATAACTTTATTTACAGCTTTACCAATATGTATCTTCATTTACCTGTGTTATAAACAGAGTACATATACTGAAGCTACAGGATTTGTAGAAGAAATGCTGGTCATCATATTCATTTGGTGTCATCTTTCATGTGGAAAGACTTTTATTGTTCCCTTGTGTCCATGCACCACTTTATGAAGCTATAGATCACTTTCATGGTCTTGAATCATGTTTAGTCATTTCTTACAAATCAAGTAAGTAATAACTATAAAGCCCCATCATTTAGTGTCCATCTCAGTTCACTCATTTCAGACTACTGCTGGCCTCTGAGTTAATTATGGAACGTGTTAAATCTTTATTGCCTCATTTATGCTATAATGGGGAAGGTAAGGCTATGGGGAAATTTGCCTTTCTCCAGCTGAATTTAAAGCCCTAGGACAACAGCTGAATATTAATTCTGTAAGTATTGACTCCCTGTGCTTATCTCCATCCCCCTGAGATCTCAGGGATTTTTAGTTCTGGACAAACTGCCTGTCTACTAGCCACATAGTCTCAGGATGCTTGTAAAGCTGTTGAGTTTCCTCATCAAATGTCCCTGTAAGACAACCTTGCTCAGCCCAGTTCCACCCTGTCATTTTCTATTACTGGGCAATATTTCATCCCTTCTCTCACTTCTTGCACTGACCCCATGCCACCATCCCCTGCATAGCCTTACCTGTATACTTGCACACCGAAGCCACAGTGGCTGTGAAGAGGCTTTAGACGTGACCTTGGGTCTGGCTTTACGTGAGATACATGCGAGATAATATTACACCACCCATTGCCTTTGTTTTCGACACATACAGGTCTGCCTTCCCTCCCCTCACCCCACAAAAACACATAGAGCCTGAATCACTGCTTGCAGAGAGCTATTATTAAACTTGTTTTATTTGAAGGGTAGAATTTAATTGCATAGAACTCAGCCATTATTTATCTGCTAAAATAAAACTGTTAAAAATAAGCTATGCATAAAATTCAAAAGCAATTTATCAGGGAATGAGACAAATGTTATTCTAGTTTCTCATTCAGTAGTAAAAATTTTTAGGATAAAAATTTGATACTGACTGTGATTTTGGCTACAGTTATGTTGGTCAACCAAAGAAAATTCCAATGTACTTGGTAGGTAGGAAGTCAGAATATGGGACACAGCTTTTCCTCATGTGTAGACCAAGAGTTTTCCTCTTGCTCTAAATTAATTAAAATGTACACCTAGTAAGTATTGTTCTGTGAATGCTTCCATTACATAATGAGAGATATTGTAAATAAGATAAAACTGAACTTTGGGTAGCCAGCTGTCTGCTTATGTCAGCATTTGACTTTGCTGACACTCTGTCCAAATGCTTTTGTATACAAGCTCAGCTTTCTTTAAACACTTTGGTCAATTTAATCTTGGCTGAAAACACAACCACCAGGTCTATGATGACTGAGTTGGCTGCAGGGAAGAAGCCAGTTTCTGGCTAGGTAGCATTGACAGGAGGAGGATTACACTCCATGTGAGGGTGTTCCCTGTATATTTTAGGCATGATCATTTTAAAAACATCGTGCCTATGTAATGGTTGCTAGTTAAGAATGTCCTGGACATTTCCAAAGGGAAATGTGGATTTTGGAAGATGATCTTATTTTGATTCCATGGGCTTTGAATATGTCTCCTGATAGAAAAGTGGAAGTTCCTTGCTGAAGCTTAAAAAAGGGTGAAATTAAACATCCAGTCAGGGATGGACTATCATATATTTTTTCTGCAGTTTTGATGGATAAAGTGATGTTTCATATATTTTTTCCATGGAAGAGGACCAGAAACTGCCTGTAGAGGCACAGGCAGAAGCTTTTGCTGCTCCTATGATTCTGTTTTTGTCAGCAGCAAAAGTCCAGAAAAGAAGCAAAGCATCAACAGTACATATATTAAGTATTCCTGATATGTAATTAATTCTCATGGGCAAAATGGACCTAATTCAAAACAAGCTGAAAATGGAGATAGCTACAGGTTGGGGGAAAAAAAAAAGGAAAAAAAGAAAAAAGAAAAAAGAAAAAAGAAAAAGAAAAAGAAAAAGAAAAAGAAAAAGAAAAAGAAAAAGAAAAAGAAAAAGAAAAAGAAAAAGAAAAAGAAAAAGAAAAAGAAAAAGAAAAAGAAAAAGAAAAAAGAAAAAGGAAAAGAAAGAAAAATAAAAATAAAAAGCCTTGTTACAATCTTCATTTCACTGTTAAAAGAATTAATACTAATATCAATACTACTAGTAGTAAACACAGCTGTTGAGACAAGCTCTTAAGTTCAGCCTTTGGGTCATGCACAGCCCAAAGGACATCCATAGCACATCTATGGTATTTTATAGTATAAAATTTGATATATTTAGCTACCCATGTCCAAGTATTCTGTCTGTATTCTGTTGTCACATTTTCTCATATCAACAGATAGCCAGGAGCAGTATTGGCAGATTAGTTTACAAATGAGTGCAGTAGATTGATAAAGTTGCTTGTTTTGTCTCAGTTCTGAACATTGTACCAATTTATTGTTCAATAAGGAGAAACTACAGTTCATACCAGGATTTTATAGAGCTTCTTCCAAGCTAATTCAATACTTTTCTCATGCTGGATTGGACTTTGTAAAGGCTATTGATCTTAAATGATTTTTTTTTCTCTTCTAGATTCTCTTTGCAGTGTTTTCAATTTCCAGCATTAGTAGATGGTTTCTCATAAGTGTCAAGGGACCTTACTACATCTGTTACAAAGAGATCACAAATTGGATTTCTTCCCTATTAAAAACAGTGAAAAGCAAGTCTAAGTTTTAGACTGAAGTAGAAGCAAACAAAGAAATAATAAAAGCCCCCCAACAAAACAAATAAAGCAAAAATAAAGGAAAAAAAGCCAGAAACAAACAAAACTGATTTACTGTGTTCACTATTGTGAGAAATTAATTTAGAATCATCCAGCTCAGCTGATGAGAGACTTCTCTTCAGCCTTTTCTACCCCACCAAGATATCTGTATATGTAACAGGTATTAATCTATGGCTGATATATCACCTAAAAGAAAGCCAATTTAGAGCACTTGTTCAGTAGAATGACTCTAAGCTAAAAATAGTGGAGTCTAGAAGTCAAGAAATCATTGCTAGAAGTTCAGATGTACACACCATCTAATGCTGCTATTAAAGTGTTGCTAGTAGACCTATAACCTTCTCATTTTGCTTTCAGAACTGTGTGGAAAAGAAATATTGCTTGTATTACTTTTTCAGAAATATGAAGTAGATTTTTTTTCTTTAAGTGAGAGAAAGGATGGGGGGGGGTTGATGGGAAGAAGATAAGGAGAGAGTACACCTGTCCTCCTACTCTTCTTATTTATCTTATTTGTCTTCTTTTCAGAAAAAAAAAAAAACAACAAGCCAAACAAACCAGTCTTCCCTTCTTACTAATACAGTTCAAAGCAGCTACCTAAATGTCAGTAACTTGAAGACAAATAAAATAAGACAGAAAAATAAACCTGAATTATGAAGTTTCAGAAGAGCAAGAACAGAAGTGATAAACAATGTTTAAAAAGCAGTAGAATATTAGTAATAAGTCATGGTTTAATATTTCAATGTTATCCCTAAGACTTTCTTGGAGATATGTTTTCTTTACACCTATTTCAACAGTTGCATAACTGTTGAACTGTCTGTGTAATATTGGAGTTTTCCTTTTCACCTTCCTGAGGTCAAGTATGTATTCACACAATTTTGAAATATGTAAAAAACAGATTTATTTTGTACACAGTACTGTGGATTCTTTACCAAAGAATACATCTGAACATTAGGTTTGAACACACTGTACTAAAATAGCATGTACTGAACACAGCAGTCAATCTAAGGTAATGGATTAAGTTTTTCTTCTGAAAGACATCACTGAGTAAAAATTAAGCCATAAGAAATTTATTTAACGCATGTAAAAAAATGCTTCTAAATGGGTCAAACCTAATCTGCAATAACCAAGAAACATCCCACTTGTAAAGAATACAAGCTCTCATATTGGGAGGACAAAAGGAGCTTTGGAAGAGCACAGCAAGTGACCACAATCCTAAAATGAACAAAGATGGCATAGGTGAAGTTCACTGTCTGAAGCTCTGTATACACTCTAACACTCAAATTATTCAGTGGGTTCAATCTTTTAAACTTGCATCAGATCTCAATGACAAGATTGGCCAAATAGACTTGAGTTTTTAATCCTGTGTGGAGCAAAACTAATCTGCCTAAATCTCAAGAATGGTCTGGCATATTCAGCCAACATACAGTCAAAACTTGAGATAGCCTGAAACACAATAGTGAGAACATGGAAATGACACCTCACTCCTCTGAACTGCACGTACCCCATACAATTTCTATAGCAGTTGTGGTATTGCTTGTGAAATGAAATATTTAAATGCTAAATTGCTTGGATAATTGGGGAGAAAAGTTTATTGCAAGTGTAAGCTGAAAGAACTTTCAATGTCTCATTAAACATTTTATAAGATAACAGGTTCCCAACTTTTATGCTACTGGTAATATTTCTCTAGTACAAAATTCATTTTTAGAAATTATTTTCCCTGTATCTAATCATACTTGAAACTGGTGAAGCCACGTCTAAAATACTGTACCAGTGTTTTGGGTAAGAAAGGCTAAGAAAGCTGGGATTTCACCTAGCAAAGAAAAACCAAAGGGCAATATTTATTTTTACAAATTCTTTCTTTTTTTTTTCTTTTTCTGATAAAAGCATCCCTCACTACTGAGTCATATTATTTGGACAAAAAAAAATATATATATATATACATAATGTTTTCAATTTTGTTTACAGTTGTCTGTTAGCAAATAGTTTCAGGAAGTGGTTGTCTCCTTTCTTTACTAAATCTTGAACACAATTTATCAGCTTAATTTTAGCTAAATTTTTTCAATCACTAAGGCTTAGTAGCAATAAAATACAAAACTGCAGTGATATCAGTGTTGATTTAATTTACATAGGGAAGAAGTAATTTATATTTACAAGTAAAGCATCTTAGCAGAGTATGGTATGAAAACAATTCTGATCTGCTTCTCAGGGAAATGTGCACAAGAAGGTAGTTTGTGGATGCACAAGAGATGGCTGAAGTCTGAGAAAGATAATGAGAAATTTTGTTGTATATGCCATTCTGTCAGCCATTGCAGAACTATTACATATTTCAATATTTTTCAGTTTCCTGATTAAGTTATGGCTCCCTGTAGAGGTGAAGTGTATTGGTAATAAACCTGTTTTCTTAAGCAGCATTTCACAGACCCCTGAGAAGTAATCCAGCAACCCCAGGGAGCTGCCTAACATAATGTCAGAATAGATTTATGTACTTGAAGCCATGTATGAGAAATTTAGTCTGTAAATACAAAAAGGTAACCTGAATTCACACGAAATCTCTAAAAATAGTAAATTGAGACATGGTTAATTTTGAATGCCACTGAAATGAAAGTTAAGAAAATATAATTATATGTAAATAATACATATGTTTATGATACAACTGTATTTATAAAGACAATTATGAGAAAATTAAATTGTTACATTCTATTTCTTGCCTATGAAATCTCAGGCCAAAGTATATATAGGTCTGTAAATGCAAGCGTAAGATATTCTGTAACTGAGTTTAAGTTGGCAGATATTATTATTAAGATTTAGAACTTACATATATTAAATCCTTTTGAACTTTCTGATTATTTTGATGCCTGTAGTGCAACACATATGGATGATAGCTAGGGAAATTCTTTTATTCAGTTTGTAAATATATCTTGATATCATCTAACAGAAAATTGCTGGAGAGATGGAGTGCAAAATAGTGCTTTATCTCAAATCATTTACTGAAAAATAATGAAAGAAAGACAAAAGAAAAGCAGATAATAACAAAGAACTAGCCAAGACTTTATGAGAAATATGACAGATGAACACTATTGAATTGCTTTAGCCAGACACAGATAGAAACTTCAGTGTCTTTCTGTCTATGAGAAACAGATTTAAGACTAACACAAATGAGTTTCTTGAGTCAGAATGTTTGAGCCAACTCAGCTATATAATGTGAAAGCCATTCATTTATACAGTAATCTTTGGAATAAAGGCAAAAGGAAAGGAATTGTTAATTCTTGTCAGTATCAATTATGTTGAAAATACCACCATTTTCTCTTTCTAACTATGAGAACATAATCCATTCTAAAGTATATGTTAGCTTAAGCTGAATGGGGAATTATTAGGCTTTATGTAAGTAGTCTATAAAATCAGCATTATTTTGTCACTGGAAGATTATGCAGTCTGATTAATGGAAATGGCCCAACTTGACTAAACACTGTGTTTTATTGGCTCTTTAGTTAACAGTCTGAAGTGGACAGTCATCTGGACTACATTTGAAATAAAGCTGAATGGAACCCTAGCTAAATGAAACCCACAGACTGCAAAGCAGGGCACAGAGCAGTTAGAGCACTCACTGACTATTTTATAAATTAGTTAAATAATGCCTGGTAATCAAAACAAACCAAAAATGTATTTCCTGTTCCTCAAGCAAGGAAATATTTGCTCCAACCCTCTGTGCTCCAACATTTATTTTCTGTGATGGGTACATCTGACATCTTCATCTGTGAGCACCTGCACACAGGGGTGCACTACTATGTTGTACACAGTGCATCTGCCCTGTGCAAATGTTTTGCTTCCATTCTACTTTATCTAATAGAGAAAAATCTCTCATATATTTTTCTAGAGTTCAAAAAAAACCATAAAATTTATTTAGCCTGTAACTCCATTGGACCCAAAAAGACAGGATGAGAATATCATATGGAGCATAAAGGAAGACTGTGACTCAGGCAGAAAGAAGGTAGTAAAGTAGTAGTAGGTTTCATATATCTACATGTTGTTGTGCAGCATGAACAAGACTTTTTTTGGTCAGAAGGTGTGTTGGATCTGCATTGCAACTTGCCGTTCTCTTGGTCCCAAAGGCTAAGTTGGCAAGCCTTCGGCATAGGAGAATTGCTACAAGGATGAGGAAGAAGAAGGACACTCAATTCTTTCTGCAGAGTTCTGGTTTAGTTCAAAACTTCATCCCCAGGCAGAGCATGGGGGAAGGGAGGGAGCACTTTGCCTGCCCAGGAGCAGAGAGAAGAGAGACCCAAGTCATGTGTCCCAGGAACTTTTATCCCCCTAGGGGACAGGGGGACTCTGGGAAGAGGGACCACCGGCCAATGGGACAGAGGGGAGAAACTACATCCCAGGGGTAGGGGGGAAAATGGGACCCACCACCAGAGATAGAATGGGGAAGAGTAGAACCAGAAACCTTAGTGCAAACATCACATAAATCCAGTGCATCCAAAAACCCAGTGTAAACATCAAATGTAGTCCACCACAACAGCGAGCTGTTTTTTATCTTTATTCTTTTTTTTTTTTCTGTTTTGATCTTGCCACTCATTCTGAGCTGGGGCATCCTTAGCCTGGCTCATTTCACCTGTAGATTTCAAGGTGGCTCAACACCATTCTAGCTCTCTGACTCACAATTTAGACACGAATGAGCTGAGATCCAGCCCAAGAACAGCCGTGTTGATTAGACCAGGCACTTTACTAGGCGTCTGAGTAATGCTCCTAACTGAATACATCCCTCCCATCCTGTGCAGTTACACATGGAGTGTGGAACGGGCAGAACACAAGGCCAAAGAGCCTAACCAGCTGGGGAGCCTGTGGTCAAGACCGTCACGCTCCTGCTTTCCCTCACAAGAGATCCTCTGTGTTTTTGAACCATTCAGAGCCCTTCAGAAAGCAGAATGCTCTGCAGCTGGGCTCCTCCTTGCACAGCCTGAAACTTTTCATGCCTTTGCAGCCTGTTCACCAATAGCGCTGTGAATGCACAGCGAGTTGTATTGAATCTTCAAAGCATGAAAGATTGTCCCGAATATTTTAGCAACTATGCTTTCCTGCCTCCTAGCAATAAAGATGTAAAAGTTCAACTTCAAAATTATCAGCTCTGTATAATGTCAGGGTTTTTTTTCAGGTCTGCTGGTTGCTTTTTTTCTTTCTAAAGTTTGTGCAAATCCTTTGGCAGTTTAGGCTTTGTGAAACCTTGACAAATGTTCATCTGTGGCAAATAGCCTCTTAACATGACAGTAATGTTGACCTTGAACTAATTCCTCTTCAAGAATGCACATTGCAGACATTCTCATGGAAGTGAACGAAACAATTGAGTTTTACATTGTTTTCAATTGCTTCACATCTGCTGTTGGGTCTAGTAAAACAGATGAAAAACACTGTAAGATACAGCAGAAGAGACCTTAGGTCAGAGCTGTGAAAACAACTGATATTTGCTTGTTTTGCATATAAATAAATTATCATTTCCTCCACTGAAGAGTGCTGATAAGCACCCCCAGGGCTTTTGGTTGCATTCCAGGTAAAATTAATCTTTCTGCACGATGTCATATAAAAAAAATCAATATCTGTCATTGTTGATTTGCATATAAAGAATAATTGAATGTGAGTTGGGTTTTTTCACAAAAAAACAACTATGCAGACTTTCATCATATTAGAAGTAAACAGAAGTAAGAAATTATATTGTTATTTCTTTTCAAATCTATCATAATCAAATATGAATACAAGTGAATGAACAGGTATCTTGTCAACCATTATGTATTTGTTGTCTTCATAAGAATTGTTCTCCATGCCTCAGAGAGTATGTGTATAAGTCAGTAAAATCACTTTAGGCCAGTAATGGAGAAATAGAAACATTTTGGAGTATTTATTTACTCATTGTGTAAATATTAATTCATATTCTTAGTGATCATGCTGGTGGATTCTGGCTCCAATTATCTTCTTTTAGAAGGACATAAAACATAAAAACCATAAAAAAAAGATTGCTTTAAAAGTATTCTCACAACACAAACCTCAAATATAGAAACTACTTTAGAGAAAATACTTTGTTTTTATGGCATGTGCCACCTCTTCCAAATTTCTCACAGAGTGTGTTTAGCATATGTTAATGAGATTAAATGTTAGAGTTCGGCAATGTTAAAACATCTCTCTTTCAATGAGCTCCAAAGTTGTTTTACAAATTTGATTACAAAGGCAGTTGCCCTACCAGAGTCGATATATCTCTTCTTTTAATTTGTCCTTTAAGTCTCATGTAAATTTCCATCCATGCTGATATCACAGCCAGCTGTGTACAAGTGTTCATACAAGAAAGAATAAAATACTGGAAGCATGACAGTAAATTCAAGGGAAAATCTCTACATCTCCTTGAAAGCAAGCACTTTGATCAAAGTCATCTATGGGTTATTTGTGTTTTTAAAGGTAATAACACATATTTAATTTTAGACATTTTAACATGAAGCCCTATGAGAAAAAACAAAAATGCAAATAAGTTACTTGCCTCTTTGAAGGTCATGTGTAAAGATACCACTACAGTTACATATCACTAGCTAGATTTAATCCATGGCATGTCACAGTTCAAGGGTCTCAGCTAAAGTCATTCAACTATTTTAGGAAGTTTTGGGGTGGTCATTTGCAAGAAATTGTAAATTGAACTGTGCTGCTGAGGTATATAGTTGTTTATAGTTTAAATGTAGTATATGTAAAGGTGGTTAATTTGGTCTGTTTACTCCAATTAATGCAATTAACCTCCAGCTTTTGGAGGAGATAAGTAGATGGGCTGACAATATTTTTTAAATTCCTGACTTGAATAGAGTTATACTGTATAATTCTAGTGGCTGGTAGTTAAGCACATATTTTATTATTCCCCAGTCATTTGTTGCTTTTCTTCTTTCATCCAATTTTTAATCACAGGAAAGGCAATATTAATAATGTCTAACTCAATGTCTAATTAACATAAAGTCTATGCACCTTGTATAAGCATGAATGAGGTGGCATTTTTCTCACCCTTTTGGAAGTATGTAATCATGAAAATAAATTCTTTATTTAATATGTTGGACAGTACCATGAAATAATTAAAGGGTATAAAAGAACCAAAAGCCACAAGAACATAACAACTGAGGATATGTTTTTAATCAGTAAGTAATGCTGTCCTTCACTTCAACAGTCAAAAAGCTTTTAACTCATAAGTACTTTTGCCGATGTATACAGTGATAAAAATTATAACTATCGAGCCCATTTACCAATCTGTTGATTGCAAATTCAAAGGATCTCAACTGGTAGCAACTGGTATGACTTTAATTTCTATTCATGTTGGTTGTAATTACTACTTTGTCAAAAAAAAAATTATGGTGAAATCAAACATCTCTCTGCTCTTTCCCTTTGAATAGTAAAGTCTCAAAGCCCATGGACCATTTCTCCATATTGTACAGCATTTCCAATTTTACAGTCAATCCCTGGGCTGATATCCAGAATTTGGTCTATGACCTCTATCCCTCATAAAGCCTTGGGTTTGGTTTTTTTTCCACTTGTTATATTAGTTGAATAGCACTGGTGACCAACTGCAGACAGACATGGTTCAACATATGACAACTTCACTATCAAATCCTTGAAGCATATCTGAACATATCTGTCATTGTTACTAGCACCCATTTACTTTTGCAGTGATTATCTATGTCTTATATTTTAGTGTTTGGAATCTGAAGGAACATATGCTGAAGGAAATAAAATTTATTTTCCCCTCTGTACTCCGTACGTGTATTTGACATTAAATCCACCTAATAACTGCATTTCCAGTACCACAGCATTTATATGCAGTATGTAAGGAGAATCACTTGCCTCAAGATGCCAAGCAAAATAGGAATGAAAACTATAAGAGTAACAAGAGTGAAAAAATACAAAGAAGGATGCTTCCCTTCTCTCGCCTCTTCAGAGTGTACCGGTTCTGGAGACTGCAATGAGGTTTAAGTGTCCAAATCCCCTTCAGGAATCTGCGTAGATATTTCCTGCATCCCAGATGCTCCAGTCATGAGGCTATGGGGAAAAGGGGAACCATTTCCATTGTTTTAAATATGCCTTAAGTTTGCAAATTGAATGACTCATGGAAAGTGAACTACACAGGACAACTCTTGGTTTATGTCTCTGTAAGTCCACTACAGAGTGAATTAAAGCTGGAAATACTGTGAAAAACCCCAAACACCCCAAGCAACAACCCAAATTTGAATTTAAAAGTGTTAGTTCATTCAAGGCAGTACAGCTGGACCAGACTGTTAAAGGTTCACCAAATTTTGCTGTCTCAGACAAGTTTAGGAGCAAAACTTTCTGATCTCCAGGCTAGTTGGGTGCTGTTCTGGGAACTTTTGAAGCTTTAGGTCCCCAGCCCTAACACAGCCTGGTACAGAGTCTCTGAGGTATCATTAGCTGCTTATATTAGCAGTGATGGCTAAGAGTCAGTTCCTCTGGGCAGCTATCCAGGCTAAGGTTAATGATCAAGGACATAAAAAAAAACAGGAGAGGAGAGGAGAGGAGAGGAGAGGAGAGGA